>OY756148.1:1104339-1580297 GCA_963576785.1 Chlorophyllum brunneum
CCTTTTGGAACAGGAGGGCATCAACCCTTTGGTGCAGACAACGACTGGAACCCGATACGGCACTGCTCTCGGCGGGACAGTTGCGATCAATATGACGGGTACGCCAACCGGTTCTCCCCGCAAATGGGGTACCGAAACTCCTCGTTGTCCCAAGTGTTCTCAACGGGTCTATTTTGCGGAGCAGGTTGGTTATTCCAGTAGAACTATACCCAGCTCCGAAATACTCTAACATTGGCTTCCAGGTCAAGGCTGTTGGTCAAACATGGCACAAAAACTGTCTCCGTTGTCGAGAGTGCAACACTCTCCTGGATTCCAATCGTCTTCGTGACCACGATGGCGTTCCGTTCTGTGTGAGGTGCTACAGCAAGGTGGGTCTTCCAACCTGTTCTCGCACGTTTTATCGGCAATGTACCTTTCTTTTTCATAGCTCCATGGTCCACAGGGCAGCGGGTATGCACTTCTCGGAAAGGCAGGCAGTTAAGGGGTTGGCGCGAGAGTTACTTGCTGATCTTCTACCATGATCAAATGTTCGCTATTCTCGAGCTACCACTTCTTGTTCTAGAATTTCCCACACAAACTAACAGTAGGTCTAACATGCTGACATTTAACTCCTCGTCTTCGTTACAATTCTGTAGCGAAGGTCAAGCCTGGACTTTTTCATCTTCATTCTTACATGCTGATAATTATATCGTCCTGTAATAACTTATGAGCTATTTTGGATCATGGGTCCTCATGTATCAAAGTCTATGACTTGAGTAACCGTGGCAGGTCGTTCCAGAGGTGTTCTTGGTCAGCCAAACCGTACTAGCCCCGTTCTCGAAGGCTCCATCTACTCCGCCTCTTGTTCCGCGTTGTCGTAATCATTTACAGTACCACAAACGAGACCCTTCAGTTGGGACTAAATAAGTTCAATCTCGATACTCGGCATGGGGGCTGAGAGAGAGCCGACAAGATTCATGCTCAGAGGCAATGATAGTGCCGAAGCATGACTGTCAGGAAGCGGGGACAGTATAATATGGACCCAGATGGGTCCATCGTGCACGAACACTACCTTGACAGGGGTAATACTATGATATCCACTCTGTGCCCTCCATATTCCGTGGATAAAATACTAAACACTTGATAGTTTGTGAGAAATCCTAGTGTTGCGGTGTCACTCTCGCTGCGGCACTTCATATTGGACGCGTATTTCCAGTGAAGCCTGAGGTCACCGATGTTAGGATATCCGTCCGAAATCCCAGACCCCTACCCAGGCGAAGCCGGGCTGCCGGAAGTTGTATGAGCACTTGAGTGTTCATTCTGGGTCATGATTTACAATGTGCTATCGTGGTTGAGTTGCTCTACACCTCCGCGTTTAAAATCGGGGGAGTTTGCGTTTGTGGGTAGGGCGGTTAACGGTGCATTAGCCTGGGTTGGCATCCCCCGCTAGAGTTCAAGTTCTCGTCGTATGAGAAATGTGTTTTCCCGATTTCGTCTAAAGGACGAACACAAGTTATTTATCCTGGATTCGTTTCTCGTAGCATATTTCAATGTGCTCAAGTCCATCTATTTTCATTGTCACATTCCGCCCCAGCCTTCAGCAGCTTTGCTCATACCGTATCTTCTCTCCGCTCACGATTCCCGATGAGCCTATTTACTCGTCTATCATGTCCTCGACGGCCTTTGGGATGTTACAATGTGGCGTGTTCTCGCATCCATAGCCGGGATTTAATTTATCGTTCCCTCGGGTGTACATCTCTGAGCCTATCTCTACAGGCATCACTCACAGTACGGGCATATTATTCGCGAATTGGATACAAGGGAGTAGTGTGTGTGTCCGTTACTATAGATATCGCTATACGGGGCCGATAGCCTCTTATGACAATGCCAGCAATCCGATCGTTTATCGTTTGTCGTTCATTCCAACATCTATGCCTTTTGTACTTCCGAGCCTCATTTAGTCCTCAGCTCGTCTTGCTTCCTGTCGCGTTCTCGAGTTACTATTTTGCTGGAATATCAAACCGTGGATTGTTCTGTAGGTCTAAATACAATTGGTTTAGTTAACCATACGCTGCTCGTTTTCTCCCCAATCCCACCACGTTCGCCCGTTTTCGAGTCCCTTCGACATATTTATCTACTTCAAGGTTCCGTGCTACTGATCCAGCTCTTATACAACCAAGCATTATATCTGACCCTCGCACTTGGGTATTTCACCTATCCCTATTCGTCTATTCTCAGGAAAGGCACACAATCAACACCTTCGGTTCTTATGGAAACCAGCATGTTCAGCACTTGATCCTACCTCGGATCTTAAAATTATTCACTCGGCCGTATTGTATACACGGTTCCGAACCTTAATTGTATCAACAATCACCATCCATCACTACTATTTAAATCCATCTGCCATTGTGTCGGACAGATTACAACCATGCTATCCACTCACCTCACGCATTGAAGTCCGACAGTCGCCTGCGTGTCTACTGGGGCTGACTCAAAGTCCGCTTTGCTACCGTGGTCCACAGAATATGGCTGCCATACGCTCTAAGGAGTCTGTTTAATATCAGCCCCCGAAACCCCAGGCCTCTGAAGCTGCTGTCCCATAACTGCTCCAACTACTCTGCTTACGCAAGGAAACTTGCCCCAGAATTGGACCTCGTGGCAAGTGGCATCCAATTGATAACTCTGCTTCAAGTTTCGAATAGTCCCCAAGAAGGGGGGCTAATTTACATTTTAATTCAATGCAGTATGGATTTGACTCGGGGAAGACCGATGTGGTAGGACATAAAAACTGATTGGAATCGCGAACTATGAGCATATTGCTCTTCCTTGGCGATTCCAATCAGGGCTGAATGGGCAAATCGTGGCTTCGGGCTGAGCTCATACATATCTCACCATGGTCGAGATTTTTCATGGAAGGATCCACAACTCTGGTATGACAGACTATGTCAGACTAAATAAAGGCTTGGGTACATCTAAACCTGTCAGAAGCATGAGAGACTCGGTCCAGACCAGGCTTGGCTCGGCTGCAAACCCATTAAATCAACCACATCGGAATGTTTAGCGAAATTGCATCAATGAATCGATTAACCCCAGTCATGGTTATGACCACTTAAACTGACAACCGCGTGCATCCACATTTCTTCCAATGCATTCGTAGTAACGGCGCAAGGACACTATTCAGTATTCATTTGATGCGCACTATCAGAGCACTAGTGGAATATTGGGGCACGAAACTGTCAGCCTGGCGGTGTGCCCTTCCTGTGGCAGAGCGGAGTCTCCAACACGACGTTCGACACAGAGTCTTCTAACTCGAAACGAAAGCGAACACGCCAAGTTCAATCAGACAGAAACCACTAATAATCCGTCTGCGACCTTCCACTCCGCAGATGCCGTATCTACCTCAAAATCCCTTTGTCGTTTGAGCAGCAACGTGTTATTAGGCTCTTTCATCTTGTCTTCTTCACTCGTTCCATGAATTCCAGAGGTGGTGACAGACCCGGGAGTACTTGCTACGATTTCCGCATCCGACTTGCTAAGGTCTAAGTCAAGATTTAGAGGGGAGGCTTTTGCGGATCCAGGAATGTGTAAGATGAGTCTGCGAGGCTCAATATCAAGGGTCGAGTTGACAATGACTTCATGTGGTGTCTAACGAGATTTCCGGGTGATGGCATAAATAAGTGCGGCCGAAAAGAGCGGGAACGCACACCTCTTTTGGCACAATGACCATAACTTTGAGTTGCCCATCTGCTTCTTTTCTCCACGTCCAGATTGGCCTCTGGGGCATCTGAGAGACGTTTTGGGGTGGGTCTTGGTTTGCAGCGCCGCTGACACTTACCATTTTTGCGCCACTTCCATCTGGTTCTCTCGAGCCACTATTCTTCAAGATGCCTTTCAGTTTAGGTGGCGCGCTGGACCCCGACTTGTCTTCCCCCCTGTTACTCTGATTTCTAGAAGGGTCTACCACCTCAATCAGCTTCTCGCCCTCGGCATCTTTGCCTTCCATCCCGTGCTCTTTAGAGCCATGCTTTTCTGTAGCAATCCACGTGGGCACCTGCACCCTCCTTGGCTCCAGTTTACCCTTGGCAGCAATATTTGGGGTACCAATTTGCCTCGACAGGACAAGCGATGTCTGGGCTTCGATTCTTTGCAAGGCCAATTCTATAGGCGAAAACAAATGTGATAAGTGAGCACAAGGTTCCTCATCAACTAAACAAGTTACGAAGAGAGGTGGAAGAGCGGTTGAATTCAAAAATAGATCCCGAAAGAGAGGAACAGGATATCAAGAGAGCCGAGTTGCCGATCATGATCAGTGGGGATCTGAGGCACGGCGCCAACGGGAGTGACGCAAGAGCATCGAAGACCAGCTCGCTGGAAACGTGTCCAACGCAGGTTCAAGGTAGTACCGGTGTAGGGAATTGACAACAGGGATGAACGCCTGCACCGCTGTACAAGTAGGCCAAGCGACAGGAGCCATGATCGGGATCATTCTAGCCACAGTCTCTAATGTGCCGACCCCGTAAAGAGAGTCAGGACATATGTTATGACTTGATTCTAAATTGATTGAATGAATGTGGTCAGAACTTTCTAGTCTCCCAGACAACTGTCAAGTGTCAAATACGCAGCATGGAAGATACGGAAGCGATCAATGCAACGCAATAAAACACTGTGGTGGGCGATCGCCTATGCGGGCCGATTGTTCGCACGACGTTGTCGTCCATAAATGTCCTGATCCCGTAATGACACTAAGCAGGGTGTCAGGATATCAGGAACGACTTCAAAAGTTAATCTCCTCGAGGGAAAATGCTGGAGGCCAGAAGCGAGAGGAACAGAAATACATCAGAAATATGAAAAGGGCGCAGATTTCATTCCACGTAGGAAAGATCGTGCAAAGGACACCCAATAGACACGGAGTCGTATTATTCAAAGAAGCAGTGAGATACGTGAGCGCAAGCTTGGGCAATCACCCCGTCAACGCAAACCAATTGACTGCTTCTAGTGTTAAACGCCAAGCCGAGAACGGAAAATGACCGGCTATACAGTCATGACATGTAATCCCTCGCTTCAGAATAACGAGGGAATTCCGATTATTTGATTGCCCAGGCATCGAGACTGGGAGTAGCTTGGGGTATTTTTCGCGCTGTTATCCATCTTATCAATCTTGAATTTCTGCGGCTCCGAGTCACTGCTCCGGCCACCCACTCTCGAAAACAAAATTAACCGAAAAAAACAGAAGAACCAAAGGGACCTGAAGGAAGGGTATGGTATGTAATAAACCTTGCAACGACCAGTTTAAAGGAGTTGCGGCAGAAAATGCCAAGAGGTTCACCTCTTGCGGGTGATAAAACACTGAACCAAAAATAGAATATCCTACGGAGTGCGTCCTTGCTCCAGCGTTAGCGCCAGGAAGTGCGTACGAGGCATACTAAATTACCGACCCGCCTTGATCTCCGCGTACGACACCCAATGCTGCAAATAGCAAGGAGGCGCAACTGCGCGAACATAAAAGGAAAAGCCGGATATAGATCCCGGCAACAGTCACGAAACTGTACGAAGCGAACGGAGATGAGGAAGAAACGAATAAGAGCTGCCACTGCCAGAGAGAGTATTGCAGAGCAATTCGGCCCTCGCCCATTCAATATAACGGCCGTAGCTCACCTCCCGCACCACTCATTACGAGCCAGTTGGGCCGGATACGGAGAAAATAATGGATGCAATCAGAGTTAGCAGATAATTATTTTGCTAACCCTCAGGCGGGATTCCATCTTCACCGGGATCCAAATCACAATGATAAAGTAGGAGATCGGAGGACCATTCAACTCACCAACGAGGAATATCTTGAAGTCCGATTCCCTGAGGGCTCGGGACCTCAATGTTGAGTTGTATACACAATCAAAAACCAAAGAGGGATTTCCAGCTGGGTAAGTGGAATTATAATTAGCAAGGTATCTATGACAAAGCAGAAGAACAGTTAAAGAAAGAGCATAGCATGAGCGCAAATGAATGGACTGGTTTGAGCAGCATTGGACAAGGGTAGCAAATCACGCTCAACCTGGCAATTATGCCCTGTATGAAAGTATGATCGCATCAAGGCTACGCTGAAATAAACCAGGGGCATTGTTGTAGTCAAGTGCCACAGCCACGATCGCAACGAGAAGAAAAGGCGGTGAGTCAAAAATAGCGGCAAAGATTCTGTGATGGCCATGATAAGCGGAACGCATGTGTCCTTCCGGAGTGAAAACCTCGAACAGTGAGGAAGGGACGTAATGGTAAATCGCATAGCCGTAGGCCGTGAGGGCCGAGGAAAATGGGGAAGAAAAGTAAGCCCTTCGCGACCCACAGCAGGATATGAATCAGGCCAAAGAAGTTGATAGTGGACAAATTGAGCTGGTTGAGTGCATATGGTGATGAGACCCGAACATCAAGGCCAAGCTCAGGGGAAGGTCCTTGCATGGGACGGGAACCCACTCATCGAGAATGATCGGGCAGGGAATGGTTAAAGAATACATTTGGATCAGACGCAATTGGGGCGGCGACACTACGGAAAGAACGGAGTTCCGCTCTTTATAGATGCAGGACCAACGCGGCATGGTAAGAGTTGTAATAGTGGGGGCTCAAAGATCCGCTGCTGTGGCTCGCGAGCATGAAAACATTGGTTCACTGGATGGCAGAATGTCACGAAAGACAATGGGGTAAAATGACTTGAATCTCAAGAAACAGCATGGACAGTCTGGGATCGGTGAGCAACGACGTGGTAGCGGGGTGGCAAGTGATAGGATTGACGTTGCCGTGTGGACACTTGAATAGCAGAGGCGATAGAAAGAGGGGAGCAAAAAAGGCGGAAATAACCGACCTTTATCCAGGTCTTGCCTTGGTGGGGAAACGACGACGGGAATGTAGTAGCCGTCGTCTTCGTGGGTGTTCATGGCACGGCTGACGGCCTGCTCGTCCGCGGGGGGCGGGGGCGGGACGTTGGGGTCGTAGCAGATGTTGACGAAGACCTTGGTGCCAACTGGGCTGAGGAGAGAGGCATGGCTGGGGACGGTGAGCACGGCGGACTTGATGCAGAAACCTGGGGCCGGGGCAAGGGCGATGGATGTGGCCATGGGCAAAGAGCTGCGGTCACATGACAGGAAATCCGAAGAGAATCCGAGCTGCTGTGAGTCATGAAAATAATAAAATAAATAAATACGGGCGCTCAGTGCTCCCGCTTGGTTCAGTTCGGGCGAGATCTATCGATTACTCCGATCCAAAAACTTTTCGACGTCCACAATGGCCCAGCACGCTATAAAACAGCCCAAAAGCTTCAGGTTTCGTCAGTACTTCCCTCCCCGTCTACCTCCCTCGTTGCTCACTAATCACCAGCCGTTCCAACCATGCACACCGTCGCCTACCCCGCCGAGAGCCACATCCAGGACGCCCGTGTCGTCGGCGTATGTTTTCTCGTCCATCCTTTCATCTTACCACACCTAACCCCTCCTCCAGTACGACCCTCTCGTCCAGCCTGCTCTCCTTCGTCACGAGGTCCAACTCTCGGACAACTCCCAAAAGACTGTCTCTGACAGCCGCTACCACTCTGCTAGGATCATTGCAGGCCACGACGACCGTCTCTTGGTCGTTGTTGGTCCCTGCTCGATCCATTCTCCTGAACAGGCTGTCGAGTATGCCCACCTCTTGAAGTCCAAGATCCCCGACCTGCCCAATCTCCATATCGTTATGCGTGCTTACTTGTATGTTATTGCCTTTTATGGTCTTGCTGATCCTCTTGCTGACATTCTTTCAAGTGAGAAGCCTCGCACAACCGTCGGCTGGAAGGGTCTCATTAACGATCCTGAGATCGATGGTAGCTTCCAGATCAACAAGGGTCTCCGCACCGCTCGCCAACTCCTCTGCGACCTCACTGATCTCGGTGTCCCCGTTGGCTCTGAGCTCCTCGATACTATCTCTCCTCAGTTCATCGCTGACTGTGAGTCCTTCGACCCTCAACAAAATAAAAATAGCTCATATCTGCTCCAGTGATCTCCTGGGGTGCCATTGGTGCTCGTACCACCGAGTCCCAGCTCCACCGTGAGCTCGCCTCCGGTGTCTCCTTCCCCATCGGCTTCAAGAACGGAACCGACGGTAGTGTTGGTGTCGCCATCGATGCCATGCACTCCGCCTCGAACCCCCATGCCTTCATGGGTGTCACCGAGCAGGGTCTAGCCGCCATTGTCAAGACCCGCGGTAACTCGGATGTCCATGTCATCCTCCGTGGTGGAACCAAGGGTCCCAACTTCAAATCTGATGCCGTCAATGCTGCTGTTGAGACCATCGAGAAGAAGCGTGGCTGGGCTTCTGTCATGGTTGACTGTTCTCGTAAGTCCCGCGCCATCCACTTTTCTATGAGCTTATTCTTACCCTCTCAATAGACGGAAACTCTCAGAAGAACCACAACAACCAACCTCTCGTTGTGGATGATATCTGCGCTCAGCTCGCCAATGGCGGCCGTAACATCACCGGTGTCATGATCGAGTCTAACATCAACGCTGGCAGGCAAGACGTTCCTGACGCCGGTCCTGGTGCCCTCAAGCACGGCATCAGTATTACCGATGCTTGCGTCGACTGGCAAACCACCATCAAGATGCTCGACAACCTCAACGAGGTTAGTTCAATACCCTGATCCCCCTTTACATCAAGTCTAATCATCACATTAATAGGCTGTTGCCAAGCGCCGCCAAGCTTTGGCTGACCAGGGCTTCGGCTCTCAAGAGGCTCCCTCTTCTTAAATTCCAATTCAAGATGATACCATGCTCCCCTCATTGTACCCTTAGACAAGTCACCTAGTGCATATCATCATCTTTTCTTGCGCATTTTACTTAAAACCCTGTTTTACTAATCATTTATGGAGCTTGGATCAAGTAGAGTTGTACACTGTACGTCGGTGTTGCGGAATTATGTATTTAGATGATTGGCAATTGTTAAATTGGATATACCAGTCATTGCTGCATACTGTGGATCGGCCTACTAAGTGGAGCAACCCGAGTAAGGATGTATCATAGATCTACTTGCATACTCTCCACGTGCGTGTACTCAGCGCTCATCAATTTGGAATACACGTCATTTGTCAATACGCGAAATTGAGTGATGAGTCAATAAATCTCCATATATCATCCGCCTATCCTTGCAGCCTTGGGTGTCGCTATCATCTTGATCTCCCTGTTCCACTTGCATATTTCTGGGTAAATTACGGTGCTCTATTTCTCCTGTTTTCCCATTTTGGTTTCGCAATATTGTTATTCCAAAAAACATAGACTAGAACTCAGGCATGTCTGACATGTGGCGGTTATAACGTCCTGCATCGTAATAGTGAACGAGGCTGCCCCATTTAAAAAACCCTTTGTGCCACTAGATTGGTTCGATGTGCTGGTATCCGAACTGGTGTGAGCCAACATTATGGCTCTTGTAAGAACTGGTTTGGATTCTGGCTTTCAACGGCAATAGATGACTATGACAGTCATTTGTATATTATTTGATCCGTCTACCCTGGGATACCCTGCTTGATATAGGTGACCAGAATCCCTGATCCGTTCTGGAGTCAGAAACAGGTCATCAACACTGAACACAACATCACCGCTAGATGGTTTGTTCACAATATAAGCTCGGAGCGACTGAAATACAGAGTCAATTACTATCACACCAATACCTCGTCTCAGCGCCCACAATAAGTCCTAAACCACCTTTCAAACAGATAGTGAGCTCTGGGAACTACCACCATCCATCCCCCATACATGTATAATCTCGTCTAACGATTTTGCGCTCCACCCAGACCCAAGTGCTGTAGTCATCTTCGTTCCCGTCCCATGCAACACCTCTTTGATCCCAAGATCCAACAGTGTTGCATCATTCGTTCCTTCTGGTGGTGGTGCACCTAGGCACTGCTTATGGGCGTCTTGAGCCAGTTGCCTCAACACGACTAGAAGCGTTGATACGGGTACACCATTCCTCAAAAGATACCACCCAAGTTGACGCACGATGCCCAGATCCTCATCGCCCTCTTCATTCTTTGACACATCACCTCCATTGGCGTCTGATGACCGGGAGCCAGTAACAGCCTCCCCCTTCGCATATTGTGCCAACGCACGCAAAAAATGTTCCGACTTCCTTACATCCTCCAACCGCTTATCCAAAGCATATAGCGCCCCAAGGACGGCCGTATCCCGAATCAAAGGCGGCCTTGGATTGTTGTTGGCTCTCCCACTAAACCTGCGATCATATATCTTCGAATAAAAGTCTGCTGCAAATCGCAGATCCTGTAGCCGTAGGTTGAAATATTGGCTCCGGGGATCCATCGTCCTATACATATATAGCGTTAGATGGGATTGTAGTGTCTGCGGTTTGTCCTGCAGGATGCTATCCAATAACGCCGCATGACAGTATTTGTGGAACAATTGCTCCTTTTCTGTGAACCCGTCATCACCTCTAGCCAGGTGATCCGCAAAGGCCAGGAAGAGGACATCGTTGGAGAACGATGTGATAAATTCTGATAAGTCACTAGCAGGGTGCGTCTTTGTATCCGTTAATTGCGGGAAATCAAGGGTAGCCGCATCGCCAGCCGATGATCCAGAACGAACGAATAAACTTCTGCTGCCTTTCGCGTCTTCTGTGTAACTCAAGAAGGCCGTCCTTCTCTTAACGTATAGTGTCTGGCTCCTTAGCAATGTATCCTTATGCCTTGGAACTTGTTCTGTGTCTAGATAGAAGGGCCAGTACCTGGGGGTGTCGACGCGTATCGAAACAAGTTTATCCATGTCGGGTATTAGTGTCGGGGATATCAGCGTCACTGAGGTCTCCTTCTCTTCCCTGAACATGATCTTCACAGGCAAATAAACCACCTCCCCAGAGTCTACATCCCTGGCAATCAGACATCTCGGCTCTACAGCCAATGCCCACAGGTGACGGAGTGCTTGCAAGAAGCTTTTGTTATCAGAGGACGCAGAGTGGAATCGCGGGAAAAATGCAGTGACGAGACAGGCGACCGCAGCGTCTGATGTCCCCAGAGTGAATCGGCCCGCGCCAAGGAACAAGAGACCCAACGCCATGTGCGTCGAGACGTGAACACCGTATTTGAACCCGTGATGATAGCCGGATTGCTGATATATGCCATAGGCATACCTGAGTCGTCGGAGACAACTGATCTCGCCGGTACCAGCCATGACCATGCTCAGTGAGATGGATATCAAGTTGAGACCATCTCTGACAGCCGACCTCTTGATCCTGTGGTCGAAAGCAGGTCCTATTGTTTCAGTGAGCAAGGAACCATGAATGATCTGCAGTTCGGTTGGGCTGACCGTTCGTGTAAGCCAATCGCGTATACATGTCGAAGTACCGCACAATCAACAAATAGGCTTCCTGTCGTGCGGTGCCAGCATACTTTAGACCAATCACAAAGCAACATCCGGCCAATACGTTATGGTACGCCAACTCGATTGACTCGTCAATTACTTTGCTGTACTTCGACTTGGCTTCGATTGCCTCTCGTATGCTCTCAGGAACCTGCGAGATAAGCCACTCGTTTGATGGCGCAATTTCACTCCACATAATCAAGTTTCTCGCAATCGTCCTAATTGTTAGGAAACTCGGCTGGATCTGGTTGAGCGCAAGTACCGTATCAGGTATAGGGAGCAGATCAGCTATGTCCTGTCGCTCTGTCCGGAGATACATGAGCCCCAGAGCAATAGTCGCCGCAGGCGAAGTAAGATTGATATCAAACGCCATTCGCATCTTCTTTGCAAGCATTGGATCCGCATCCCCATGAATGAGAATGTTTAACCTCGATAGCAGATGCGCGTCCGCAGGAATCGTGGCCCCCTTTCCCAGCATGATCATTCCAAACGCTAGGGCTGCCGTGTATGTATACGCCTCTCGATTCTCATTACTCAAATCAGGCTGAACCAGGTCCTTTCTGCTGATCTGGTTCAAGCACACTTCTGCCATCCTACGATTCTTCGTCCCAAGGTACAGTAATCCCACCCCAGCAAGCCCAGCCGCCTGAGTCATCAGAGAGACATTCAGGTCAACTGAGGGCGTCGGTAGCAATGCCGGTGTGTGGACGGCCAACAGTTTTGTTACATGCTGATCTGCACTCCCAACATTCGCCGCGGACAGCCCTAGCAATACTCCAATTGATGTTAAGTCATGCTTTGGCGTCAAGTAGCTGAACGTGTGCCAAGTCATCATGTGTTTGAGGTGTCCCGTCAGCCCGAGTCCTAGCAAGAATCCTGCATGCTCGGGGGACAGTTCTGAGGGTTTATTGAACGCAATCCAAGAACTTTCCACACCAACTGCAGTCGGAGATATACGCAACCCCGCGGCTACGCCGTTGTGAAACTCGCCCCAATTGAGTGATTCAACCGAAATCTTGCCCACCTCTGGGGTGACAAAAATGTTCAAAGGTTGTACACGGATCGTGAACTCGAGCTTGGGAATGGTATAGGCTTCGCGGGTGACCGTAGGAACGGAGCCAAATGTGAACATTGCACGGCCATAAGGAAGTGCGAGAGTTCGATCTGCTACGCGAATGACTTGATTCTGATGCTCTTTGGTTTGATCGTGTTCACTAGGAAATACGATCCCGTTAGCTAAAGTTAAGCGAGCGTTGAAATTGAAATACCTAAGATCGGGGCGATCGGGAATTTTGATAGATGTTGTCGTTGACGAGCACAGCATGCGAGCAACCTCTTCCAACCGGCGATCTTGACCGAACCGAATGCTTGTAAAAGCTTCAAGGTCTAATTCTACACCAGTAACCACATCGACCTCTCCACCCCCTGCCGCTCGAGCGGCTGAGACCAAGTGGCTGATTGTCTGGCGAGGCTTACAGGGGCTCTAAACATGAAATATGTGAGTAAAAAAGGATATTTCCAATCAGAAAAGACACGAAAAACCCACAAAAAAGTCCTTGTTTGACTTAAAACCATCTCGATTGAATTGTTCTACATTTTCATTAGCCGACGCTGCCAAGTCATTCCTGCCAATCGCCATATAGGCATGAAGAGGCCAATTGAGAGGTGGGGCCAATTGGCACGTTCGAGCAGCTTCTCGTAATGGAGCGACAATGCCAAGTGGTAACGAATCAAGAAACTTTGTACCCCGTCTGGACACAAGGAGAAGGATGGCACGCTCTGCTCTCGTGCGTATGTCTGACGTTTGACCATCCGTGAGATACGTATATAGAGCCGACAAGTCATGAAGACTATGAAGTGGGTCCCATTTTCCATATGCAAAAGATGCTTGTACGCCGAATCGCGCGGCAATGTGGGAGGCATCGTGCCATGGAACCTTCCATTCGGGGTTGCTCAGACGACCATAAAATATAGCAGAGATATCGGGCGGCCACACTGGTAGTCGGTCATCTAGATGGGCTGCGGCTGATCGGAAGCAAACATCAGAGAGGTATCAGGCGGAAGATCAGGGTCACATACGCGAAGCCCCGGCTACTGGCCAGACACTCGTTGGGTCTGGTACGAGCCTCTGCCAATAATCTGCCCACTCCGGCCGAACTTCTAAGGCTATTTGACATATCAGAGGCACCAGCTTCAAGAGATCATCGAACCGATTAACAGTAAGGCGGAGATATTCTGCGAGTGTATGAAGTGCATATAACATTGGAGAAAGGAGTCTGGAAGGCCTTTTTTCTGAATGGATGGGCTTTAGGGGAGGGATATCGGGTGGTCTGCGTAACTGGCGTAACACCGGGTCTTCTTTGAAGTTGTTATGAGATGTTGATTGTCCGAGTCGCTCCCAGGCTTCTCTCGGCCGGTCCACCGGCTGGTTTTTGAGCTGGAAGACAGCGTAAATAGCGGCTGTCAAACACTGGAACTGAACATTATTAATTGAGGACAATCCTCTCGCGTTCCACTTGTCTAGGAAAGCACAGTGTAGGAGAAAGGAAGCTTCAGAGGTCAAACATTGTGCAAGTACGGCAAGGCATTCCACCGTTAAGGGACATTTGGGATTGAAAGGTAGATCTAGACGAGCGCTGCGGCCGTTGGGGAAAGTCAGGGCTACAGAGGATGCTCGGATGCGAGACATGTGGATAATAGGATTAGAACTCCCGTCTACCTCAATATCCATTCCCGAATTATCGGAAGAGAAATCGAAGCCTCCGGTAATTTCGAGAGGGATTTCCCGTAGACCATGGGTCAAAAGCGCAAGTTGATGATCAGGCTTAAGCACAAGAAAATCCCAGACGTGTTCCCGAGTAGCGCGTATTGCTGTGGAGACAATGGCAGGGATCTGAGAAATATGGTAAACCTTCACCGTCTCCTCGCCAAAGGCTACAGAGAGGATGTGTGCAAGCTGGGACTTTGGGAGTTGGAAAGAGAATAAACACCGTTCTTCATTCCCATCGAAGCGTTCATCAAACGCCGAAAACGTTATATCGCGCCAAGATTTTGCACTACGTCAGTTAGCATCAAGCACAGATAGGAAGGAAAGCGCTTACTCCTCCTCCGATATGTCCTGAGTGTAAATTCTTTGCATCCAATAGGCGGCCTTCATCCTTCCATGCTCAATAGGGATCTCCAGATCCGCATCCACGCGACCACCAAAGGCCATGCGATCCATGGTTACACCGAAGTCATTTCTGGTTAAAGAGGCCCGTTTCGCGGCCGCGCTACCGGAAGCCGATCGCTGCGAAGACCCTCCCGAGACAAGGGATTGAAGGGTTGTTGTGGTTGAAAGGGCTGGTGCCATTCCAGGAAGAGCGGAAAGAGGTGGCATGTCAGGAAGGGGAACATCGAATATATCAGCGGTAGGCGATATATCCGGTGATCGACGGCTGGGTGAGAGAGGGTGGTGTAGACGTCCTGCACCGTCGTAAATTGCTGACGTACGTCTGCTCCCTGGTCCAGGCATAGATTGTCGTTTCTTCGGTTCTCGTGGGCGACTTTCTGTAAGTGGCGCAGGCACATCCTTGGGCTTGAGGTACGCGTACCGCCAGATGGATAACTTTCGTCGCTCAACATCCACAGAAACAGCACCATAGATAGTACAGTCTTGTCCTTGACGGGTAACGGCAACAACCATCTCGGTGGAAGGTATTGATCGGAGAGGTCTAGCCGAGTTTTCATCTTCATCTTTCAGCATGATGGGAATATTTCGGTATCCGCCTGTTATTCCAGCCGTCAACCCTACTGCAGCAGCTTCAGCCAGAGGACTCGTCATGGAAAATATGGTAGGAAGTACTGCCTCGCCCGTCAATTCAGCCTCGACGAATTCGCTAGACTCAAGCACACGTTGGATCAGGACGCCATGGGGAAACAAAGGCCACGCTTTCCGAACAATGAAGGGCAATGAAAGGGAGTATTCCAGGCCATTCTGCAGAATTATTCTCCCGACACTCCGGAGGAATACGAAGATGGCAGGTACGAGAGTAGGATTGTTAGATGTCGCCTGTGAGGCAGCCTTTGCACGAGTAAAGGGACCAAAGGTTGGACGTTCAGAAGATGCATTGTCGGACTGAGAGGTGGGAGGAGGGGGTGGGGATGTCGAAGCGGAGTGGTCACGGGCCTGGGTGTCAACCTGCTCAAGCAACCCGAGGCAGGCCCACTGGATGGTTTCTCCTTCCTGACTGAATGACCATCTTCTACGAATGGCTCCGCCGTATCCCAGTATCACGGTGTGTGCGTTCCAGGTCAGCTCGCGGCCATCGGACTGGGTGTCGTGATGAAAGGTGGTCTGAATTGTCGAGAGATTGTCGGTATCTGATCCGCGCAAGACAGAGCGTATAGCTCGGAGCAAGTCTGATTCACTGGACGGAGCAGTGCACGATGAAGTATTCTGTTCAAGAAACTGGACTGCAGATGATTTGTGCAGAGGCTGGAGTTGGACGGTCAGAGGTCGGGTCATTGTCGCCCTCATTTGGGAGTGCCTGAAGCTCTTGCGTGCTGTTTACTCGTGTGTACTCTGGACGGTGATGGGCACTGCGATCAACAATGCCAAATATGACGTCTGCACAGACAGGGGCTGCCATCTTGCAAATTCCGTCTGCTGGCTGCTCTACGCTGTTGTCCACATCCTTGCGTCTATATCTGGAGGCTGCACGTTCCGGGGACCTTACGTATCCGCAGTGCACCACGTTCCCTAACTCTATCTTGAGCGTCTTCTAGGGGAATGCTGTTAAACTCTGTCCTCGAGGACGATGGCCTATCAACGATTCCCCAACAACACCCCTCCTTGGCCCCCCATGGATCCCTACTCACCCCCGTACTCACCGACGGCTTATACCTCCCCAGCGACCTCCTATGGTCATCACTCCTACTATCAAGGCATGAGTCCTATTCAGGTGGATGACGCTCAGTACGATTCGAACACTCACCCCTATTGGAAAGACCGCGTCGTTCCGCGGCCAGGCTTCAGATCTCCGCGAGCCCTAGGTCCCTCCCCCGAAAGCAGTCGCATCGTCATCAAGGATCCAAAGACATCCAGGGAACCTAGCAAGCAACAACTTCTTCCTCCTCGATCTTACGGAAATCCCACTCAATCAAAAACACAAAAGAAAGAAACAAGAGAAAAATCTTCTGAACTGAAATCGACTTTCGTAAGTCCGCAAGACTTCTTCACGTCGTAGCCTACAAAATTCTTTAGGCCAAAAACCATGGACTAGATAAATATGTACGTTTCACCCAACTACTTCCGCTTCCGGAACAGATCATTTCCTAGGCTCCATCTTTTGTTCCCCAATCTCTCAGAAATATACAAAGACTCGTGCACCAACTCGAACCCCTGCCTCCTGTTTCACCTTTCCCACCACAGGACTATTCAAGTACTTTCTTGATCCCCTACCTCGTCGAGGAGCGAGAAAGCCATCTCCTGTCAAAGTCACCGACACCCGACGAAAACACACCTTTGGAATCGAGTCACTATCACGAACATTGGTACCCCATTTTACAGGCAGAAGTGGATTGTCTCTGCACCCAACGTTCGAGCATTATCCTTTGGAACGTCAAGGACCTCAAGCTAACAGATTGGAAGCGCAATGTCTTTTCTCTTGTCGTTCCAGGACTACGAGAGAATTACCCCCGACTTGAAGCCGGCGACCTTGTGAAAATGCGCCAGGTCATCACGACTCAGAACGGTATCACCGAACCATTCATTGGTACGGGGCTGGCCTTTGAAGCCAGGGTCATTGCGTCCAAGAAGAGGGAAGGTGTTGTCTGTAAGTGCTTGCTTCCCCTCCGTCTGGTCTTCCAATAATTTGTCCTAGATCTTTACTCCTCCACACTCGAGGAGTACATCCAAAACTATTTCCCTGGCATCGCACTCTATCTAGCTCAGACAGACAATCACATTCCATTCCAATTACCTCTCACATTTAACATATCCTTTCTCGTCAATGTGCGCCCATTCTGTCGCATGGAAGCTGCTGTTGCCGACCTTGATGGCGTGATGAACACTGATGTGGGGGGTAATTTGACCACTCGGTGGCTTTTTCCAACCCTCAAGGATATTACAGACACCCCTCCCCGCTGGACGACAGAATCAAGAGCTTCTCATGACGGATTGAAGTGGAAAGATAAAGACTTAAATGAAGAACAAAGGGTGGGCATACGTCAAAGAAGACAGCGTAGCAGAAACTCATCGATAACCTAGAACGCTGTTGCCTCTATCGCGCTGCAAGAATGGCCAGTGCCATACCTGATCTCCGGTCCCGCAGGTACGGGAAAAACAAAGTATGTCCTCCCCTCTCGCCCTGGGCACAAGTTCATTGGCTCTCATAGAACCATCGTTGAAACTGTTCTCCAAGTCCTCGCTATCCAGCCTGATGCTTGCATCCTTCTGTGTGCACCTTCCAACCCAGCTACAGATACGCTTGTCCTCCGACTCCGAAATTCTCTCAAGCCCTCCGAAATATTCCGCTTGAACGACCATGGTCGAGCTCTCAATCAAGTACCATCTAAGCTTCTGCCATTCTGCTGTGCGTGTCCATCTTCCGCATAGCTTTTAATTTGGCACTTACTTTACATTCATAGATATTGATGCGTCTGCCGAAAACAAGTTCTCTATTCCACCATTTAAAGACCTGATGAAGTATCGCGTGGTCGTGTGTTCTTGCATTGATGCAAATATCTTGGTCGAGGCACAATGCACTAATCGCACACTCATGAAGATGGAAAACGAAGTCCTCAGCTCTATCCACCCTCATTCCGCGACGCGGACTCCCGCGAAACCTCACTGGACACACCTGATTATTGACGAGGTGGGTGCGTTTCAACATTTGAAGGGGGTTTATTTCAACGGGGATCAAGGCCGCCCAAGGTTCAGAGCCAGAACTTTGTATTCCGATTTCCGTTGTTGCTACTGGTTGCCAGACACAAGTCACGAAACATCCGATGGTAGAACCATCACAACCCCAGCTAATCCTCTGTGGTGATCGGTTCCAGCGTACGTACATCTATCTCTTCTATCTACTCCCCCCTTCACGGTGTTGTCCCTCACGATTTCGCATAGTTGGGCCAATTGTCTCCTCGGACGGGGCCCGAAAAGCCGAGCTGGACATGTCCCTTCTCCAACGTCTCTTTGACCAGCCGTTATATGCCAACGAAGCTAGTACAATCGACTACTTCCGCCCTTGTGCACATCTACGCAGGAACTACCGCAGCCACCCTGCGATCCTCATGCCACCCTCCGCTTTATTCTACAATGACACTTTGGTGCCCTCCGCAACCAATGGACGGATCTCCTGGTCTGACCTTCCCGATCATCGGTTACCCGTGAGAATAATTGGATGTGAGAGTAACGAAGAGTGTATAGATGAGGTACGTAAAGAGAAATCCCAAACACCTTGCTTGACATACACACAATTTGACTCGAATCATTAGAAATCGACTTGGTACAATTTAGGCGAAATCGAAATTGTGATCCGGATTGCCAAGTCACTCATGAAAGAAGCCAATTCATGCAACCCTCCACTCAAAGCAAGGAACATTGGCATCATATCGCCCTTCCGCGCACAAGTATGGAAGCTACGGGAAATACTACGGGGAGAGAACTTGAGGGATGTGGATGTGGGTACTGTTGAGGTAAGTTGGCTTCTTGGCTTCTTGCTCGAAGATCCGCGTTCCGGGAATGGACCTGGTTTATCCCGTCGGGCTCACCGACTTGTGGCGTCTGAATGGAGATTAATTACTGCTGTTCGTTATCCGGACGTCACCACCATTTGCCAGGCATTGTGCTTTCTGGCATGGCAACTGATATTGACTTGACACTACGTAATCTAAGGACTGGCAAGGAAGAGAAAACAGAGTGATCATCGTTTCATGTGTACGTTCAGACGCCAGGTTCCTGGAGGATGACTTTCAGAAGGGCCTGGGTCTGTTCAAAGAACCCAAACGGTAGGTTTCTATAATCTCATGCTGTGAATCATTATCTCTTTAATTACCGATCCCCTTAATTTCCAATCGTCGACAGAATGAACGTTGCCATCACTCGCGCCAAAGAACTTCTGGTGGTCGTAGGCAACCCTCGACGCCTTCAAGAAGATCCCTACTGGAAATCATATCTCCAGTTCGCCCTTCGGAACAACCTGTCAGTGTATTCTAGCTTCGCCCCTGGTTCATACCTTATCCGTTTCAACCGTACCCATCTCCTAGGTATGAAGGGCCGCAATTGCTGGATCTTGAAATCGACGGGAACTATATCTCGAAGCTCGAGTACGTCATTGGTTTTTCTCACCAAATATGTTGAACGAAATTCCTCACGGTTACGGTGGTTAGGGCTGCGCTTATTCATGAAGGGATAAACGAAGGGGTGGACCCCGAAAAGATTGGTGTCGTTGTGGCTGGGATTGTTGCGGGTGAGGTGTTGCGAGAATGAACGATGGCTGGAGACAGGCGCACTCTTGTACTAGTTGTACTCACAAAATAAAGAGGAGCACCAGAATAGTAGTCAAATGCAATGTCAGTGGTATGTGTACGCTGGTAACTCTTCATCGATATCTCCTCCGAGTCCAGATCCACCAGCAAGATATCCACCGACATGCCCTTCAATTTTCCAAGCCCATTCATTGCCCTCCTTCCATCTAAAATAGTCACCACCAAAGTTTACATCAAAATCACATTGGCCCTCGACACCGATAGCCGCAAATACATCATGGTTGTGGCGAGGAAGATAAATTCCAGTAAATGCAGCTGGGAGGCGGTAACCATTATAGGTGTAGAATAAAGTGCCGGTGGAAAACTCATAACCACAGCCGATGGTGTCTCCTGTGCTTATCCTTGTGAGGTCTGAAGTGTAGTCGCGGCCTCCGTCAGGATCTTCAAAGAACTTGCGGAAGTCATCGAGATGAAGACCAGCACTGAGTCTGTTCCAGCCAGGAAGACGATATTCAGGATATGGGCGGCATGCAGTTCCTGAAATGAAAGTCAGCAATGGCTCATGTTGCTATCACTGTTGTAGCCCACCAATTGCGACGACGCCATCCATGCGGTTAAGGAGAACTTCATAATATGCACCCGTCTTGCCTTGTATACCGTAGAGCCCGGCAAGGATGGGGAGGTCGCTCATCAGGCAGACATCGCCGCAGTTGGGGTTCGTTGTGACCTTGACAACACCCGGACCACCTTTGTTGTCGTTATAGATGGTTCCAGAAAACCTGTTCAAGGCGGGATAATCGAGTCCCCAGGCCCTTCCCCCTAGAGACCTTATACGGTCAATGAGGTGCGAGGGAATGAGTTGAGGGGGATGAGGCGGGTGGACCTGGCAGAATGATTCTGCAGCTTCATATTCATCATCAGGCGCATCTGTCAATTTACCTAGTGCGTGCTGTAAAGTGCGAAACCGAATTACTGAGCTGAATAGGGGACTCGGACGAGGTGAATACGCACCGACTGCTCAGGCGCCGGCGCCCATCCAGGGGGAGCGCCGGAATGGCTGGACGAAGGATGATGGTGCTCAGCGGCCTGGGCAACCTTCTGCTTGAGGTTCTTGAAGAGGCCCATTGGAGTGGAGGGCACAGGAGCGAGGACGGGCCTTAAGGGACATGGAGAGGCAGTGTATGTCACACTGTGTCCATCCCTCACTTTCTCCTTTGAGTCCCCGTCCATGCTCTTCTGTCCCACCTGTGCAAATCTTCTCGTCATCTCCTCTGACACGGGATACAACAAATGGGCGTGCAATACCTGTCCCTATGAATTTCCTATCTCAAAACAAGTGGGTCCCAGCTCTGCTGTTGCGTCCGAATGTGCTGATTGTGCTGCTGGCAGATGACATCTAGGACGAGGCTGAAGCGTAAAGAGGTCGATGATGTCCTTGGAGGCGACGAAGCCTGGGTGCATGCAGATCAGACACAAGGTGCATTGCCAGCTCAGCCACTCTGTTCGTCTCCCTTACGTGACTTTCGAAGCATCCTGTGATAAATGCAACAACGACCGCGCATACTTCTACCAGCTTCAGATCCGCTCTGCTGACGAGCCCATGACCACCTGTGAGTCTTTAATTCAGTTTCGACACTTCCAACTCTCATAGACATCTAGTCTATCGGTACGCCACAACCCCCATGCCTCAGTATCAACAAGCACTAACCATGCCCGAAGATGCGTCAATTGTACTCATCAATGGCGCGAGAACTAGTCCACCCCAAGCATCCGTATGTCTTGCCGCGTTCTTGGACTCCGCGGCGGTCCTTGAATACAAGTGCGTAGAGTATATACTAACCGCTATCAAATATATTACTCGCACCATGTTCTCCCGACAAGCCGACCCCGTCGGGCTGGAATCCATATCATTGGGACACGGGAATAGCATCACGGTGCCAACGTGGGCCAGGGTGAACGTTGACCGTCAAATGTCCTGTGTCTTATAAGCTGGGGGCATATCTTGTTCCGCCAGAATTTCTCCCATCTTGATATCCTCCTGCACTGACTACATACCTTGCGTCCCATGCTGTCCGCATATAACCTTGAGCTTATGTGCTCGCCCCCCAGGACCATGCTTTTTTTATTGCCACTCCCTGGCGTCTTCGGCACTCAAACGCAGTTGTACTGGAAGAGTGAACTGCTTTTCTTTCACGCCTTCCCCGACCGGCCTTTCTTTTCTTGGAACTTTTTCGATGGCAAGTTGTCTTATTTTAATCCATATCATATCACGAAATACCTCAAGAGCGGACGTCACTATCAGAAACCAATACCCCTCCTCCAGCGGATATCATCCAACTGCCTATTCGTCCGTCTGCACCGTCATCCTCGTGGTCAAAATATATCTCCATTCCTGTTTCATGCTATAGTCCATATAATCGATCCAGACCTGTTCAGCAGGCTTAAATCACTCGTTTGAACACCAGCGGCATTCTATCGATGCACCTTATCAGAACCAGCACGAACAGCCCAGTAAAAAGAAGCATTGAATGGACCAAGGATCTGTCAAAAGAAAACCAAGGCCAAGGCAAGGGGCTGAACTTGCAGGAGCAGTTGGTGTTCAACTTGGCGGATGAACCGGAATCAGTCAATGCAATGAGCCAGCGACTCGCCTCGTTTGGGTCCTCCGTAATCTGCACAGACGAGAAGGCAACTCTCACCAAGCGCAGGTTAGAACAATGAGCCATGGTCTACCCACGATGTTGCGATTAGAATATGACGGAATGACGCCAAGCTGACCCGACATCCGAGACGTACCACTCAAAAAAATATCGGTGAGCCGCCAGGCGTAGGGCGGGATAAACATAGTGGGATATCCTACGACACAGTCGTGATCAAGCGTAGTGGTCAGCGCAAGTGGTTTCAAAACCCCAACAGACTTAACGTATTGACTGGTGGTAACGCTCTGGATGTAGTAATAAGCTCCCTGCCCGAAGTGAACCTCAGCGTTTTCAGCAACGGAAAGTCCCCCAAGGGAGAGGAGAACGACAGCAAGAGAGAAAGCACGAAGAACATGGAAGTAGATACGGGAACGTGCTACCGAACGGTTGGCCCACTGAACCTCTTATTTCTTCTCGACGATAACGTGAGCTAACGATTTTTCCAAGATGTACACTGCCAGTTTGAATGGTGGAGTGGATGGCGAAGTTAAGACACCACGAGGATGAGCTTGCGCTAGAGTAGGTGGCGTCAGCAGTACCGAAATTCTGATACGAGGTCGCCAGGACGTTTAAGTGTTCCATCCCGTTTAAGTGTTCCATCCATCATCAGACGCCGGGGGGATACGACTATAAACCGGTCCGAGCCCAGGTATGGTGATCAATATTCAATGCTCAATGCTCCGTGGTCGATCCCAACTTCGTTTTTAGTTGAGCTAATCGCGGGATCATGGGCCATGCATAGTCTTAGGATCGATGCCACTAGACCTCGAAAATAACATAGAGTCTGTTCCGAGGGGGGGTTGCAGAAGAACCAATGTACACGTAAAATATCAGACAGCTAATTACAAGGAGCAGAAGGGCCAAAATCGTACTTGGGATGTATTACTGACAAGAGGCCGGAATTACTCTGCCCAATAGGTGCCCGTTCGTCCTCTGTCATGTTCCTGAGATTGGCAGACAATTATAAGGCTCAGAACGACATGCGGGGGTTCGGTTATTCCATCCCTGTCCAGTTTCAACGTTTCAGGAGATTCCGCCGTGTACTCCCTTCAAACAAAGCTTTCAGACTCTTGTCCCAAATATGGATCCTTCTGCCCCGCCATCGCGGAGGAAACCTCAAATCCTTTTCTGCCTTTCTGGAGAGCACTTATCGTTCCATTCGAAATTTTAGTCTTCGACTGAGAAGATGTGTTCTGTTCTCAGGCTCTCAGTCACCCGCGTCTGTCCCGTTGACATAACACCTCAGATCAGACACAAGGTGCATTGTCAGCTCAGCCACTCTGTTCGCCTCTCTTGCGTGACTTTCAAAGCATCCTGTGATAAATGCAACAATGACCGTGCATACTTCTGCCAGCTTCAGATCCGCTCTGCGGACGAGCCCATACCTACCTGTGAGTCTTTAATTAGCACCGACCACGCCCAAAGATGTGTCAATTGTGCTCATCAATGGCGCGAGAACTAGCCTACCAAGCATTGGTATGCCTTAAGACCTTATTAAACTCCGCTATTTAGTAGGAGAGCCATCCCGCCGTGGTGTTTTGGGGAGTTTGAATACAGGTGGGGGCCTAACAGGGCTACGTCGTACCACGTCGTTATAGTAAGTATATATATCAATCACTTCCAAATCGTAGTATTTTTATCATGGTTTCCTGTCGGTACAGGGCCAGGACAACGCCCGTGATATCAAGTCAACCTCAGTACCTTTCGTACATTGACCCCAAAATACTCGAAGTCTCGCGAGTTGAGGGCACGGTTTGTTCCACCAGACTTCCCCTCACCATCTTGAGTGCCTGAACCTTGACTCCTGCACTACCCCGCCCGCGTTCCGATGCTCTAAGCTAACATCCGGTCGCCCATTATGTGCCATTATCCGGCCTTCGGCGTTCATTTAATAGACGGAAAGTCAAGAGCATATTTCCGGGCTGGGGGGATGTATTTTTCGGATCCGCCCTCGATTAGTACTCTTTGCGTTGGATACCCCGAACCACACATGAAGATCTCGGGACGCTCTATAACTTTCCACATCAGCTCAGGCGGCCGTGTTATTGGCTATTTCGATCACAAGACGCGACATTACTCTCAAAAGCCAATATTCCTACACGAGCGGCAGTGGATAACCTAGTATCCATCCATCTGCACCGTCATTTTCGTGGTGGTTGGGCTGAACTTCCATTGTTGACCAGGGCTTTGACCCAGCTTGTCAATCCAGACCTACTCAGCCGGCCCAAATTAGCCTTCGACCACCAGCGACGTTCCATCAAAGTACCTTATCAGAACCTGGATGGACAGCCCAAAAGAACGAAGAATTATTTGGACCAACGATCTGTCATAAATCCAAGGTCAGAGCAAAGAGGCTGGGCTAGGTGGGGCAGATGGTGGTCACCGTGGTGGACGTAGAACTTATGCCCTGAACCAACCAGTGGCTCGCGTCGTTTGGATCGTCGGTAATGGGTAGAGACTACAAGGCAACTCTCGTGAGATGCAAACTAGAGCCACGGGACATGCTCTACTTACACTATTGCCATTAGAGTACGCATGCCAACCCCGTGCGCTACGGAATACCACCTCGTTCGATCCAACACTCGAGACGAACCACTGAAAAGGGGTATCGATCAGATACCAGGTGTAGAGTGCGACGAGAGATCTTACGACAGAGTTGTGATCGGGTACGGCGGTCAGCGCAAGTGGTTTCAGGACTTCAACAGACTTGACGTATTGACTGGTGGCGACGCTCTGGATGTAGTAGTAGGCTCCCTGCCGGAACAGGGGGTCAATGTCCTCAGCAACGGACAGTCCCCCAAGGGAGAGGAGAGTGACAGCAGTGCCAACGGAAAAAGAGAAAGCACAAGAGAACATGGGAGCAGATACCAGACGACTGACCCACCGGGCTTTTATTTCTTCTCGAAGAGAACGCGAGGCAACGATTATCCTAAGATGGACATATGCTAGTTTGAAATGGTGGCGAAGTATAGACACCCCGAGGTTAAGCTTGCGCTAACTTGAAGTAGGTGGCATCACACCCAGCACCGGAGTTCTGATACTAAATCGCCAGGATATCGGAGGGTTCCAACCATCACCAGATGCTGAAGCGATTTTATTGGTCCAATTCTGCATGGTGAGAAATATTCACTTGAGTTATCTCTGTGTTACATCAAAAACTTGTGAGCTGAGCTAGTAATTGCGGCGGTCACAGTCTAGCGATCGAGGTCACTAGACTTCGAAAGTAAAAGTCGGTTCCGAAAGGGAGTTGCAGAAGAAACATTGTACACGTAAAATAATAATTACTGGAAGCATGATGGGGCCAGAATCGTACATATGAGGTGGGCATATGTAGATAAGGGGGCAACGGGTAGGGGGATTACATTTCCAAATAGACGTCCATCCGTCCTCCGTCGTGATTCTGAGACTGGGATATTGTTATCTGCCCCCGAACAGCATCCCTAAGCTCGGTTTCTTCTCCTTACCTCTACGGTTCCATCGGTTCCGGGGATGAAGCCGTGTACCCTCTCCAATAAAACTTTCAGGTTCCTGTCTCAAGTATCGATCCTTCTGTCCTATGAGATATAATACTATCATCGCGGAGGAAACTTCTGCCCAGTTCCCTGTTCCGCTTGTCATTCCATTCGGTTTGGGCTTCGTCATCGATAGCAGATCTGTGTCCTGTTCTCAGCCACCCGCGTCTACCGTGACCTCTTTGACGGAACACCTCAGCTATTCGAGTAAGACTTGGTCGATCAATTTCGCCTTCTCTTCGATTTCCTCAACCTCGTGCTATCTGGTGGTTTTACTAATCGTCGGTCAATACTAACTCATGCCAGCCGGGAACCTGTCAGAGAAGTCCAAGAGCTCCTTGACAATGTCGACGCAGCTTGGCGAGCCTTTCTCAAACCCTCTCCACCTTAGTCGGTGTGAATGGAGTTGCCTACTTGACATGCCATTACGCACATACGCAAACCTTAGGCATAATACTATACAACGACATCGCGTTTCCCTTGGTACGTACCACTCGTTCTGCTCTGTGTACACGATACAACCTCGTGTCGAACAGTCACTCGGAACCCGGTGTCCTTACGGGTAACAATACAGAGGAACACGACCACCTTTCCCGCTTTGGGAATACCACCAGTACCACTCACTCA
This sequence comes from Chlorophyllum brunneum, assembly GCA_963576785.1. NCBI lineage: Eukaryota > Fungi > Basidiomycota > Agaricomycetes > Agaricales > Agaricaceae > Chlorophyllum > Chlorophyllum brunneum. Next base: position 1,131,007 of record OY756148.1, read on the forward strand.
CCTGGGGACATTAAATTGAGCCACCTGCCCAGCTGGAACTCACTAACTGGGTTTTGGCGGTGGGCTATCATGCATCGTGTCTTACCTTCCCCCCCTGATCCCACCACCTTCCCGTATTCGAAGGAGCTCCTTGTCGCCAGCGAAAACAATGCGTGTGGGCTGCATATGCGTACTAGGCAACTAAAAGTCATTGGATATCCAGAGAATTATAGCTAGTTCCTGTGCATCCAACCCCTTGACTCCATCAGCGAATTATCCAATATCATCTTCGAGCCGACTGGCCTAAATTGTCGTAAGAGTAACAGTTCACTTTCATTCTGGCCTCGTTCCTCCAAGAAGACATTGGCAACAAGTGTGGGGTGTTAATTATCCATCAGAAGGAACTAAACAGTCGGGGACAGAAGCACTACTGGTGAACAGAGATCTTCCCTCAAACCCTTAGTACCTGGATGTAAGCCAGTTTCGCATCGGTGCTCAGTGGCTGTTCAAAACGTTTATTCGAAAACCAGTACTGCTCTCACTAGTTCGCGATTTCTGTTCGTTCGCTCTTCACGTCAGTTGCGGTGGTGCCGGTAAGCGTAACAAACTACAAGGACCCTGTTCCATTCCATGCCAGCTAAAGGTTATAAACCCATAGGTGGAGTGGAAGCCCAAGGACATGAAGTAACGGGGATCGTGAAGAATGGTGGAAGATACTACGTGGTCTCCCGCCAATTCTCGACCACTCAAGGTTCTAGACGAAATATCCATCAGTCGCGTCGAAGTTCTCCGTGTGGAGAGAGATAGTTCTTGACATCGACACAGATCGTGGGCGCGCCATCGCTGAGGGTCTTCAGCACAGCCACCATAAAGCGTTTCATCTTTCCTGGCCAGGCCTGTCGCCCACGCAACAGAGTTAACTCACTTTGAATATCTATTGAGAGGAATACCGTCTTGTCCAGGTTCTAAAGCGGTCTGAAAATTTACTCGCAGTTCATACCCAGCGGTTCCAGAACGTCAACTCCAGGGTTTGAGCGTTCAGAAATAACCGCTCCATCACCGAGCAACCCTCTGCTCTAAAATTGGAATCGACTTCCAGGTTTGACACAGATACCAGGGCTTTGAACATCACACGTAATGGTATCAACTCGCTTTCATCTCAACGTCCATCTCTGATCCCTTCCAAGGCTGGCCTAATTCACCGTCCTTACAAAACTTCAAACATCCCTAATGGCACCGGATAGATGGGTCGTTCTCGATGACCAGGACCCAGCTATCACATATACTACCGGAACCTGGTTTCTAGATTCTGGGACCAATGAAAATGTTGGAAATTTTGGGCCTCCCTACTTGCACACTCTGCATGGAACTTCTGCCGACGGGACCGTCACCCTTGAGTTTAATGGTACATACCCCATATTGGTTCTTGAAGCTTGAAGCCTTGATTTACAACGCTCCGATTTTGCAGGCACGGCTGTCGAAGTTTGGGGCACGAGCATCTTAGCCAACCCAACGACAAATCCTGATCCCAATCTCGAATGTTTTATAGACAACGTCAGCATAGGAAGAGAACCCCCGTTTCAGTTTCCGGAGAATAATTGGAAGTTGTGCGGGAAAACAGGACTTGCAGACGGTTTACACCAACTACGAATCGATGTCAAGGTCCAATCACCGAAACAAACGTTCTGGCTTGATCAAATACGATACATTCCTTCACCAAACATGCCACTGGATAACAAAATGATATTGATTGAAAACACGGACCTCGCTGTCCAATTCGATGCAAGTTGGGGAGCTTTGGGGGGAACTGCGAATATGACCACACGGGCAAATTCGGTTGCGCAGGTCGACTTTGTTGGTGAGTTCCTACTCCAATTCTTTTCACTTTCCGCTCACTCGGTTTCAGGTATCTCCATCTCTTGGGTAGCCTTCATCCCAACAGAGTTACCCCACACTGGAGCATTCGGCACATACGCAGTCGACCAAGGCAACCCAGTTCAATTCACTCTCCGAGGCCTTGCTACCAACGGGACGGTATATAATCAGTTCTACTTTACAACTCCTGAAGTCAACCCTGGTCGGCATACGGTCGCTGTCAGATTCCTCGGCACAGGGGAGACAACACCGCTTTGTCTTGACTATCTGTACATTAAGAATGGGACCTTTCCCGTCCCAGACTTGAACAATGCCACGAGTGTACCCGGATCACAACCGAGTGCGGGTCCTGGGGTTGCAGGTAATGGTGGTACAAGTAATGGCGGAACGAGTAATGGCGGAACGAGTGATGGCGGAGGGTCTTCAGGGCCACCTGTCGGTGCGATTCTGGGTGGTGTTATCGGAGGACTTGCCTTTCTCATCGTTCTCGCTGCTGCCCTCCTGTTTTGGAGACGGCGGCGTCGGCAAAGGGGCGGGTTTGTGGAAGCCTATGAGCACAACGCTGTTCCATCTCCTTTCAATCCTACCGATAATCACCAGCACCAAGCTCAGAATCTGGGCAATACGATGGTTCAGACCAGGAGCGGTAGCTTGCCAAGTACATCTTCCGCATCTCCCGTATCTCCCGTGGGGGCCACGCAGGTATATCCGACGATCTTTGATCGGGTACAGACGAGTGCCTCGGGGAAGCGACGAGAGGCGTTCGGAAGGGAGGGGCCAACTCGACATCCCGAGGATTATTCACATCCCCCTCATGCCGCATCTCTCAATAGTGCATCCTCATTCTGGCCTCAGAGTCTTACTGAGGGTAGTAGTGCAGTACGCTTGCATACAGATAGCGGGGTTCGGTTGAACCAGCCGCCTGTTGAGGATGTACCACCTGGTTACACACCAGATTGAACGGTTCTAGGGTGGATGTTCAGTATGCAGTAGTTTATACCCTTGTTCTTTGTGTCTGATCCGGAAGTTATTTACTTGATCGACCCTGAGCACACGTGATCGTGCATTTCTTGCGGAAATTGAGGCGGACGCGACATCGACTTTGTCTGCAACACTGGCTTCACTCGCGTCTTCCTCTAGATCCTGCCTCAGAGCAGCCCTTATCGACCTCGACAATGTCTTGGTTTCGCGGAAACACTCGTCCGTCTCAAGACAAATCCTGCCCTCGTGTTCAAATCATCCTTCCCGGCACACGTCCGACCAGCGCATCAGACAATATGTTTACAGTCAGCATTGCTCATGGAAGTCCCATCACCGAGGACGGCGGCATCTACATTCCGCTGCACAAACAGACTCATATTCTACCGAGAACGTCCGAGCCCCTTTGGCATACAACAGCGGACTTTTAGTAGCAGCGGAGGGGTCCTGGCTTCAATCCGATGAAGTCACTGGGTTCGGCAACGCTCTCTCAGCGCGGTGGAATTTCTCTGAAGAACAATATGCCCCACCGCGGTTTGATTGGAGGAAACGTGCATCTTCACGCTCCGGGTTTACTTTGTCCACGCCGGACAAACGAAAGTCCTATCCAAAGCGTAGGATACCCGCATTAGAGCCAACACAGCCCGGAGAGCCCTATTTTGACGCGATAGAAAATTATCAAAAGCAGTAAGTAATCAAAATCTGTGTAATCATGTTGAATTGACAGCTTTTGACAGCTTTTTACCCTTGCTGGAGAGTGAAGAAGCTGAGGGTCGTAGTGACATCATCGAGCGTTTGTCGTCCTGGTCGCTCGAGCGACTGAAGCAAGAGGGATACTGTCTAACAGACCTTTCTGCGTACTGGTGCAAAGCAAATCAGTACGGCAGGCCTGTCGCTGCGTTTCAGTTTGGTCCTGGTATAATCTTACCACAAAATCTCAAATTCGAGTGCGTCTCTGCTGCATATATCGCAAGGATCGTCTGTGAGACAACCCTTTAGGAACGGAATGCAAATCATGGTATCCAGAGCCGAACCATTGGAGGAAACGCCCTACAAAGGTTCTATCATTGAGCTCACAAAGACTCAAATGAGGGTCAGCTTCCCCTCCGCTTTTGAAATCGAAGGCTCGTGGAGAGTTGATCTCGACCGGTCCAACATCGTTTTCGAGCGTATGCGAAAGGCTATCTCCTCTCTCCATTATGACCTCAATTACCTTGAACAGCTGCCGCGTTCCGAAGATCAAGAGCATATCCTCCTTGGGACAGGTCTCAAGGATGTGCTATTACAATCAGAAGATCCCTCAAGATCCTTGGTACACGAGGACCACGACTTCCATGCTCTGCAAGCCCCAGATGATATCTCCTATCCGAAAGATGTCCTTTCACATGACGTTAGAGGCTTCTCAGCGAAGGATTTCATAGGTGTCTTCAAGGATGATATGCGCATACATAGTTGGGCAGAGAGATATTCCAACGACGATCCCTTGGTCATAGAGGGAGATCCAGACCTCAGCCGTTTGAACAGATCTCAAGTCAGGGCCATGGCGACAATGATTGGCAAGCGCATCAGCCTGGTTCAAGGGGTAGGGCTTCCTTGATTTCGTCGTTGTGTATCTACCCTCTGACTGGTGTCGTTAGCCGCCTGGAACGGGTAAAACGAAGACTATCATTGAGGCGATTAAACTCCTGAGGGTGAGTCTATTTTGCGAGCGCTCGGATGCTTCCATACTGAGGTATGATTAGTCTCATTTCGAAGTACCCCACCCTGTTCTGGTCTGCACGTACACCAACGTTGCTGTCGACAACCTAATGGAAGGGTTCGTGAATGCCGGTTTGAAACCTCTACGCGTGGGCTTTGGTTCCCGAATCAGGGTTTCTCTCCAAGAATACTCACTGGACTATCTTCTCTCGAAGCATCCTCTTCAACCCCTCTGCTCCGAGACCATTGCACTCTTGGAGCAGCTTGAAGACGAGATAACCCGGCTGGGTTCCCGTCTTTCAGAGACACTTAGGAAGCTAGAGAAGGGAGGCACTAATAATGCTTTGAAGCAACGCGCAGAGAATATGTACAAGGCGATGGCGATGAAGGACCGGCAGCAAACTCAACTCAAGGGTAAGATTTACGGGTTGCAGCAGGAAATGCTACATGATATCGTAAAATCTGCTGATGTCGTGAGTGCTTCCCAGACTCAGGGACTCGGATTGCCAGCACAGCGGAATATGCCTCTGCGCTAGTGGCCGAGACTTGCGTATCTGAGCCGATGTGCTTACTTTGCTTCGCGATACAGGTTTGCACGACGTGTATCACGTCTGCGAGTAACGCATTGAACGTATCCGACTTCCCCGTCGTGTTTATTGACGAAGCATCGATGTCCACGGAACCTGCTACTCTAATTCCGATCATGAAAGGGGTGAGTTAATGGTTCTTTCCTTGGGCGGCGTCCTAGCTGATTCCGTTAATGTCGATTTATTGATTAAACATCACTCTTGGAAACTCTTGGACAAATTAATGACTGAACCGTTATGACGTGGCTGGTTTGTTGGGTGGGTAGTCACGACACTTGGCACTCATCGGGGATCACAAGCAACTCCCGCCCGTCATTGTGAGTCAGGAAGCGCAGTCACAGGGCCTCGGGGTCAGCCTATTTGAGAGACTGACAGAAGAAGGCAGTAAGTTTTCCTGTGGACTTACGTTCGTTGAACGAGAATTGACACAATTGTTTCATTTATTAGTCGTTCCATCTGTAATGCTCGACATCCAATATCGAATGCATCCAGCAATTTCGTACTTCCCTTCCTGGGAATTTTACAACAACTCAATCCAAGATGGAACAAAGGATGAGGAAGGAAATGTGGTGAGCGGGCTGGAGCCACCGCTGTCGACGACGCACCTTCTACAAGATGGCAATATTGGAGAAGGTCAACGATCTCGGCCGTCTGTGATCTTCCTGGACCATTTTGGATCTGAGTCAACGAGCGGGAGGAGTAGAGTGAACCATCACGAAGCGCAAATCGTGGTGAGCCTTGTGGAAGATTTACTCCTTCATAATCCGGTGGGTTCCTGGAAGCTTCTTTGTTACAGCAAATGGATCATTGATGCGTTGCCATATTGATAGAAACTCCGAGGACAGGATATTGGAATCATTGCACCTTACGTCGCGCAAATCAATCTCCTAAGTCGGCTGTTGACAACAGATGCACGGAGTCGGGAACGATTCCAGGAAGTCCTCGGGAATCAACGGTACCGGGAAGTGAGCGATGTGGAAGTAAAGACAGTTGACGGGTTTGAGGGACGAGAGAAGGAGGTGATTATCTTTTCAACGGTAAGGAACAACGATAGCGGGAAGATTGGATTTTTAGCCGATCGAAGGAGGCTGAACGTGGGGTTAACAAGGGCCAAGCGGGGGCTTTTCGTCGTGGGGAGTATGCGAACGATTGGCGGTCCCAGTGCCGCAAAAACCGCCGTGGCTACTATCGGCGCCGAAGTGGGGAAACGGGGCGGCAAAGGGGCCGAGTCGTGGAAAAGATATGCAGAGTGGCTCTCCAGAGAAGGATTGGTACTCAAATTGGTGGGGGACAAGCTTAATCGGGCGTTGTATGGGAATCTGCGCAGGGGGGAGCTTGGGACGAAGCTCAAGGGTTGATGTATGACGATGTGGATGTGAAGCACCCTCCTTGCATTTGGACTTTGGACTTTTGTTGACGAGATGGCGACTGTTGCGTTGGGCCAAAACGTGATGCGCCCAAGTTGACAGGACGTATTGTGGTTATTACTGGGCGCTCCTCATCAACAGACTTTGGACGTGAAGCAGCTCTTTGGCTACTGGTTATCATTGGGAGTATTTTCGGATGGAGAGCTGGTGGACCCTGGTTGCTAACCAATCGCAAATAGATACGTTACTGGCGCCGCGATGGGAATATGTTTCAGCTTTTGCTTGGATTTCGGCATCTAACCGAATGCGTTATCCGTGTTACTCGTAACTTATTTTATTTATTGAGAATGCTGTCGACGGATTACCGAAGGAAATGGATTAATGGAGTTGAAGGGTTATTCTAGGTTAATAGCAGAAAGTAGTATACACCTGTACGTAATTGATTCGATCTAAAGCTAAAAGCGGGACTGCTTCGCAGATTGCTTAACGCACAAGGAGATGAGAGGAGTTACTAGTCAAGGTTTGATTGGTGATTTGACTAGTCGAGTGACAGGTCCGTATCGGATGACGGCGCCGGTGGGTGAGCAGAAGGGGAGACCAAGAGCAGACGGGTGGGTTGAGAGACTGGTTGGAACAGCCTCCTGGGCCGAGGAAAAGCAGAGAAAAGACTAGGCTGGGAGCAGCAGTTAAATAGGCGTGGGTGCATGGACATCGGGAGTAGTTGGAACAATTGAATGGGAGATCTGAGATCGGCGAAAGAGGCACACGAGTGACAAGTGGATTGGCTATCCGGTGCCTAAAAACAGGCATCACGTCGACCCAGATGCGCGCCCGCAAGTGACGTTGTGAAGAAGCAGACGTGGACGTGGTTGGTGCGATGAAGCAGAGTTCGCAGAGAGATCCTTGTGGAGTATCTGCTGTATTTTTCGTGATTCTGGTGATAAATGGCTGGACGACGTCGGGACACACGTGGAATGAAGACCGGAAAAGGAATGCCACGCGAGATATTGGGTGACGGAGATTGCATGATCGCGACTGTGATGTATATAGAGTTCCAGTCCAACCCTTACTCGCCCGGTCTCTTCATCCGAGCCCTCTCCGTTCTTTTTCTTCCTGTCAACCTCTGCCACATTACCACCTTCAAATACCCTCCTCCCCTCCCCCAACTGCCACCATGGCCGCTGTCGTTCACAGACCAACAACAGATACCTTCGCTGATGTTCTCGCTCGTCTTCACACCTTTGCTGACCGTCTCGGACCATCCCATTCGCCTATCCTACTCCCTAATCATAATGTTATCCCCCCTACTTTTTCTTCTCCCATAGACACTAGCAAACAGCCAGCGGAACTTGCTATCATGGATACTTTTGTTCCCAAACCTCAGCTGTCGTCGGACACCTGCAGCGACTTTGACTGCCGCCCCATTTCAGCCCGGTCTATTAGGGTCGCCATCCAGGCCTTTTTCGCCACCAGGTCACGCGTTGTCCAGGTCAGTGGCCGATTGCTCATAAATGCTCGTTTATCACAACCTGACCGTGTATAGTTATATAATTTACCTCCGTCACCGGAGACGGTTGTATCCGCCGTGTTTCTCCCGCAGTCGGTATGTAAGTTTGATATCATGTTGCCTTTGTCCACCGTTGATATCATTTCGTTGGTCACAGGCACCTAGGAAACATTCACTCGGACATGTACCCGTCCCTGCCAGTCTGTGGTGCGTGAGGGACGAATATGCGACGGCTGGCCCGTTAATCATCTGGGCTGTGTTTGCCACCCACGATGAGGTACGTTCTGAACCCTTTCCTGTTGTCCCTGGGTTTTCTTCTTTCGAGCGACGCGTCTGATATCCATCACGTGTTTTGTGACTGGAGATGTTCCACGCAGTTCACGGAAATATCTCTTTGTATTTACTACCCTGCAACCGTCCCTAACTTCATGTGCCCCCTTATAACTTCTCCCAAACACAGGCCTGTGCTGCCCTCTCCCTCCCCGGCCTTCCCTTCGCTGTCGCCACAGCCCTCGAATCTGACCTTGAGCCGTTTCATAAACTCAAGCGCTTTGTCTTGCGGCCTTCCGTAAGTCCATTCCAGCGCTTTCTTACGTATCTACCGTTTCGACACAGAGCTTACATATCCCCTCTCCTTTCTAGCCCTCTACCTCCCCACCTTCTCGCCCTCCCATTGACCTCTCCCGTCCATCCCCCATGCTGAGAGTCTCTGCCTCCCACCCAAACTTGCTTTCCTCTTCTCCAACTATCGTCGTCGAGGAATCCCGTGGCGGGTCCACTGAATTCTACACACTCTCCACCAACCCACCCAATCCCAAGACAAGCTTCAGACTCGGTGACTGGATGTAAGTGAATCCTTCCCGAAACACGTTCTACGCCACACTACTCCTAAGCCGCTTCGTCACCGATCGGCTCTCCACTCGATCGTCCATTCATTCTTGCCTCTATGACTAAGGACGATCGGGCGGCTAGACATGGTTATTTCCTATTTCCACCTCTATCCTGCCTCCGAGTCCTTACTGAGTCGATCCGTTCCTCTTGTCTTCAGATGTCCTTCGCCGAATTGTGCCGCACATAACTTTGGGTGAGTTTGCTCATGTCTGATATATAATCCTTCCCGCCACACAAACGTTCCTTCCCCTCCGCACGCCATGCTGACTGACAACTTTCCGTGTATGATTCTTCACAGGCGGAATCTTTCGTGCATAGGCTGCGGATGCCCAAAATCGACCCCTGTGCCCGGCCAGCAACAGCAGTGCCAACAGCCTCAACAGCTTTACTCTTCCTCCACCAACTCAATGCCTCGTCCAGCTGCCTCTCCCAGATTCTCCAACCCACCCAATCGCTCTACCCCTGTTCGTGCTGGTGTGGCAACAAGCCTGCCAACGTACCCCAACGCCCTTTCACAGCCTCATTCATCTCGCTCAATGGGGTATCAGCCTCAGGTTTCTGGCCCACCTAAAACCGCCCACCCCCTTCTGACTCCCTCGGGAAGAGCTTTCGCCGTTGGGGGCAGAGTGCAGAACGTTTCCAGTGACCCCCTTTCGCCTTGCGTCATGTACTGGCCCGATAATGAGCCATTCCCCGAGCAGGGACAAATCAGGCCCAGTGGTCTCGCCGGCGTAGCGGTATGTTTGATCTCCCTTGTGATATGTTCGACGCTGATCGCGCGCCCAGCAACCGCCTATCCTCAACACAGGAAATAAGGGACCGATTTCTCATGTGAGTGTCATCATGTCATTCGTGACATAGAATCTTATATTGGTCTTGGTTAGCAACCTGGTGATTGGATCTGTAAGAAGTGCAATTATCTCAACTGGCGAAGGAGGAAAGTCTGTCAAACTTGCTTGCCGTGTAAGGCGTTCTTCTCAGCCTCATGCTTAACCTCTGACTCAACAACACCCTAGACGCTGAAGGGAATGGGGATTCTATTTCCGCTGCCGTGCAAGCCGAAAGAATCGCACTTCTCACATCAGTCCTGGCACAGACAGAGTTGTCCCAAAACTCAGCCGAAGGAAGCAGCCTGATGCCACCACCGCAACAGCCTTCCCCTCGAGCGAATTCCGTCACCCCGCCTCTCGGCCGCCGGTCCTACCCTGACGCTATATCCGGACCTTCTCCTCAATCTCAGCCCAATAACATGTTGATACCTCAGACGACCCAGAATCGCACGGTTCACAAGTCACAATCGTACAATCAACTAGGGGCACAGTATATCAATCATATGCAAGCTCCGCCTATGTCACCCCAATATACCGCATCAAGCCCGATTTATCAGACTTCAGGTCATCGTCAACCCTCGCCGCTTTACTCCACCGGTCCTAATAGGGCTCAGGGTCTCGGGTCTGACGGTCATCAGCAACGTTACACGCCGTCCCCTCCCTCCTCACGTTCATCACCGCTCGAACAGAAGATTGAGACTCCGGCACCTTTGTTGCCGTCGTTCCTGCAGGATATCGTCCAGAGTCCCTCATTGTCGCCCACGTCGACTGCGACCACCACAGCTTCCTCCTCTGACCTTCCATTCGAGGACGAATATGAAGAAGTGATGAATTCACGTCATACGTTTCCTCGTATCCGAGGTGCAAGCGAGTCAAGGTCGGTTGGAGGATCATCTGATGGTGGATCATCGTCTTCGGTGATGAACGTTTCGAGCATCTGGAGGCTGGATGGAGAGGAGAGCAAAAGTCTCCTGGGATTTCCTATGCCAAGTTCCCAGGATTCGGCGAGCACGCCTGCGCCTGGTGTAATTGGCTCTGGAAGGAAGACTCATACTGCGACGCTTTGAGTGGTGATGTGGATTAGAATGGACTGGATCATCGAATTGTCTTGGAAGTAAGTCATCCCTCCGTCGCAACGCATGAACAAGGTACTGACTGGTGGCTCTTCCAGGCATGGAAATGTGATATTGACATATACTGGCATTTTGGCATCTGTTTCTCCGTCTCGTCTCGTATTTTTTGGTGTCTCGCGGTCGGGTTGGTCCCGTACATCGGCTTCGTCCAATTTCAAAGTTACATTATCTCCTGGGATTCTATCCCCTTCACAATCATTATCTGCGGTGCCCCCTCGGAATATATGCTACCGTCACAAAATCTTGTCTCTTTCACCTTCTCTTGGAATTCACTGCCTTTCCTTACCTCTCTCCTCAAACTCCTACATTCGTTCTTCCTCACTCAACTCCTCACTCAACACGCTCCCAAACTCGGCTGTCGGTCTCGATCAACTCGTCGCGCTTTCGGCATCTCGCTCTGCAGTTTATCGCACTGTCTCACCCTCCCTCATCCCACTCCCACCCTCGCGGCTCATCGTCTATCCATGGTGCGCTTTCGCAAAATCCCCGCCTCCACACCCCACACACTTCTCGACGACGCCAACCCATTGCTTGTGTCTTACTTGTATCAGCTACTCCTCGTTCCGGGATTTCACAGGTTATTTTTGGAATTTCTCATCCCCTGGTTTCATACAATATTTATCGCTATTCCTCTATATCACTTCGGTTTTTCTCTTTCGGGGACGGTGCATTTTAACTCATGAGCGGCGTTTTTTTTTAGTCTAGTTTATCTCATTTTATGTTTTGTCCCTCTGTTTCTTACGGGTTATTTATGTTCAAATGCTGGGCTTTTCTTTTACCGGTTTCGGTTTGACGTCGTCGTGCGCTTGGGAGTGTTGATAGGGCTTGGGGTTTACCGGGCCAGCTTGGTTGGAAAGGGAGAAAAAAAAAGTATTATTCGACGCATCTTGTCGACATCCATTCTGTTGTGCTCGTATTTCCATGGTCAATCTGTCCTTTGTCTTTTTTTCTTTATCCAACCCTCCATGTATTAGTTTGTGATTGACGACTGTACTTAGCTAGTTCGTTCTCGGTGCGAGGTGTACAGTATAACTCGAGTTTTCTCCTGTTGAATTGCTTAGTAGCAGTATTGTTGAAATATCCACAAGCTTATTCACACATACGGCGTGATCTACTTACCATAGAGATACTTTTTATCACCCCCGCGACGGGTGTCAAGCGAGACGTGTCCCTTCTTATCAGAACACACACACACACACACACGTCAGTTGTTTCAAGTTGCCAGGCCTGCTCGGTTTCTTGATGATGCGCCGCCGAGTGTGAAAGAGAAATGGTTTAAATACGAGGAAGAGATTGATTTTTAGATAGAGTGGAGAGCGATAATTGGTTATTGGCTGAACGAACGAACATGTGTCCCTGGAGAAAATCGGCGAGGATGGGAATATGAGAACGTATACCCAGACGGAGGTGATTGAGATCCCCTAGTATATCTATGTATTACCTCCTCGAGTCTTAAGCAAGGCGTATCAGATTTGTGCTTTTGCATGGTGCTCAGATAAATTCATTCGATCCCTCTTTTTGCAGGGCCCCAAATGGTGATTGCTCTCTTCGTTTTTATTTATTTATCCAACAGGTCACTCGAGAATGGGTGCTGTAGCTTTCTGATTAATACCTCCTTTGAATTTCCAGAGTGTTGGTACTGGATACTACGGTTCGTATGAGTCTTGGCCGGTTGCTCTAGTCAATGTAGAATCTGAACCCTTGTGATTTGTCCACAGTGACTTTTGACCCTACATTGTATATACGAGCAACTAGCAGGCTTGGCGGTGGTTCATTAGCTGCTGTCACAAACATATTCCTCGGAATGATTGCTCTGCACTTGAAAAGTGTTCTCGCCACTTGTGGGTTTATTGGGTACGGGATGGACATATAATTCAGGCGTACAATTTAATTTCTTGTGTCTGGGACTGATTACTGTTATCTCCGATCAGACTATGAATGATCTACCACACTCGGAACATGTGCATTATCCCTGGCAAAGTATAACAGTTGGTTCCGCGACCCGACTTGATGTTAACTATAATCACCTAATAGTCCCATATCCGATAAACGGCTTCCCATCGCTCACAGCCCTGTCGTTCTTTCTGTTCGGGTGTAATGCACTTCTACGGCACGCTTCCACGCATTCCAGGGCTCTTGTCCTTCTACAAATCTTGACCCGGTTAATTGGAACACAGTCTTCTCCACGTAATCCAATAGTGCCAAAGACCACAGCACAAACGTCGATGCTACTAGACCTGTGACTGAAAGATCCACATCGAGGAAATGTGCTGTTGGGCTCGTGATAGTCAAACGTTCAGGTATGCGTGCTCGACGGAAGTTTTGTAGCGTCCCATGAAGAAATGATGGTTTCGAACTCGTTTCTTGCACTTCCGTCTGAGAAAATGTAACGTTGAAAAGGTCCGTTGAAGAGGCTCGGAAAAGTCCCTCGGTGTCGCTACCAAGTAACATTGCATGTTCGGCAGATGGGCATGTGAAGAGGATCGTAAAAAATCGAGGGGATAGGTAAGATATTTCGAGGGTGCTCGTTTTCGGATTGCTCCCAACAGCGGGTACCTTTGTCACAGCGACGTTCGGATTGGATGGGATGAGTACCACAGAGACCCCTGTTTTGCACACTCGACGGCGAAGAAATTCGGTGACGTGTTTGCGAGCGAATGATTCCAGAAAAGTTTCCTCTTGCCATCCTACACCACCTCCTGGCACACCTCCATCCGTACGACCTGATTGCTTTTGGAGATGTAAAGAATGGGGTTCCGGGCGCGGGAAAACGTCGAGATGTTTGGAGAAATGAAGAATCCATGCGTGGTAGAGTATGCGAGGCATGGTAAGAAACAGCACAAAAGGCTGTTTCGCCAACTCTCGTATGACGTTTCCGGTAGTGAGTGGCAAAGCGGCCGTTGCTCGGAGGTAGGCAGCCAGTTTGAGGTTGCCCACTGATGACCGCCCAGATGTTGATGACAATCTAATGCTCGTAGGCGTTGGCAGCGCAGAGTTGGGACAGGAGCTAGTTTCGGGATCGGTGTAGAGGCGGATGCATACTGCGGGTAGTAGAGCTGATGGCTCTGCTTTCGGGTCTGATGTGTCAGACATCGGAGGATGGGTGGGGAACTTGACAGAGACGGTGTAGAAGCCTGACCTGTCATTGAAGGGTGAAACGTGGAATTGACGACGGAATGTCCATTGATGATCATAGCTGTCAGCGAGGGATTAATTTCGAGGAAATAACTGGATTCGCTTGGTCGACTTACCCTTTTGCAACGATGGTGTCTTCATTCTTGTCAACCTCCAACAGGTGGATATGGCTTTCGCCGAATGTATTGTGTATCTTTAGGAACTGAAAGGTCAGCGTGTTTTGTACAACTTGAATGCCGTCTTACTTACCTCAAATACCACGACCCACAAGGCACTGTCTCTGTAACAAAAGTAGACAGTGAGAGGGTTAATGCCTTCAAAACCAAGGATGCTTGGCATTGCCATCATCCACGCCTCTTGGAAGGTTTCATCGGGGTAGAGCAAACAGTGTCTCCGGAGCTCGTCTTCCAGCTTTTGACGTATTGACGCAGGGCTGAGAGTATCGAGGTATGGCTGGGAACGAAGACCAAGTATCCGGGCCCAGCGTCCGCCATAGCCGAATAGCCAGCCTGATGCAAGGTCGAGCTTGCGAGATTCCAGGGCATCCAAGTGCAAGAGGAAGGAAAGAGTGGTGTATCTGAAAGCATGTGTACTAGAGACTGGCAACCCGCGGATATGCGTGATGCGGTTTTTGAGTATGTATCCCTGCTTCGTTGCAGGCGCCATTAGGAGGTGCAAAGCACAGAGATTGTCTTCCCCACGCGTTTCGCGTAGTTAGCATTTCAGTCTCGCATAAGCAAAAATAAGTTGATCCGGAAACGCCGAAGAGGGTCCACTGCGGTTGCAAGGTACACGACACAGAAGCAGAGTCACTCGACGAAATACCTCCTCCTAGCGAATACCAGCCGTACGTGGCTGCCAGAATGACGCGCAGTCACGTGGTACTCCTTCGCGTCTTGCCCATCAGAGCAGACGGCTGTTCACATATGCCGTCTGCTATGGAAACACCCTTGCCTAATTCCGACAAGGCCAGCTCGTTAAACATTGAAGAGAGTCGAGCCAAGCGTTTGGGCCGTCAACAAGCTCGCTTGCGTGACCGAGGAGGGTATGGATTTCGACATCCGTTGGTCTCTAAGCACGCTAATCTGTTGGGTTCACAGCATATTTCGTCCAGAGAACAGAAACAATAGCCTTTTTGATATTCTGTGCATGGCCACGCATCGCAAATCTCCTGCTAAAGGCCGGGGCCGCTCGAGGACTCGTTCTGTTTCGCCTCAAAAGAAGGCAACAGCCTCAAATTCCTCCGCAAAAACCGTTAAGCGGAAGACCCCTGTACCGGCGACGCGTAAGAGCACGGGTACATCGAGTTAGTCTTGGTTTTATGGACCGTTCGTTATTGATCCGGTGCTATTTGCAGGAACTGCTCCAACCATAGGTAAGTCTGAGGGCGATGTAGGTAAGTCCGAAGATCTCTACTACAGCTTGAACGCTTTCTGATGATCGGCCAAGACCCGAAGCCACGAAGGAAGGCATCTAAGGGAAAGCAGAAGCAAACAGCAGAGACAACTGAGGCAGAGGATGACAAAACGGGACCTAAGAGCAAGGCCAAGAAGGCTACACCCGCACAAAAGAGCACTACTAAAAGGCCGAGGCGGACAGCGAAGAAATCCTTCCCCGGTGATGATCCTTCCCCAGAAGGTGGCGACTCACCGTCCAAGAATCAACAAACTAGATCCAGAGGAAAACGGAAGAAACAAGGCTGGTACCGCTTTGATTCATGACCACTCCTGTCATTGAATATTTTGTTCCTCCAGACATAGATGACGATGAAGTCACAGAAGTTCCTCCGCCCAAAACAAATGGAAAGGACAAAAGTAAACCGCCAGTCCGGAAACAGGCAGCAACAAAATCACGGTCTAAGAAACCCCCTTCCAAGGGCAAGCGTCGACTTGTAGACGAAGACGACCGGGTCTCGGAACTCGAATCTGAGAAACCCCCAGCAAAATCATCTAGACCCGCTGTCGTGGATGAAGCCAACGACAGACCACCAACGCCTCCCCTCAAAATTGGACCACCCAAGAAGCGGAAAGCAGAAGTTGGCGTAGAGGACGAAGCTCGGCTGCAAAAACGGAAGGTGACTTCCGAGCTGCAATCTGAATCTAAGGCAGACGGGGAATCTGCTTCCCGGTGCAAACCAAAACCCGTTTCGCAGACCGAGTGCGTCAGTAGTGCATTGGTGGATGCAATCAACAGCGCTGCAAGGAACGGACTGGGGGATAACTTTCAAAGGGATGACCTGGGATCGAAACCGATCGCGAAAAGATTAAAACCTAGCAAACCAGCGATGCCTTCTTGCCGAAACGATCCTGTGGGAGGCGATGAACCAAAAGTTGTATCGAAGCCTGCAAAGAAACGTCCTCGTTCGGAAGCCGAGATCGACGATGAAGTTCCCCTGGTCCCGGTCAAACTCAAGAAGTCCAAAAGCGACGTGACTGAACCACCACAAGATGTATTACAGCCAAAGCTCGCCGTCCAGGACAAAACAAGTTCATCCAAGTCCAGGCCGACCAAGAAGACCGAAGATAAAGAAGGGGAGAATCGGTAAGTCTTTCCCTGGGTCGTTTTTTGAGAGGAGCCGTTCCCAATCTTGCTAATGTAGGCCTCAAAAAACTGCTTCTAGGAAACGGAAGGAGAATGCAAATGCTGCTAGAAGGCAAGCTAAAAGTCGTAGCGGTCCCAAGGTAAAGTTATGCAGCGTCTCTCCATGTCAATTCTATGACTGATACTGTTGGGAAGACTGAATCTGGACGACACCTGAAGGGTGATCCAGGCATTCCAGAACATGTTAAAAAGAAGCTCAAGGCGCGGCACGAAAATTACGCTACAGATGATGAACCGGATCCAATCGATTTTTTATCTTGAGTCATCGTAGTCTTGTTCTTCAGATTCGTCTGCTCATTCATTTCTTCATTGGGTAGTCCCACTTTCACGTTCCTCCTTGCATCATGTTTTGTTTTGTATCATTAGCACATTTTTCACTTTTTGTTCATGTATATATCAGGACTTTTCACTTCCTGGGTACAAACGAGGAGGAATAGGTCACTTAACCGAGGTTTCGAATAATCCCCATTGATTAACTACCTTCCTTTCGCCATATTATTCACCACTACCCGAGGATCAAGATAGTATCCCGAACTGTTCATTAGATAAACGGTATAAGTATCAACCAACCATTAACACCAAAGTACAAAAACTACAACCGTTCACCAGAAGCAGATAAAGTAGAGGGCAAATACACCTACGCGTCCAGGAGAGAAGATATTACCATCACCTTCTACCTGACCTCGAGTCGTACCGCGACCCTGACGTTACACGATCCGCTAAACGTCTTTCAGGAGGTCCCAATCGACTAGGTGGATCATAACTATTGTAGTGATCTGGATCTCTTCTGCGTCTCTGTGCATACGCATTCGCAATTACACTGACCGATGACGACGGTGTCGGTGCAGTGGATACCGGGCTTGACTTGGTCTGATCATATTCCCGGTCATCACCATCGTCGCCATATGTGTCCTCATTATCGTCCTCGTCGTCGCTGGAATCCATATCCATCGCTTCCTCAACCGTCATCTCCACCCCGTCATCTTCACCGTCCATTCTATCATGCGCTCCGTCTCCACTGTTAGGTGTAGGCGCTGATGTGGATGGTGTCCCACCCTGTCCATGACCGTTTTGTTTGGAGGGCGAAGGTCCATGTCGATTAAGTTTGCCTGACTTTTCAAGTTTCCGCATGAGTTTTGTGATGTATTCTTTACAAAATTTCTTGATCTTGGTCGCTTTCTCTTCCGAGAGGGACTCTAGTCGATTTTCTTTGTAGCTTGTCGACTTTTTCTCTTTCTCGGCGATGAGATGAGTCAACTACACCAAGCCCATCAGCATCTACACCAGAATCGAATAATTACCAACTCACCTCTTTTGCATACTTCTTGAAATCTTCTTTTCCGAGGGCCTTGGTATATTTGCTCATGCATTTCACAACAACGGCCCCAACGAGTTTAACCAACCTCTTCTCCTTGTTTACCTCCTTCGTCGCTTTGTCCTGCTGCGTCATTTTCTTGTGCTTCCTCCCCTTTTCCTTGTCCTTCGCCGCTGCAAGCTCCTCCTTCACCTTCCTCTCCGCCTCAACAGCTGCAGCGGTCTCTTCTGCAGCTTTAGCTTCCGCGACGGATGTAATGATGGCCTGGATCTTCTGTTGCTCCTCTAGGCGACGGCGGTGAAATTCTTTGGGGTCGAACATAGGAAGCGGAGATTTGTTGGGACTGTTGTGGTTTTGGCCTTGTTGTTGTTGGGCAGCCTTGACGCGGAGTTGAAGGCGCTGGAGAGCAGCTTGTTCTTCTTCCAGTCTGGCCCGTTTGATCTCTTGCTCCCGTCGGACGAATTCGTCCTCTTCGTCGTCGTTGATTGGTGTTGGGGGTTCATAAGTAGTCTCTACCGCCTGTGTAGTAGATGAGCTACAACGAAGTGCATACGATGAAATTACCCACCGTTATTAGACGTTTGGGTATTCGACTGTATGTGGGTAGTGTATTCCAATGATCAAGCAACTATAGACAACGTTAGCAAGATATCAGCACCGACTCGGCGAGTGCATGGGCACACCTTCTGAGCCAGTGTCTTGATCTTCTCGTCCTCCAGCCTAGTGAACTCCTCAACAGGTATGAAGACTTGTGAGTCCTCAACTTTGTTCTTATTCATCAGCGGCCAAGTCTCTAGGCATTGCAGTGCCTGAACAAAACTGTCGTCAGCCTGGGCACTCTTACGAGCAGGGGTCCACGCACCAGGAAGACGAGATCCAGGTCCTCGTTATAGTCCTTGAATACATTCGTCATGATGGAATACCCACGTAGGCGCATAAGCTGCCTCAAAGCGGCTTGATCCTCCGTGATCTACATGATTTGGGTCAATCCCAGAACAATCAAAATGCGGTAGGGAACTGACCTTTATGCGCGTAAGAATCTTATACACCATCTTCCGACTCGTAGTTTGACGGATAGCTTGGACGACTTTAGGTATATCCTTCTCAACCACAGGCTTCATAGTGGGCTATGGATCCGTGTTCAGCCAAAGGACAGCCGCTGGAGAGCCGTGACACATACCATGAAATCTGGATCGTCAATCTTCTTACCCTTCTTCTTCTTCGTACCTTTGAGCTCTATCAGCTCATCCTCGTCAGTGATACCAAGAGCTGCGAAAATTCCTCAGTTTGCATCCCCGAAGCACCTAGCACACAACCTACCATCAAGGTAGAGGTCATCCATAGCAGCGAACTCTGTCTGTGTCTTGCCACCAATGTATCCCACGCAGTTTGGTTCCCCGCAAAAACATGGCTGGGCTTGATGACTGCAATCACCAGAAATTGGGATGTCTTCCAGGTACAGGAATGTACGAGCACTCACCCGTATCGATCCACGTTATAGTTGAACGTCAACTCCTCATTCTTCCTGACCAGCCGCTTTGCAAAAATACCCATGCGCACTCTATCCCCGATCATCCATTTAGCGACGTAACAATTTGGGCTACAACTGTGGTTTGCGAATCGACCAATTCCTCCGCTTTTTGTCGCATCGATGAACTTTGTCCGAAAAAATGAGAACGAACTGATGGCTAAACCGAAGGCGACCGACCTCATCTTTCTGGAGCATCATAAAATAGAAGTGCTGTATGCCTTCTTGACCGTACTCGCGCATGCGTTTCTTAAACGAAGCAGGATTGACAACATCGCCAACATATTCATAGACGAATGTGTCTCTTGAAACCGGAAAACGTGTCAAAGGAATAGGGTGCAGGGAGTGACATATCACTCACTTGGGTAGGTCCTCCTCAGCTCTAAGCCCGTAACCTTTCCTTTCTGTTAGTACGATCTCAATGCTTGCATATTCTTTCCGCTGAAATCTACCAGAAATCAGGTCGAAAGGGATGGTTGAAACAATGTGAGAAAAACTCACCGTTGATTTTGGCAATAATTCCGACATCGACAGTCCCCTGGTAGACATTCGACTTGTGTAAGCCGATTGATACAGTCAGAATATGGCCCGCAGGCCATGTCCTCGCTATCGATACCTGTGAAGACAAAATGTGAGACGTGCGACGTGGCTCTACAACGATGTCTGAGGGAACACAGTCATGACGGGTGCTTCGCCTGACGCTAAAACAACAAGCTGAGCAAGAACTACAAAACTAACCATGCTCATAGGTACAATCGCAGGTCATACTCTCCATAAGCTCACGCGAGCGACCGAGGGTCTTGTACTGGTAATTATTGTCGGGAATCTCGTTAAAGGACGCCAAAGCCTCCTGGCGTGCTACCGGCAGGTCGCCAATGAGCTGCGGTGCATTCGGGAGTGACTTCTTCGGCTGCCTGAAAGGCGGTGTAGAGGCCTTGGACGTCGTTCCATTCGTAGATTGGCCTTCGTGAGCGGATTGTGGGGGAGGGGTAGGCGTAGGTGAAAGGCGGGACTTCTGAAGAACGTCGAGGGTTGGGGACTGGGACGGGGAGCCTGACGGCACGTCGTCACGCTCAAACTTGCAGTCAACGTCCATGAACGAAGTGTTAGGTACAGAAGAAGAGGAGAGCATAGGGAGAACGAGATCTTCCTCGTCCTTGACCATGGTGGGCAGTGTGAAGAGACAAGGTCAGGAACCTGAGCGACCTGGCTGATGTTGGGTCCGACTCCTCTGAAATGTTCACGCTCAGCAATGACAGAGACTGCTTTGTGCTCTACTCTTACTCAACGTAGACAGCGTTGGAGACGATGAGCAAAGAGGCAGCATCCACCGAAAGAGTGTGTCAGGGCTCAATGTTCTGACAAGTCGAGGTTGTTACCGCCAACAACGACGGCGCTGGCGTACACACACTATAAATGCAGACATTATCAGCGAATGTGGTCGAGTGATATGGAGACGAACATACCTGAATTATAGGGAGCTGGAGGTATGTGATGAAGCGACAAACGAGAACTGATCTCGAGTCTGACCCTTTCTACCATGGCCGACCCAAAATCCACCTCCAAAAAACGAAAAAGAGACCCAGAACAGCCCACAATCACCGTTGCTGCCTCCTTGGACAGCACTCCAGGTCCTTTGCTAGGTCAGTAGCTCCTGAACGACCGGCTCCTGGGCTCACGCAGATTCAGCCGTCTACCCCGCCGTGCAACCGCCCGCATCAACTTCCTTCCAGCCCTACGCGAGAAAGAGGTCACGCTCAGATAGCACCAACGCCGCCGGCGATGTTATTATAGCTGGAGAAACAGAACAAGTAGAGTTTGTAACCAACGAGGAGGAGAGCAGAAGAGCGGCAGAATCAGGTTGTCGGTGCGCCTTCATCCTCTTCTTCCTGGAAATTTTCTTCACAAAAATCTGCAGTTATATCATTGCGCTGCACAACAGGCGCACAGGCGTCGTATCACTCCTGCCAACCTCTAAGCCTCCTCAAATTCTCCAGCGAACCGTCAAAATCTTGAAATCTGTCCCGACCTCTGCTGCACCAACCACAACTCAACATCAGCAAGCTCGTACAACACTCGGCGAAACGTTCGGCACCAAAAAGGCCAAAGCTGCAATTCGCGCCCAGGAACGCAACAAAGTCGATGTCGGTGCTATGGAAGGTGTCATGGACTACGTTATGGAAGGCATAGAAAAGGGCGCTGAAGGCCTAATGACTGCAGGTCCGTTCCTGCGCCCAGGTTTTCTCTTCTCCCGTCGAGACTCACGTTTACCTTTTTGTGATCATGATTACGATTATTAGAGGAAGCCAAAGAAATCGCGGACAGCAATAGGCTCATACCACCGTTCTCCACAGCCGCAACAGAACCCGACGATATATACCCTCTCCACAACATTATTCCCGAAAACGAGTGGAAGGCCCTTTCTATTAGTGCATTTGATGAGACGTCGAGTGACAAGGACCGAATTGCTCTTTTGCCCCACTCTCGCTCCCATTGGGTCAATGCACACCTGCATGTCTGGGGCAGGCCTAACTCTGGAAAAGATCGCAAGAAGAACCTGTACTCTGGCTCCTTTCTCCGCCTTTGTCGAAATGTCTAATTCGACTCCTTCAGGAAACTTCTACTCTACATCTCAGCTCTCCTCGCATTCCGTAACGCAGTCGACAAACGAGACTTCAACGCCGATCAAATCCGCGAACGGCTAACCGCTCTGCCCGGCATCGTGGTTGATGGCCTACTCTCTCGGTTCACAGAGAAGGCAAGAGGTTCTACCAGGTCAGTATTCTCATCACCGTCCCACCAATCCCCATTGCTTTGCTCCCTGCCTGCCCTCGGCCACCATCTATTCATTTATGCCGCCATGTTCCTGGAATTTGCTGATGAGAGAATAACTCTCTTTTGGCTCGCAGCCATCAAGCTACAAGTGCAACCAAAACCTTTCTTCTTACGAACCTGTTCGCACTTTGTCTCAAGCTTGACAACTTTGCCACCAAGACCGAAACCCTCAGCCATGACCTCAGTCTAGCAAAAGACCAGTATGCCAATCCCTCGATGTCTTGTCCTACCCCCTACTGAGATATCACATCTTTCATCATTATCAGAGTTAACCAACTATTCAGATCACTCGGTAATTAACTCCCCCTCATTTCCACGCCCTACCCAATCCGTTGATCAATACATTTAACTTGTGGTTGCTTCAGGCTGCAGAATTTCCTCATTGGGGGAACGGGAGCGAGCGAGATTGGGCGTACCCGATTCTGGTGATTCCAAATATGCTATACTCCGCGCTCCTGTAGTATTCCCGAAGCCACGACAAAAGCGGCGGAACTAGGGCTTTGGGCACCTGGCGAGGTTGCTAGTATTGGTTCCGTATGCACGTCGCTCTGCGAGATGAACATTACCGAAATCTTCGATTAGTACTGTTAAATCCCATTGAAAGCACACAAGGTAACACTTGAGCTTTCTTCGAGCTGTATATTTGTTATCGAAATGGCACTGTAACCATGTATCCGTTGCGCGGGGAACTAGTACTGGAGATATTTACCCGAAACTCGAACCTTGAACATGGCTGGTTGTTGTTACGAATCATTGGTGCAGGTTATTTTACTCAATCTGCAACTTCTGTCGAAGCAAGCGGTATGACAGATCGGAAAGGGCCTCAGATCGCGACAAACGAAGCTATGACCTTTGTACCAAATCGAAAACCCCAGCTCTCATCAATCGGACCAAGATACGCGCGTATTAATTCCAAAACAGTGGCACTCCCAAAAATATTTATTGAACAGCAGAAGCACGAGTACATCAACATCAAAGAAATGAAAGGAAATGATTCTCGCCCATAAGCTCCACTCCTGCCACCCAGTTCGCGATTGACTCGCCAAATGATTATATAGGGGGGTTTCTCAATAGACGTACAAAGACAGGAACAAGGATCCAGCCAAACCTAGGAATCCCTTAAAGGATCATGTGAAGAAATTTCTTTCAGTGAAGGACCCCCTAATAAATAAGATGCCGTGAGTCCTCATATCGGCTTCAGGAGTACGCCGCATATGGGTGGCTGTAGGCCGGTCGCCGGGACATCCACAGCGCACTAGTATACGAGCAGCCTGGCCCGGATGCCTGTAGTAACAGTGAAATGGGATGACGGCCTATGGTTTATCCTCATCCTGTATATCTTCACGATGAGGGCCAAACGACACTGGAGGCATTTGGGTGCCATCTTCAAGGAATGGAGATGCTGAGATCCGGCCCGTTGGGAAGATGGTGACGAAGACCTGGATAGTAGTCTGCACAATTCTGGAATGCTTGCTGCTAGGTCTGCAGTTTTCACGACAATTTGATAACCAGCGGGCGAAATGGCACACATTGTCTAAGGGCTGTGGCTCGGAATCCCTTGACAGTTGGTCACCTGGCTGCTGTAGCATGGTAGCTTCAGCCACACCCACGGTGGCGCCTTTGTTGCTTTGTCGATGTTGTTCAAGATCACACATCCCAAAAAACCCATCAATACCGTGCCTGTGCCGGCTCATAAATGCTATAAAATATAGATATTTATGTGTTCGGGGCGAGTGAAATTCCATGTTATCTATCAATCAAACAGCCACGGAGATCGCTAATTATGAGCCTGAGCCAGATCAACGGTGTGAAAATAGCGCACCGGATACTCGTCCCGGCCCGGCACAGTATATCTTCCCCTCGATTAAGTTCGACTAACCATTGTCTTGAGTAGGCAAGCCAGTTACCGCTGTTCAAATTGAGTCTCCAAATTTCCGCTCCGCACCCTTCTCCCTGGCTCATTCAAATTTTACTGATTTCTAAAGTTACGAGTGCGGGAGAGTTTTACTACGAATCAGTCCTCAATCTTTCTCTTGGCTTCTATCTCTCCGACGGCTGTGATTCAGACCACTCGGTGATTACAACCTCGCCGACGCCAACAGATCAGTGCTACCCACATGTCTCTATTCCGGTTGGTGAAAAGCAGGTGTACACAATAGTGATCAATTATCCGCGGTGCTTAGACGGACATTGACTATCCAGTTGCGCTCCAGTGCCCTGAATCATTTCTCCATTTTCCGGGCCACCCCAAGGACCTTTTGTGGACTTCTAGGAAAGTTCGCAGATTAAGCTTACGATCAACTGGGCCCAGCGCATGACGCACCTACCGCCACCCACCTTTGATACCTTTATTATCGGTATATCTCTTCGAGTACTTCG
The DNA here is from genome assembly GCA_963576785.1 of Chlorophyllum brunneum. Taxonomy (NCBI): domain Eukaryota; kingdom Fungi; phylum Basidiomycota; class Agaricomycetes; order Agaricales; family Agaricaceae; genus Chlorophyllum; species Chlorophyllum brunneum. Next base: position 1,155,645 of record OY756148.1, read on the forward strand.
TGGGGCATAAAACATGGCTGTTGGGTAATTTCAGTCTCCAGGGCACAGCGGGAACCGCCACCCGAAAATCAGGCCTTGATCGGTGACCAGCCTCCTAGTCTCTCGGCATCGGCGTCAAAATCCCGTCGGGAGAATCATCGAAGGTAAATGAAAACAGGATAAGCAACCAGATGAGTTTAGAATACCGAGATCGCCGCACCTCTTCCTTCTCTGCCCACCGGGGCAGTCTCGGGGTGCTCGGGAATAGGGACGTAAGGTACCGTTCCCCATCCATCTCTGTCTTGACTCTCTGCTCACTTTGGGGAGGTGCTCTAGCTCTAGCTCTCGTTTCTTGCATATTTAGATTGTTTACCACTTGTAGCCGGCGAGGGCGGTCACTGACAACCTTCCGAGATCATTCTGACCGGTTTGTGCTCGATTCTGTGTCAACTATCTTTTCAGGTGTAGTAAAGTAGTAAGTTATTTATATAAAGTTGTTAATAGCAGTTTTGGCCTTCTGCCCCAGCCTCTGCAGACCGTCGGCTAGGACTTTGAGCCACAGATGTTGTTACCCATACGTCCATCACACGTATACACGTTGCCGGCCATTTCAAGATACATGAGGTACCGTGGTGGCGAATGCATCAGCCATCCCAATGATAGTTGTAGATATACCATATCGCAGGGTCGCTTGCGTCATGGCTACGCGATATTAAATACCGGCTTGTTCATGATACAAAAACGTGGGACACAGAAAACTAGCCCTGTCTCGAAGGCTTCTAGATCGGTAATCTAACAATATGACACGTACTTGTCCGAAGTGAAACGAGCTGCATGTGAGTCGTAAGCTAACACAAGCGTGTAGCAGAAAAGGTGAAGTGCAAAGGAAAACTCCACTCCGACTGAGACACATCACGGAAATGAAATCCATGGTCACAACTTGTCGTTGTTTACAGCCTCGATGCGGTGATAATGTGTGAATTGGCACCTCACTGCTTTGTATCATAAGATGAGAGAAGGTGTAGGGATCACGATGTCGGTAATGCCAAGATGTGAACAGCCACATATAGGGTAGCTATCCGGAAAATAGATAAGGCTAGATCTGGCCACAAAAATTCGTTTGCGGTCGGGGGGGGCTGAAATCGTGGTCGATTCGCAAGAAACGGAAAACGAGGGAAAGAATTTTATCTATGCAACGCAAATGAAACCATCAATCTAGGAATGAACAGAGAACGAGGAGAGCACTTACACGAGGAGTACGAGGCCCGGTTATGAATCGTAGTCATGCTACTACCGTACCGCGCTTGCTCACATTCGTGCGCAAGTATTGCTTCGACCTCCAGTCCCAGTGAACGAAGAGCAATCATGCCCGTTGCGCCCGCCATCCCCGAGTTTCATTGTGGGATCCTTGAAGACCGGACAATCATCTCTTTTGCTGAAACACCATGTTCCACATTCAATGCACCAAACTCGATGTAAGGCATCGTCAACAGTGGAAAGCGGATGAGTGGGTGGGCGGTCATTAGGATGTCCACAGCGGATGAGGGCATGTTGGGAAGATGTGTGATCACAGTAGCAACTGAATGGCTCGTAGGAGTAGGACCCGTTGTTGGAGGAAGGGTTCATTCTTCGAAGCGAATAGGAAGGTGGAGATGGGAAAAAAAGTCAAGAAAATCTTGAGATGACGATCCGTGGAAGGAGCACTGGAAAACCGGTCAAGAAGCGTTGCACGGTTCGGAATTCTTTGAAAGCACACCTTTATATACTCGTGTTGGGTGGACTAACGGTCCCAGTTTACAGTTTCTGTATCTCAGTCCCCTTTCCTGTTTCCATTTTTGAATTAAGATGTGGTAGTGCGTACATTTCCGCTCCTGACGTAGGCACTTGCCAGGTGAACGATCATTCTCCATTAGCCAAGCTAGCTATAGAACGAGCCGGGCGCGGATATTAAAAGCAGCTTCTCCTGTAAGATTGTGTCCATACGCGTTTGTATATGTGTAGATGTATCATGGGACGGAGAATCCTAGGAGGGGAAGAAAGGAGAATACGTTGGAGGCGCTATTACGCCATCTGCCATGGGGTACTGCCATGCCTATTGGGTTTCAATATTTAGACAATTTGCAATTCGGCCTTGTCACCCGCCAGGTCAACCCAGAGCAGCAAAAGGGAGAGTTAGACACATGTGCGCTGTTTAACCGTTCGGAGATTCAGCGTCGACTACCATGGGCAGATCCCAGATTCGAGTTCCCCGTGCCACATGCACGCTTGGACGAGTCTTTCGGCAGAAGAAAGGTAATTGTTATTCATTTGACTTTGGGCTCGGATAGTTTCACCATGTCGTACCCATTTTCGTGAGTCGTGACGAAATTCGATGACAACTAACGTTGTCCGTGGTCAGGTACCCCACGATGTCAAGAATGCGATCATGGAGTCGCGGAAATGTAGCCTTTCTCGTGACGCACACACGACGGCCATGCTTTTTGAGTCGGTGCCAATGGGCAGGTATGATTTCAGTTCGTGGTCCGCAACACGGACCAAGGGTGTAGCCGGGGCATTGTGCCCCTCGCCAGTTCATCTTCTGAGCGGCAAACCATGACGGATGCAGTTCGAAGCAGAAGATGGTAGCCTGTTAAAGAAGAATAAAAGCTAAGTAATAGAAAGAAGAAGACGGAAATTTACCTGTTGTAGAGGTTTATGTGAACTGCGACGGAGAAAGGAAGAATCAAGTACTCAAGTAAGTATGGAATGGACAGGTTACGAGCAGCTGCTGAAGTAAGCGGAAGCGCCGGGCCGGCTTAGATCACATCCCAGTTGGCGTTTGTTTGTCCATGAGGCCAGCCACTCTGCTAGTCAAGTTCGTTTCTTCCTATAGTTATTTTGTTAATCTTTATCACCCAGATCATAGTGCAGTCCCATTGGAGCCACTCCCCGATGGGATGTCAGCAGTGAAGCTCGACGCGTCCTGTGTCACCTGTTTGACAGAATAGAGCTCCGTCATCTCTTCTCAGCCCATTAGACAACGGGCTGACGGGGAGGTACTGTGATCGGCGTTCTGACTGAAGTCCCCATCCAGCTAGTTGGCTTCGAACCACAAGGTCACGGCCGAGACACGGAGCTGTCTAGAATATTGTCAATCAGCCCAGTCCAGCGGGTAGAATACAGTGGCCGTCTTCTTGAAGACTGGTGTAGCATCCAAGATATACTTTGTGAGATAAAATGAAGTCTCGCTACTCCCAAGCTTAATCCAAGACCTTGGCCTAACCTGGTACGTCTTGGGTAAGCTGTCTCGTAAATGGATTTGTGACCATGGAGCCAACCTAACTCATTCTGTTATAGCTATCAAGTAAACCGTCTCTCGGTGCGAGGTCGGATTTGGATGAGAACCCTTGAACGTCGGGAGCCCAAACAGTATTCTATCTCCCGTCGAGGCCCACTTACGAATTTCGTGTATGACATCAGTTTTTGCTCGTCTGGTTGATTGTGAGTGATAATATCGAACATCCCAAGATTTTCACAGCAGTCGATTGAAAATTCTACGCAGACTCTATGATGCAGCTCGGGCGGCGTTTCCGCACACTCGCTGTTGCGCCACTGTTGACGGAAAGTATCAACGCACGGATCCAAGCAAGTCATGATGATGACAATCAACTGGTACACAGTCGCGGGTGCGGGTACCTGTCTCATGGGCCAAACCATCCAGCTACGCAACGCCATCGAGGACATAATACCCTTCGGCCCTACTTCAGCTCCACCTGCCACCCGCCGCTAATTCAGGGTCTCCTCATCACGGTGGCGAAGTCACGCTTCACGTTTTCCTTATACTGTTGCTCATAAATTTGCGAGTGGGACAATTGCGACGTGGTGCAGGTCGTGTTCTTAAACACAACGCGGCTTCCGGGAGTTACGCATTTATACATCTTCGGCCATGAGTCCATGCGCGAGAAATCACCATCGCCGATCGTTCGAATAGTATGAAGCGGACCCTGGCGTTTGTATGTAAGATGCCTCCTTCCTTTGTTATTTCTTATCATTCCCAATGTAGAATAATCTCTCCGCCCGCCCCCCCCCCCTACCCTGGGACAAGCGTCGTACCCTCATACCAGCCGATTCTGACGGCGTGACCCCGCGAGACACCTTGGAGGACGGGGCTGATGTCGTGATTGCGGGATTTCCAACAATTCACGACAGTCGTTCTATAGAGGAAGCGATCAGTGACAAGACCCTGTGGGTGTCAACTTTTTCAGAGTGTCACATTTCTTGGGGTTACCTTGACGGGCGATTTATCAGTGCCACGCCACAATGACCTCACCACCCTGGATATTGATATCAGTACTCTGGAAAAGCTCATAAACATTGATTAGAGCAAAAAACGGCGGGGGAATTGTCTGGTTCCTGTCACCGAACGCTCAAAACCCAAAACTTCCTGGCAGAAAGGCATTCAAGCTACTACGATTAACATTGCCATCTCACTCGCTTGTTACCATATTTAAAGCGAATCACCATCGTGACGAACGTGAGGCACAAATCTAACCCAGCACTGGGTCATTCTGACGATGTTATCCACCTCAGCTCGGTTGGCCCCCTCGCGTGCCTGTTTAGACATCCACCGGAATCGGAAAAAATGGTCGACCAGCGCGTGGAGGTAGATGGAAACGTGAAGCAGTGTCAGTTACCGCTACGAGGAGGGGGCTAAGTATTGTCCCTGCATCCATGGTGCTATACTCACCTCAATCGCCATCGGCAGCGTCACCGTTTTTTCTCAACAACATTGGCCAAAGGCTCTGACTACTAGTGTAGTGCCTGTACGCTCGACTCCTAGGGCATACGAAGCTTTGCCCCTAAGATATCTTATTATCAGACTATATATCAATGAGCCGCCATCAGTATCGCCATCGCTATCAATCGACTATATGAACAACACTGTAGCTTTTCCGATCCCTCGCTAACAAGAGCCATATACTTGTAACACCAAAGGTCGTACGAGCTTCGCTGAGACGCAGATCTATAGCCCAGTCCGAGCGGAGGCCTCGTTGCGTTTCGCAACCTGGTTTATCGCGCTTGGCATATTATGATAAGGTCGTCCAATCTTGGTAGGTACCGTAGTTTTTTCCCCCTAACGAACACTCTGGTTCTCGGCGCTGACTTTATACCTCATTGTAACGCAAGTTATCGCTAAATCCCCACTGGATTTCTATCGTCGTCGCAACGTACGACTCTAGCAAGCCCTTCATTGAAAGGGGCAGAAAGTCGGAGTACAAAAGACTCATACTATTAGGAGGGAGGGAATTCATCTAAGCCGTACGTCACGCGACGACCAGGCACTGGCACGGAATCATCCGCTTAACTTTTGACTTATCAGTCATGCCCCAGTTGACCCCTATATTCCACTGTTTACAGGGATGGACGAAGGATTAGCCAGGCTGGAACCAGGGTGAACATGTGTGACTGGACACATCTCTTTTAGCTTCTATTCTAGTTCTGTGTTTCGATATCTTAAGGCCGTCGCTTGTGAGCATCTTGATGCGTGATGTATGCTGGTCCTTAAAAACATTGATAAAGGCGAGAATGACGCAAAGGAGGGCTCAAGAAGAGGTATGATAATCGCTCATCGGTTTCATGTGATGGTCATTCCAATGTCAGGGTCCGGAGCTTTGAGTCTGAGTAAGTCAGCAGCTCAAAGTATCAGCTACTCCTCAGCCACACCCTCATTCTCCCCGCGGTCTAACACTCGCGCGTTCCGAGTTCCGGGGCCTCGCCACAACTTAGAACGTACTAACCATTCCAGGCGTGTAATGATGAGATCTCGCGTAATGCGTTGTATTTTTTCATCTCCAGAAAGGCTTGTGAACTGGAGCGTCTACGCCATAGCACATTCTGAAACCAGGGATATGGCGCGACCCGTCTGCTTAATTTTTACCCAATTAGTACCTAAGGGCTCTGTAAATTGAAGTTGGATCGTGATCCAGACAGAGGGAAATGAACGGCGGTTTCGAGCGCGGTGAGACCTCTCCCTCTGCGTTTTGTTAAAGGGACTTATTTTTAGAGAACGTGAAGGGTTTCGTGACGCAAAACACGGGGAGGTTGACGCGTTCAAGATACTATTTAGGTCTTGACCGTCTCCGTCAAGGGTCGTCAAGACCTAGAGTGACGGTCAAAGGCGATGCCATCTGCAAGTCCAATCGAGTCTTAATGGACTAATGGGTCCGGGCATTAGTGTTGTGGAACTCAAGGACTTGGGGACATCCTTGGGATTGGTAATTCCGTCGTGAGACCATTTGCAAAGGTCCACTATCAGGGCGCTGAGCGAGATCGGATGACCTCAAGCCCAGTGCGGCGATTTAAACTTGGTCGAGTGAACCGAAAAGGAAGAGCGTTGGATCGGTAGTTGACCTTCTCCTTCGAAAGTCAGGGGGACGTATTCAGCTGGAAATGAGGCGCCTTGAGTTGGATTCTGGTTCGGACGAATGGAAAGTAAACATCAGTTGAGAGTCCGATATGAAATCAGGCGTCATCAAGCCGTGGGCTGCACCTGAGAAAGGCTAGGGAAGGTTCTTTGACTTCTCGGCAAGTCACAGGGAGTGGGGAGTGAATGCGGACGGTGCAACGATAGAGGTTCCACTGGCTGATATCCCTTAAAACACAGTAAAGCACGGCTGGCGATAAATCGGGGTTGAGAACGTGCGTGGTGAAATGTCAGAGTGTGATGACAAAAGAAGAAGGTAGTAGCCCACTCGCACGCCTACCTGAGGTGGCTGATACGTGTCTGAGAGGTGAAGGGACACAATACCACAGGAAGAGTAAGAATGTAAAGGGCCTCGACCCAGGGCTTCGTACCCTTATTCGCGCCCCAGATAGTTTAGTTGGTGAGGATATGAGCTGATGGGAGCGAGGCCCATGGTGCCTTTCGTTTGATCTTGATGATTGCGTTAGAAACAAGCTCTATGGAAGAAATGGCTAGACGAGAGGAGCTGTTAAGCCAATCACGCTATTAAAAGCCCCGATGCTATTATATGATGACTGATTAGTGGTGGACGTTTTTCGATGGCAGCTGTTGGGGGCTTTCATTACCGCTAGGTGCAAATGCGATGCTGGTATATGATCTATGTTTGGCTGTTATAATTTGAACGGATTAATGGATTTTGGCGAAGCTGTGGTCTGTAAATGGCAAAGCGAAGTTCGTTATATGGGGCTGTAGACAGAAAAGTCATGGATCTGGACTTGCTTTGTCACAGGAAGCCAAGCACGACCGAATCTGATAGATCACCAGGAGGTGGAGGGCGAAGAGGTGGGCGTGGAAGCGGAAATGAAGAGGCGACTAGGTGATGGGTTGGACGGCGAAGGCTGCAATTAGGTTCGCAGGTAGGACCGTTCCAGTACGTCCTCCGAGCTGGTCGCAAATGCTGGGGCGAGACAGGAAATTACCTGTACCCGTTGTGCGCACCAACGGCAAGCTGGGAGAAGGGGTGGCCAGCAGGCTGGTGCCAGAATGTGCGTTCCACAGCCCCGTAGAGGAGGATATGTGGCTGCGACGGTCTTGTTTCTATTCTTTTGTTTTCGACATGACAATCCGCGAAGGCCGAAAACATGTGCTGCCAAAAAAGGAAACCGTGAGCTCAAAGTTTCCAACGACCTCAAGCTCTCGTCGTCATCAACGGCGACAACGCCCATCTCACCATCGCGGGCCACGGAGACCACGCTCAAGTCCTGCTGTTCAGTCAGCGTCTGGGCCAACACGGATATACCACACAGCAATTCACTCGGATCACCGACATCAACAGTTCCCTGCCATCCTACGCCATCCGCTGTCGTCCTCCCACTATCGTCTCTGCCTCTGCAGAAGCTACTCCACTGTTCCCCTATACGCTTTCTATGCTGACGCTTTTGTTCACATAGACAGCCCAGTTCTTATCATCTCCATGGCCAGCACGGGCGGCGCGTCGTCGAGCAGCAATGGTAACTCAAGGTCGTCCAGGTTTTCAACACTGAAAATGTTCAAGTTCAACGCGAGGGACGGAAAGGAAAAGCCACCTCCACCGCCTCCAAAGGACCCATACTACCTCCAGAACAGATCAATGGCCTCCCTTTCCCCGGATTCCTTCTCCATTCCTCCCCAGTCCCCACTTTCACCACATTACCTCTCTCAGTATCCACACCGAAGGTCTCCAGCACCAAGCCAGTCGACTATGTCTCTTGTTTCATCCGCTACCTCTCAGCTCTCAGTTCCACCTACCGACCAGTCTGTTCCGAAGAAGAAAAAGAGCATCAATTTCCTCAAGTTTGGCAAGCGGTCAAAATCGAGTTCACGAGAGCCAGATGTTGATAAGATGGAAGGGGATACTGGTATTACCTGGCCGAGCAATTTTCAGGTGAATCCATTTCTTGTGATTCTGAACTTTGTAACTTAAGGCTGTTTGCAGCATAATATCCACGTAGACGATGCGTGCGTTGCTAGTTCTTGCTCGCGTATTACTTATCACCTAATTTATCATTCTAGACTTTCAGGCTTACCACCTTCGTGGTCCAAGTCACTCGCGGATAGGGGATTTTCGGAAGAGGAAATCGCAACTATCAATGCTAGACGGGCCGTCAACTCGCGCGCGATTCAGCAGCTTTATAATGCACGCCCGGAGTCTCCAGCCTCTACGCCTTCAGTACAGTCTCATTCTCTACCCAGCGACCGCAACACATCTCTTGCCAACCAACCAAACGCATCGCCTGTACTCACACATCCAACACCACGGAGCACTTCGCTCTCACGCAAATACTCCAATGCTTCCATGCACGGCCGGTCACCAGCTTCCCCAGCTGTCAATGTACCCATACCCTCCTTGACTACCTCATCGTCATCTACATCGTTGCGCTCAGTGGGAACCGATAGCACCACCACCAGCAATAAACATACAGTAGGTTCAAGATCCAACACGACCTCATCATTACACGATCCCTCTCAGCCCATCGCAACTACGTCCTCTGACAGCCACCCGAGTTTTCAGAATGCTGGTTCCAACGTTCCTGTAATCGCCTCGGCGGTCACTGCTGTTGCACCCAGCACTCCACCTCGAAGATTACACTTAGCCAATCCCAACACACCCCCACCGGCGTATAGTGTTCCCGGGATTACGACTAACATCACTACGCAGAGTGATATCAAGTCGGGTTTGTTCAAGTCAATCATACCAACTAATACGATTTCAGGATCTAACACAGCATCTGCGATGGCCCTGACACTATCATTACCGATACCACCATCAGCACATCGATCACAAGTGAGCGTGGAATCTACTGTTTCGTCACAGGGAGGCAAATCAACAGGGAGCTCGTCGTCACAGTCTACCCCACAGCCTCAGCGGCATTGGGCGGAGGGTCTATCACGACCACCCCGGCTATCATTGCATGCAACCAACGACAGTGACGATTGGGGTAAACTCATACTCTCTGCATCAACATTGTTGAGTACGGACGAGAAGGACAATTCAAAAGCACCGACATCACAAAAAGCTCCAGCTAAACGTTTTGGACCTCCAACACGACCAATACCACCCATAATTGTTCCCGACGATGAAGATGCTGGTGATGCCGATTCGGCTCAGGTACCTCCTTCGGGATGGGCAGAAGCATCATCAACGGCACGGTACGCGCCCACCAGCGCAGCTTCGTCGCCCCCTGCATCGGGTTCGTCCTGGCGGGAATTCAAGACTGAAATTGAGGACTTTGTGGAAAAGGATGACTTCAAAGAAGTGCCATTCTCGGCTGCACTCACCGAATCCTTCTCACCGACTCTACCAGACAGTTTGTCGAGATCGAGGCAGAGGGACACCTTACGTGCTGGACCTGATGGCACTCTATTGATGCCACCCCAGGAGCGGTATGTGAAGCAAGATGGAAGGGGTGAAGATGAGGAGGACGATGATTTTCTCAGTGTAAGGAGGTCAAATCGGGACTCGAGCCGGAGCAGTTCCTCGACGATTAGCGCGAGTACTGTGACGGGATATACCTACTCGTCACCCCAGATCATTCGGAATGCATCTGTCATCAGGAGGACGGGGGCATATGTCACCCAAGTGCCTGCTTCCCCTGGTGGACTGCACAAGGAACAACCACCTATATCCAAACAAGCCCCACCATCACCATCTGCCAAGCAGAAATCAGGACTACCCATGCAAGTGCTACCCGAGACGGCTTCCCCAATCGAGAATCCACCACTGTCCCCTATGGGTGTCGCATTCCCAATCAACAGGGATTCTGGTTCCAGCGCAGGATCAACGAGACAATCTGGCGCCCCCCCATCGCCTATGAATTCACAGTTTGGGAGCGACGAGAGTGCGACGTCCGCTTCTACGACGTCGAGCAGCTCACAATCTCAGGACCATCCGACACCTACGACTGATCCTGGTTCTGCAGGATTGGATCTTACGTCGTACTACACAAATACCACGTCACCTTCGAGGATTGCCTTCGATAAGCCAATTTCTTCACCGAGGGATACGTTTGGTAACACATCGGAATTGGCTGGAGTAGCGAAGCTGGATATTAGTGCGGGGGATTCGTTCGTGGATCTTGGGAGGGACGATGATGAGGATGAAGGTGAGGACCGGTTGCCTGAAGGAAGTGACGAGGAAGATGAAGAAGGTACCTGGGTTACGTTAAGGGGAAATGCGACTGTTGCCGCCGTCAACATCGCCAATATACCAAAGCCTACAATTGTCGTCAGTGACGAACCCCCACCTCTCACACCAGAGCCGCCGGCCGCCGCTGTGCTTATATCAGGAGGGTCGTCCAGCGTCCCACCGACACCTCTGACACCTGCACAGCGCTACCCGGGTTGGCTTTCAGGTGTTGTGCAACCATTGTCCCCGTTCATTGATGAAGCTATTGAACCTCGAGATCACTATGTTGACCTGCAAGAAATTGCAGAAGGCGAATCTGGATCAGTATTTGCGGCTCGACTCGTGCCTACCAACGCCGACAAGTTACGTCTACCAAAGGACGTCCAGACACGTGATGCTGCAGAGCTCGAGGAGGGTGAAACGGTGCTTGTGGCCATCAAGATTGTCGCGATTGCACCACCGTCGTCAGAGCGACAGAAAACGTCTGAGGCCCAGAAGCTAGTGGACCTGGAAAGGGAGTTGGCACTGATGAGGGGCTTGTGGCATGAGAATATACTTGGATTAGATGCGTTATATGTTGACTTGACAGAGGATACGCTCTGGGTTCGTATGGAACTTATGGAGAGGAGCTTGGCGGATATTGTAGGTCTGGTTGCGGATGGACTCATGTTGCAAGATCGAATGATTGCGAGGTTTGCCAGTGATGTGAGTGTCGCTTATTTTCGTTCTTCTTTTGTCTCTGATACCTTTTTTTTTGCTCTCGGGTTATTGACATTACATCTAGGTGCTGCTTGCACTCGAATACCTACAGGAGAACCGCATTGCACACCGGGATGTCCGGTCGGACAATCTACTGTTGAATAGTCACGGGATTGTGAAGCTGAGTGAGTATCACCCCCTTACCCATTCCACTGATTAACATGACCGTGTTATAGCCGACTTTTCCAGCGCTATTAGGTTGCCCGAAGAATCATCCTTAAGATCAGATCCAGCAGGTGTGATCTTCTGGCAGGCTCCAGAAATGCGACAGTACGTTCTCTGGTTTAGCTCACTGTGGCTACTGGTTTGACTCTACATACGAAGGGCCGACTATGATGCACTCAAGGTAGACGTCTGGTCCCTTGGTGCCACCATGTGGGAGATGGCCGAGACCGAACCGCCATTCTCGGACACGAAACAGGTACAAAATCGATGGCCAACACTGACGCGACCTGAATTGTGGTCGCCTGCGTTCCATTCTTTCTTATGTGCATGTTCGGATTCGGCTGCTGTGAGAAAGAGCCCAACTGAGTTGCTTGACGTGAGTTTTCACTTGTCCTTGAAGAAGGAACTGTTTATTAATTACTGGTTCATGGCGTCTTTTCTCCAGGATCCGTTTGTCAGCAACGCATGTGGGCGAGGGGTGATTGTACACCTGCTATCGCAATGCATGAATATTGAGCGAATGCTTCAGGGTGATAACGACTCGTGAAAGGATATTCACCACGCTTAAATCGTGGACAATTGCTGAGCAGATGGGACCCATTCACGCATGGCTTTCCTGTTTGTATACCCCTGCGCACATTGTTTCGCCCCAACCGGTTTCTTCTCGTGTTTGCTTTGATTTATCTTTATACCGGGTTTTTGTGTGGTTTGATATAATCAATATCTAATTGCTTTTCCCTCTTCCTCGTATTGCGACATGAACGAATTTGTTCTTTGTATACCGATTTCTCTTCTCCTGGGGCTACTGTTGCGACTGTTATATACTGCTTACACGATCACAAGATTCACAACCCATCTATCTTTCCTGCAACACTTTCTACTGCATCCTTTAATTTGAAAGACTCTTTAACGACTGTGTCGTTTTCATCTTCGCCACATTCTGCTATGAATGTGGCTGTCTCGGAGACGAAGCCTACCAAGGGAAATATGAGTGCTGTCCCATTTGTGATACAACAGATAGCATACCAAGGAGCTTGCCGCCATGCGAGCGCCAAAGTGATCCTGAACAAACGAGAGCAAATTGGCGAACCTTGGCGTTTTCAGAACGCGTATGCATAAGAAGATCGAGATTGATGTTCTTGAGTATTGCGTCGTCAGACACATCTTCCACTAAGGCATCAAGGCATTGCTGGAGGAGTGTTCTGGTATCAAGTTCGACAGGGAACCTTGTACAGATGGGCACTTGTTGGATAAGTGGAGAAAAAATCTGCCTGAGTTTGTCGTCTCTCCAAAAGCCTATTAAATGTCATTATTGAGATCTTGTGGTGGCAGATAGGGGCGGTCAACATACCTCCGTCATCATAGGTAAAGGACTTTGTGAGTGTATTAATCAAGGAGACCCAGAGAGCAGATAATTCTTCGCCCGCCAAATCTGCAAAAGACTTAAGATGTGTATCGAAAGTTTGCACCAGGTACGAGGTATATGGAACCATGAGGGCCTAATGATGCTGATTCAGCTCCGCCAATAGAGTATGTATGTGGTCAAATACGAACCTTGAAGAAATCAAGGAGGCTAGAGTAAGTGTGAAAGAATATAATCTTCCTCGCAGCGTCGGCTGGTGAAAATACATTAGAATGACTGCTGGGTCCGGGGTATTATTTACACACTGGTCTCATTGACGAATGCCCAATCATATAGATGGCGGAAGATAGGTCTGAACGTCGACTCATTTAATTTAACCACGAATTCTCTGAATGCTGAGATGACTTGGCTCTCTGCCTGTCAGGACACGCGTCATCAGCTCCCCGCAGTCCCGGTCGTCATATCGGCGATACTTACCTTATTCCCCTCCAGGTCTGACACCTTGACGATGTCTAGCGCTTCAAGGAAAATCCTAGATAAACCACGAATCTGCTCGAGCACAAAAGCTCGAGGGGCATGACGGAGGGTTCGAGCGAGGACATCTGAGTACGCAGCGACGCAGTCCTGCCTTCCAGTCAGTATGACAAAAAATATGGATAAAGAGTCAATCACCAGATTCTGCCTCGACGAAGCTGTCACCCATAAATCCATGAGGTTTGGTAAGAGCACCTTTGAGGGTACTTTTTTTGTAATCGTTTTCATTAAAAGAGACATAGGGACCCTAGGTGAGCCTGAAGTCGCTTTGCAGTGTTCCATATACAAGTTCACTATCTGTGCGAGGGCGTCCGCGCCCCAAAAAGCGGGGATAGATGTGAGTAGACCGTGTAGGACGGCGGTGGTCTTCTCAAGTAGGACTGTTGGGGGTCGTCAATGTGGATAATTGCCGAGAAATGGGCTGGTTCCATACCGTCGTCCGCATCTTTTAAAAGGATGGTGCTCTTAGTAACGATGCCCTTAAAAAAGGGAATAAGCCGAGGTCCTAACTTCGTCCTGGATTATAGAAACATCAGAGGTGGCCGTACTCAAAAACCGCTCTACGTACGATAGGGGTGTGAGTGTCTCCAATGCATGTACCACAAGGCCAGGTACGTCTAGTGTGGCTAGCAATGATGGCAAAGCAGACGTTAATGCACCCTCTTCCTTCGACGTTAAGGTCAGTGCAATGGATTTCAGGGCCTTCAAGCAATGCGTGCGTAAAGTAAAGTCCTCCTGAGCCAGTAGTTTGACAATGGATTTCACGATATTATTAATGGACGTCGTAATTCCCTGGCGAACGTGCTCGGAAATTTTGGGAATCTGCTCGCTTGAGAGCTCCAAAGCACCAACATGGATCTACGAAAAAGTGGGTAAGCCTTCAGAAGGCAGGAGACGTGACATACGATCGTGCTATCTGAAACCAGCATGGACTCGACCGCCTCTACGAAATCTTTCGCTGGCATTGCATTGAGAACTTTTCCGAGCGTGTTTTGAGCAACGAGAGAAGGACCACCAAGTTTAACTCCAGGAGCAGCATCAGTAGTTGCTAAACCAATGAGACCAGTGACTAGAGAGCCGAGGATCTGTTTTCCAGCCTGGTCCAAGTTGACCAAGGACCTCGCTTGTATTGCTTGGCCGATTAATGCGACAAGCGTTTGCGCTCGTTTCGCATATGTCGTGGCAAGAATAGCCAAATCCCCGTCCCTAAATCCTAGTCAGCCATCCTATCAAGTTGAGGGGGAGAAAGGAAGGATGTGCACGTACATAGCGTGGTTCAGAAATGTGGACACCTTGTTCACAGGGTTCTGCATACAGATGACTAGCCGTTGAGTCTCCTTCAGAATCTCTAAAAGTGTGAAAACTTGAATCGTAGGGGTAACATGGTGTAATAGCGCTATTGGAAGAGCTAGTGTGGCCGATATCTCTTCCTGGTTCTGTCTAACGACGCGATTGGACGATTTCTCTGCAAGTAACATACAAACAGGTGCCAAGAAATGGTCCACTCCCAAAACATCGACGAGATGGACGAAGAAACTAATGCAGACACATCAGCCACTGTTCCGGGGAAGTAGATAGCGAGCATACTTGGTCCTCCGATGGCGAGGAATGTGGTTGGTGGCATCGGTAAATACACGTAGGAAATCTCGTGAAGCGATATATAGGTCCAAAGAGCCAGCATTGGCGTTTCTGAGCGATGATGCCATGACAGGCACAATGCCGTCGATCGTCTAGAAAAAGCAAATTTTCAATGAATATCAGCGAAAATGATCAAGATTCTGCCTACCTTCTGGACGACGCGGAAACTATACGTATCATCACGATGGAAGACATTGGATCCCATGAAGGTGAAGACAGGCATGACATTGTGTAACACAGATTCTGGTGCTAGGCGAGCCAGGTTCGCCATCAACAACAAGGCCTGATGGAAGGTCTGGGGGTTTCCAACGACTGCATCCTTGTCAGCAGAGATTACGGGCAGGGAGCAAGAAGCTTACCCCGAATGACCTCCACCAAAACATCTAATCGAATCACGCTGGGTGTTATGTTTGGACTCTCCTATCAACCTTGTTAAGTAGCGGACAACATTACCCCCAGTTTCAAACGCACAGGAATATGAGATGCCGCGTTTTCAATGGCAGACATGAGCATTTGCTCAACATAATTGACATCAGCTGGGGACGCGGATGAAGTTTGGATGAGTTTACTGAGAGTCTCTAGTAGAGCAGAAACAAGGTCTAAGGACCCTGGCAAAGTTTTCGTTCCCAAGGTTTCTGCTAGCAGACTCAGCTCGGGCATGGTGTTATTACCTTCCGTCGGCCTGAAAGTAGTTGGACAATAATTAATATTATTTGTATGGTGGGGGAAGTGGAGGACTCACTCGACAGTCTTCACACGCTTCGCCGCTCTTGGGGTATTGCCCTGGGATACAGGTGCGTAGGTACTCAACAATTCAATCATGAGCGGAACGTCTTGAATGACGGTCGACAATAGCTTCTTGCCGTATGCCTGCTATATGAAGCTCACAATCAGTACAGGTGTGATCTAGGAACACTTGGCAGTACTCACCGCATCAGATTCACGCGCAGCAGCACCTATGACCGTTCTACAGACGGTCACTTGTCTATCATACGTCAACTTGGCAAAGATTTCCGTCTCCAATATCCTGAGAAGAATTTCCCTGGGTGCGGGGTCCGAAGTGGGTGAAAGATACAGTTCAAGCACCTGTAGATAAACACTCCACAGGGTTTCTTCCGCGTCATTTAATAACGCAGTAGAAGAGGCATCGATACAAGATATCAACAGGCCTGTCAATGCAACATCGCCTCCTTGTTTCTGTAGAGTCTCGATCGACGGAAGCAAGCTGATGGATTTGGCGTTTGATGATACGAGGCTGAGCGACTGAAGGATCTCAATCTTGATGTTCTCAACATCGAGTGCATTGACGTGTGAGAGGAGATAGTACACGATGCTGTTCTTATACCTGACGGAACTCTCAGCATAACTACCTAAGATAAGTTGACAGAAGCACTCACTCGACGTCCTTCTTTCTATCACCTTTGACAAGTCTCAGGTGTTCGGCATGGGCGATAGGTAGATAGGTATGATCCTGTATCAAATGCTGCCGATGGGAGACCAGGTGTGCCAGATAGCGCTTCAAATCGTCTTGGTCCAAGTACTGCAGAGTATCTAGTGAATGAATTCCATTAGCACATACAATTGAGCGAAGAGATGAAGGCACCTTTAACATCCCCATACACCACATCAAATTTATACACGCTCCTCAACTTACTCTCACTGACCAACCTAATCCTATTCAAACATTCTACAGCAGCCTTTCTCACGTCACCGGAACGATTCTGCAACCCGACGAGTAAAGCTGGCAAGATTGTCTGGAAATCGACGCCGTCATCCTCAAGCACGTGTGCTTCAAGGAATGCTGCTGCGTGCCGGAGCGCCACCTCTTGTAATGAGTTTAATGAGTTGTTATCATCCGAGGTTGAGGATGTCCAAACACCAGCAAGGAAGACGAGAGCATCCGTTTTAAGGTTAAGGAAGAAGACACGGAGAAGGCATGATGTAAGGACGGGAACAGTAGAGGAACGATTCGCGAGGGTGTAGATCGTGCGCATAAGAGCAACGTAATTTGACTCTCGGGTGTCATTTGTCGAGCTCTGTTACCAACGTCAGGTACGTAATATCCCAGGTGCATTTGAAGAAACGTACGGAGGTCTGGTCAGATAACCAATTCACGACCAAACCTTCGGGCGAAGGGATGGCACAAATCGTTGCAACGAGAGATATCTGAAGCCAGGATAAAGTGCTTTGTTTGGTGGGCTTGAGAACCACGTTTTTTTCGGGGATAGTCTAATAATCCACGTAAGTCCCCTGCATCTGCATATATATGAAAGAAAGAACCCACATCGAGGAACTGATCATGCTCAGCGGGCAAATCTTCAATGCCACCAATCTCTCCCAGCCTCATACGCTCTAAAACCTTCATCGCGACATTTACCTGGTGCTCTCCTGAAAGCTTGTTGAGCAAAGCTTTTGCGACAAGGTATCCTAGGGTACGGGTATGCGGATTCGTTGACCCAATCCTTAACAGCAACACGGGAAGGAGCTCAAGTAACTGATTCGACATGAGGATGTTTTCTAACATCATCGTCAGTGTCCGGGGAAGGGAAGAAGGCATACATAGTGGTACACTCACGAGCAATCTTTGCACTAAGGGCAGCGTTGAGACTCCTCATCCTCTCTACCGCATCTTCGCTCACTTTTGCTCTCTCAAATTTTACGACATTCGCACACCCTTTCAATATCTCGAATTCCCTTCCAGTTTCATTTCCCATATTTTCGGATATATTATCCCATACTGTTTCCGCGGTATGTTGCCTCGGCTTTGAGAATACCAAGAACGGGAACAAAATCTCCGATACTACTTCCTCCTTGTGCTTAGATTCAAGGATAGGGTAAAAGTGTTTGAGAACAAATGAAAGGTGGAGGCGGAGAAGACTCCGCTTAGGCTTTGATCCGAGAGAAGTGGAGAGTGTTTGGATATAGGTCGATGCTTCAGCTGCGAAGAGGGGAGCAATGGTATCCGGCATTCCGTAAAGGGCCTCGAGGACTAGTTGTTCGGAATCGTTGACGCGAGAAATGAGTGCGGAGGTTATAGATTGCTGAAAGCTATATGTGGGTGGACGTCGTGGACTTCACACTTGGAATCACTCACCTTGTCTCCCTCTGCAAGGGAAGGATTTGAAAGAGAAGAAAGCAGCGCCCCGATAGCAATCACCCGAACGTTAGAATCTGCACTAGTTGATGCTAAAACCATATCCGCCTTATCCTTACTCTGAGATCCTTTGGTAGGAACCTTAAAAAAAAATCCCATCAGTCTCAAACCCTCAGATATCCTCTATAATACACACCAATGAAAGGGACAAAATCAGCTGATCGATGGCCTGCTTCAGATCCTCATCCTCCTTTTGCTCAGCCCTAGTCATACGTTGGAAAACGTCTGGGTGCCGCTGTTGAATAACAGGAAGTAGCGAACGAGTAACGGAGGCTCTCTCAGGAGCTTCCTGAGATAGGGTTTCCTTGATAAGCAGACTCGATACCCGTTCAATGACAGAGAGAGGGATTGCGGGCGTCGAGATAATGGATTCCAACAGTAAGGCGGCACGGTGATCAGACAGCCTTTGTTCAAAAGATGAGTAATTCCCTTCATCCGGGAACCAAAAACATACTTTGAAACCAAAGCCAAAACAAGCGGTCGAAGCAGCTTCTCCGAACCAACCCAGCCAGTCGCAACTCGCAATTCCTCTTTGATGTTTCTGATATGAAAATGAGGACTAGAAGGCAGACAACACCATTAAACTCACGGCAGTGTTAGAATAGACTTAACGATTGAACTTGAAAGTGTCTCCAGCTCGGTCTGAGGTTCACAGACGGCAATAGCAGCACTGATGAACTGCCTCGTGGCGACGTTCTCGGCGCAAGCAGCCATCGAACCAATAATGACTTTCAGTGCTGATGCAGAGATCTCACATTTATGGGCCAATGCGGAGAGAAGTATAAAACTACCGAGCTGAAGCGAATGAGAGTTACTGTGTGTGAATAAATGAAGACGACCAGGACCACGCACGATAGAATCTCGAGAAGCATTATGTCGTTTTTCCAGTGGTTCAAGTACTGCGGGTAAGATATACGCCATGGTTCCTTCATTCAGCAACTTGTTCCTCGAAATGAATTCGTGCATGGTTGCGGCATTGAAGGCCAAAAGAACACGATGTGACCGGTTTTCCTTCAAAGCAGAAGGAAGTAAAGAAGCGACAAATCTTGCAACATCGGTATTACGGAGCATTTCTGTGACAAGAGAGACTCGAGGTACATTTTGTGCAGCAGACTTGAACGGTAGAAGGAAACTCCAGGTCGAACTAGGCCTAAAGCACAATCAGCCCTGGACCAGCAGTTGGCGATGATTGAGTTTTACTCGATATGGAGGATAGTGACCAGCTTTGCAAAATGGGCCGTGTCGTGGTAAGGAAGAAATAGAGCCAACAAAGGCTCAACGTTAAACTCATTGACCCTGGTTTCATTGAGGTCATGCCGCAAGAGTCGAAGGAATAGACCACTCACCTGAATCTCCTCACAAGCCATTCTATGACACTCGCAGTCGGTGGCTCTAGCAACCAAGGTCCCAAATAACCCAGGAACTCTCCAATCGCGTCACTCAGCCTCTCATTCTCCTCCTTCCCTAACAGCGTTCTATCCAAAGCCCTCGCTCTATCGGAAAACAACTCCAGTTCGAACCGCTTTAAACGTTGATCAATCGAACAGAGCTTCAAGAAGGAATTCGTCACAAGCGCAAAGATAGAGTCCAAGTCGTGTTGTTCCGCATCCCGGCCAGTGAAGAGGTATGATTCTGGAGGTTTACGCTTTGAACGATCGGCGAGAAGGGCGACATTGAGGGACGCAGACTGCGCCAACTGAGCTGCAAGACTGGACATTGTGATCTGTCGTGGGCAGCTTTACGACTGGAAAATCCAATCCTTTGTGCAAGATCATCCTTGCCGAGTCGAAAAAGCAGATTCAAAATTTGTATCACGTGACATTCGGTACGATATCCCCGAGTGTACCAAATTTGATAAATATCAGAAGTGCGTTTATGCGCCAAATCCTGGCAAGGTTCCATTGTCACCCTACGACGAACCCTTTTTCGCGAGGAATGGGAGAGGTTCTCTGTGGAGGCGGATGTTCATATCGCTCACCGATGATATATGGTGTCAGTGCTTACTGCCCACATTTCAGAAGAGAGGTGTCAACTGTATAGCAAGGGGATACACATACCAACGCGCAAGAAGACTGGAGATGGTGGTATGTGTATATATACGTAAAGGGTTACAGTGTCGGGTGGTAAACTTGGTCAAGGATGAGTTGACACCACGTCAGGAATCTATCTTGAATGTTCGGATCGAGGAAGTCATACTATCGTGATCCGAGAATCACCAACGCGTGACATCTTTGAAATAGCTTTGTAGGGGAAAAAGTACAATATGAAATAAATTAACCACGAAAACCTTCATGCCTGTCGCCCCCTGATGTGTTTCAACCAACTCTCTCGCGAATATCTATCCACACGCGCCTGCTCCTCCTCGATACGCTTTACGACAGATCTCCTCCTTGCCCTCACGTCTGGGTCACCCCAACTCTCAACGCCGTCAAGTTTAACAAGAAGCTTATCTAACGATTCGGTGTACGCAAGGAGGTTGTAGTTGGTCGTGTTGTATGCGAGCTTCGGAACACTAGAAGCTGAATCGGTGTCTATCAAGTCGTCCTCTGACGGGGCTGCGGCAACGTCAATGACATTGGTGGATGTGACTGGAGAAGACGGTTTTTGAAAGGATATGGTGGAAGGGAATGTGAATGCGTTATGGAGGGCATCAAAGTGAGATGAGATATTTTTGATGGCCTGAACAGATTGGCGGATGCGGAAGTGGCGCTGCAGCTTGGAGGCAGCTTCCTCATGATTTTCGTCGTACTTTGGTGGAGAAGGAGATGGTTGCTTGGGGGATGAGGGTTTGTCTGGTGTCGGAAAGGGGATGCGTCCACCAGCTGGGGTGGGAAGAGGAGAACCACGCTGAGCAGACTGCTGCGGCTGCTGAGACTGATCAGAACGGGACTGGCTGTGGGGTGAGGAGTAAATTACCTGACGCCGTCTCTCCCTCTCTTCTCCTATTCTTTTTCTTATTTCCTCATCTTCGTTCTGCCGCCTATCTAGCTCCCGCTGCCATCGCTGCTCTTCCTGTACTCGCTTCTGTGCCTCCTCTTCCCTCTGTTGACGTTCCCGCTCTATTAATGCCTGATTGCGGTGTGCATTTAGGTATGCACTTTCATGAGGACTGAGGTGGTTGTATCCATATACATCGTCGTCGTATTCATCCGGTAACCACTGGGCTCTTCTGGCGCGCTGAGCAGCAAGTGCACGCGCTCTATCCAAGTCTGGGGGGTTGTATGGAGAGAACCCCTGGTAAGGATTGTAGCTGCGGTAGAATGGTGATGCTCCGAACATGGTGTGTTGAAAATGCGAATTGCATAACGAATTTAAATAGCGAGAGGCAAGACGGGGTGGAGAATCTGCGAGAACATTCACGGAGCGCCCAGAGCGGATGTCCGAAAGAGGAAGGTGTTATATTGCATCACATTCCCACGGTGGGTTCCTAGGTGATCGGAGATTGGTGTGCCTCAAAAACATACAGTGCGTTGCTCTCTCACCCCGTGTCGCTCTCGTCCTGCCCCCATGTCTCCCATTACACACTACCTGCGTTCCTCCTCAATCCTTGCCTCCAACAGCCCCTCCTACGATGCCAATGGCCGCCAGCTTCCCTTCACTGAATCGCATCTCCAGCGCCGAGAGCGGCATGCCTTTGTTAAGAGCCTTCAATGGCAAAGAAACATAGCAACGTGGATGAACGACCAACGGCATTCTGCCTTGAATCCTCATCCTTCCGTACACCTTCGTTCCTTTGAAACCCTTTCTGATTCCAACGATTTCGTTTCAACACATTCCCCAAGCACATCTTCCAGCGAATCTTCTTCTCCTCGTACACCTGCATCGCCGCTCAATACCCCGCATACACATACCCCCCAATACCACACAAAGCAACAGCAGGTTTTGGACGCAGAACTAGCCAAACTGGCACTCGTGGATACCGATACCACCGCCCAGACTGCCGTCCGGTCGCAGAACTGCCAACGCCGGAACTACAAAAACTTGCACTTGCCAAACACCACTGCTGCCTATACCCCACGATACCGGAATTCTACTCGCTCCCAGCAGCGTACTCTAACACCCAGTCGAGGTGTTTTCGATTCGGATTCATACACCTACCCCCCCGCACCCTCATACTCCTCACGCACTGAAGACGTAGACCAATTGCGTGACAGTGGAGAACCCTACATTCTCTACTCCTCTACACCGAAACAACCCTCGACCCTTCCTACCACCAGTACCCCAACATCAAACCCTACCCCAGGAATCGGCGAATTTCCACGGTTGGTACCCCCTCTCTAATGTCATCGATGGCATCATCGCTCCAATCACCTTCCTCACCCTCCTCTCCTCGCACATTCACGTTCTCACCTACCAACTCAACATCAGCTCGGCAAATTGGTGATCACTGAGCAGGGTAAATCCATCCTCGGCACCGTTGTTACCACTACCATCACCACCCATACCCATCATCACCTTCCATTCCAACAGGCTTTTTTACACTCCTGTACATCCTATTGGCAATTTCTCCTTGGATATGTCTGATGGGACATTTCCATTTCCCGCCCGCTCGATACTGTGTGGCTGACCATGCGCCTGTGGGTATGGCAACAGCAACCAACAATAGCATTTTCGCCCATTCACCCGACCCTGTAGTCACGAGGCCGGAAGACCTGCCGCTTTTTCACCCAAGGGGCAGCGTTGTCAACTCTCATGCGTTCTGCGCCATGTTTATTTTCCCCTACCCCCTCGTGGTCTATTTTTGGCACACCATAGTTACAAGCGCTGGGGCCTGACGGGTTATGACATGTCACACGCCTCGTTTACCGGGTCCGCTTGACTTTCCCTGCAGCGCCGCCAGAGCGAAACCAGACATCCAGCTCCCATCCGGCCAGCTATGTGACGACCTCGAATGTCGGTCTGGAATGGCGATAGAATGGTGATATTTCATCCTGGAACTCTTCTTTCTGCCTCGTGTTGTGGTTTTTCCCTGGTTTTGCTTGTCTTTCTTCCTTGGCTACAGCTGGCTGGAGTATTCATCTTTGACAACAACACTTCACTCTGTATTCCGTATCTCCTTTCGTCTCATACCCATTCCCAATTGGACCACCCCTAATTTTCTCCTTTTTTCATCAATAGACATTTTCTGTTCAATTTCTTCCCTGTCGATTCTGTGTAGAACATTTCTCCGTGATCCCATTACCTTTCGAACGCTGGACGTTCCATCTCTTTCTTGTCATCTGATTTGATTCCTATTTCGACTTTGGCGTCTTCATTCCGTACCGTTTGGTTTGAGTCTAGTGTCAATGTAGTAGCAGTACTTGTGTCACAAGAGCAGAGGATTTGAGCATGCACCACTGTTCCTTACCCTGGACCTTCAACCTTCGGGCGCGAAACAGATGAGGGTGAACTTTGCTCCGTTCATAGCCTCACTAGTGGGTGGAGGACAGGATCTCTACCACGGGTCGGGGATTTTTCACTGATAGAACTAAGTGGAACAGGGTATCAACCTGGAACCTGGGAATCCAGGCTAGCAGAAACCGCTCAGCTGAAAAAGTTACACCTTGTCCTCATGTATGACGACGTTGCCGCTATTTTCGGAGAGGTCGAAAGTGGGGTACACCCACTCCAGCGGAGGTTTGTCGGGGAAATGCCATAAACCATCATTTTGGGGTCACTGTTCTCGCGATTTCTCCGTTGACTGTCAATTGCAAATTTGGTTGTTGTGCATACCAGGTCACAACATTACTTACAGTTGTTTGACCTGATCAAGTTACATAATCGAAACATCTCTTACCTCTTACTTCGACTTCTACTCTAGCATACAGGATGACGACAATCAACAATCTACCAGCTGAATTAACCATACAGATTTGTACCATCAATGCAAGGCGCAACTGGAGATTATACAGTATCGAATCTTGCACGAGTTCTAGGACGCAGTGACAATGACATCAATTTAGTCTGGTCTACGATCTGACATCATAGACACCATAAATGCCTCACATGTCTGTCGGAGGTGGCGGGCAATTCTCACCTCTGCTCCCGAGCTATGGACAAACATGGCTGATCCATGCAACATCGAGTGGACTAATACAGCCCTAAAGCGGTCTCCTCCTCTGGGAATTATGTTTGCTCCCTTTCGAGGCCCGCGGCGCTATGGGAGATCGGCTGAGGAGTTGGAGCTGGAGTTTGCAGCATTTCCTGCACTGCGGGAAAGACTTGTCGAGTATCACCTGGAATACCGAATCTGTGCGGATGGATGGTCCTATGTTCTTGGTAGTCTAAACTACCACGATTTCCCCGACCTGAAGTCGCTGTCGCTGTGCAAGATTGTGGAATACCCCAAGACGTTTCCGGGTGAGGGAACACCATCACTGAAGCGACTCTATCTTGGTAATTGCGCAATTCCGGCGTTTACGCGCCTGACGACCCATCTTGGGCAATTTAACGCACCTTTCCGTGGCGGACCCAGCCAATAGGTGTACCGCTGACTTTTGGAAAGATGTCATCAAGGTAGGCCCCCTTCTGGAGAGCAGATCCCTTCGAAGATGTCTTACACGACCGGTAATCGAGAATGACGACATCCTTCTCTCCTCCTGGTTGGCGTTCGAGAATTCACACTTGAAGACGACTCTTTGCAGATCCTGCATTTTATGGCCCTAATTTAGTTCAGGACTGGGCTATCCAAATGCCTCATCATACCTTCCAGATGCAGCGCCTTCTTTTCCTATACCACTGAACGTAAAAACTTACTCCTGGAGCGCTTCCTCGTCAGAAGTAGCAACATAATCGGGCTGATCGCTCATACCACGGGTCTAGTTCGATGCCTCCTTCAACTTATTGCCGGTATCGCAGTCGATTACCTCTCAACTTATCCCGATGACTGCCGACCCACTCTCCTCACGGACATGGAGGACCTACGCGGACGTTGCAGCATACATTTGGATCTAGACTTAATCATACCCACCTCCCTTCCTCACATATTTTCATGCCTGTTACCAAGCTGGGCGTACAGCTATCCAGAAACCCTAGTCATTGACCCTGATTTCATTGCTGTTGCTATCACTCGCAATTTTTCGGAAGAGTCGCTAATCCAGATGTTCTGCGACCTGCGCAAAGTGCAAAGGCTGGAGCACGTTCATTCATTGACTGGGAGTTCCTTCTTTCCCTCTCCGTCATTCTATAAACGACAGTCTTCTTCCTGCGCTACGTGAAATTTATTTCCATATTGGGCACATACCACGTACTCCTCTGCAACCGGACTGGTCAGACTCAAACTCGAGTTCATCGGGTTCATTGGAATGGGACAAAGAAGATGAGGGCTTTGGGCCGTCTCTCTTTCTTCAGGATCTGGATACTCAATCTGACACTTCGTCGTTCATTTACGAGTCGGGGAACAGTGATTATTCCGATTTTGAGGATAGTTAAGAGGTTTCAGAGGGGTCTGATATATTGTCCTTAGGATGGAAGTCTACGACTGGGGAACGATATATTTCCGTCGATGATATCGTGCAGTTCTGCAAGCTTCAGAACGACGTCCGGCTTGTTTCATTCACGAACATTCCTGAAGACGACGAGGACCTTGACACACTGAGACAGCGGTTGGAGGAGCTTGATGTTGAGGTTAGGGTATGCATTAGGGTTTGAATTGTAGGTAGAATGTTAGGGTGACGTCACGCGACATAGCATCACGTGTGAACAATAAACGAACTCACCATCTCGCAACACGCCATGGCGAGCTCATCTCCAAAGCCTCCACCGTTGAAGGACAGCTATGTTTTTGCGGCTTCGGGCTCTTCCCTTATTGATGCTTCGACGGAAAAAGTATGGAGCGTGCTTCTAGACTTCAAATCGTACAAGCTGTGGTCAGCCTATCCTTCTTGACAGCTCAACCGGGAGTAATTTCTTGAATACAGGAATCCATTCGTGTAAGGCGGTCTTCCAATTATTTCCTTCAACTCGAGTTTTAGACGATGTTGTATTTCACTAGTCGCAACCAAGCCATCACCGATTCCCGTAAAAACCCAGTCCTTGACCAGACGCTCCAGGTTGGTAGCCACATATACATCTACCCAGTACACCTTCCCCCGACACTGGACGACGCCTCTGCGGGCATTTTTAACAAGAGTTCCGCATTCTGCATTATAACTGCGATAGAGCACGAAGACTTCAAGGTTGCTTGGAACACATGGGGCATCCCTAGTTGGATTTTGTGGACGGAGCGGTGGCAATGGCTAACAGAAGTAGAGGCAGATCTGATCGACGGGAAGGGAAAGAGAAAGATCACAAAATACGAAAGTGTGGAGGTGTTTGGCGGACTCGCCGCTTATTTCGTCAAGTGGTTCATTGGGAACAAGCTAAACCTAGGCTTCCAAGCCCAGGCGGAAGGGTTGAAACGATGGGCCGAGAAGAGTTAGGCGAATTGCGGCTGCATCAGAAAGCGCTAACTTACGGTGCGCTTTCATTGTTTTACCTCTCCTTATGCGTACAGCTGTGGCTCTCTTTGTTTGCTAAGACTTTAAGTTAATCTGCCACTTTTGCACTATCACCAGCGCCAAGTCGCTCTGGATCCACCACTAGTCTCTTCGTTTCCACTCTTTTACTTTAAAAAATCTGAGCACCAGATCGCTCCGCCGACCAACCCAATCTTAATCTTTCCGTCGGCCAGCGTGGGCTCTTAACTTGCGCTATGTGAACAATCAGTCAAACCGAACAAACAAGCCACCCGAACAGTCGTAAATTCGTAGGGCTAAGTCTACATTCCACATGTATACACCCTAGTGGATTCGGGGCCCTTGTCATGCAAAGTCCGGACGTATTGGTCAGATCCTCGGAGCGCTAACCCGTCGTTACTCCATGCCTGGCGAAATGTCACGAGCAGTGCAAATGCCAGAGTTCAAGACGTGCTTATACTGATCTCTTCCAGATCTATTGCACTAAGGCATGTGTGTGTTCGCATCATATCTTTATCAGGTAACTCCACTGGTCTTTATTCTGGGGAATCATACCAATCCCGATCATCTCTCCCTTGGTGAACACCGACCCACTAGATGGTTTACGAACGAGGCTTGTTGATTCAAGTCTTAACCGCCATTTCGGAGCGCTCACGTACCCTCGGGTCACGCTTACCCGTCATGTTTAGTCAAACGATCACCCATATTTATCATAGTTCTAGTTCGGTATGTGGCAGTGATCCGGGCAATCTAGTACATTCTCTTACTCGGTTGCTTGTAGGAACGGAATATAATCGAAGGGTCGGTTCCGCACCCGTGCCGTGCCATGAGGCTCGCAATGGTAGCACTCCAGTTTTGGGACGGACCCACAAGATTGATCTATGATCCTCTTCCCGGCCGAGGCGGTGGAAGGAGCGCCGTCACATAATGCAGCATCCTCAGGGTGCTCACTCCCCGCCGCGGCCGGTTAGCGCGTCCGCGTGATCATGGCTTTGTCACTTCGATTAGATGCCTGCTCATGTTCACTTAATCTGACTCCTTGATTTGACGACACAGATTAGAAATCACTTTCCTCTGAATGCTCAATATCCTTTCGACTCTTTCACCGCAGCTCGGAATTCGCCGCTATCGCTTCTTTCACCAGATGGGTCTTGTTGGCAAGCGAATATCCCATGTGTACCCGCGCTACTAAACATTTCCACAAAGGGCATAGACGGAAAACCAGGATCTCCTTGTTATTACTCTGTAAGCAAAGTTCATTACATGAAACTAAGTGCCTAATAAGTACTGAATGATGGCAATGATAGCGTCTAGGGGAAAACTTCTCGTCCTCGACTAAGCCTTGATACACAGCTCCAGTCCATGAGACATGAATCTGTATGGAGCTATTTCCAGTGACATTCCCCATGCTTTGATTTTCCATTGCGCGGTGATGCTATGACATACCAGGGCTCTCCTTCGTGGTGGCAATTTATCCTAAAGAAGTTTTACTTCCATTTTTTCGGCCGTCCCGCAAAGAACGAGCTTTAACCTATCTGGATTATGATATCCGTTCCAAAAGGATATTAACAGCTGGGCGTTTGCGCCACAGCACAGGAGGTATATAAGGGTGTGTTCCTCCACTACTTTGCTCACCAGTCCCGGTTTCATCCAGACGATACCTGCCAAAGTCATGTCTTCGCAAGCACAAAACTCTACTTCTCAGTCTTCCCCTGTGAGCCTCGATTCCCTCCCATCCACTGGATATCGTTTGAGCTGACGAAACGTTTCGTAGCCTTCATCATGCTCGATCCTCGTCGTTGGAGGAGGTCCTGCTGGCTCTTACTCGGCGGCTTGCCTTGCTCAGGAAGGTTTTTCCGTCACCTTGTTGGAAGCAGACACGTTCCCAAGGTTTGTCGAATCGATAATTTTCAGTGCGGCACCAAGCTGACACTGTCGGTACTGCAAGGTATCATGTAGGGGAGAGCATGCTCCCCTCTTTTAGGCACTTCATACGCTTCATTGATGCGGACGAAAAGTTTGACTCCTTCGGTTTTGCTCAGAAGGTACGCGACCCCGCTTTCTGGCTGTCCTGTACTCTGACGATCCGTGACATTTAGCATGGTGCAGCATTCAAATTCAATCCTCACAAACGTGAAGGGTGTACGTCCCGAATTACCACTTTATCTCAATTGTGATAATCATATCATCTTCTTAGTCACTAACTTTGTTTCGAATCAATCGAACAACTATACTTGGAACGTTGTAAGTACCCGGCCGCCTCTACGTCTGGTGTCAATCTCTAATGTGGAGTAAAACAGACACGAGCCGAAGCCGATGCGATGATTCTCAGTCGCGCCCGCGAACTCGGTGTCCAAGTTTTCGAGAATCACCGCGTCACAGAAATCCAATTTTCCGAGCACGACACCAAAGCCAACAAACATGACGACGCACCTCCAGCTAGTGGCACACAGCCCCAGGTCGAAGGTCAAGCTCCTCAGCGTCTGCCTGTGTCTGCCACATGGAAGAATGTCTCCACTGGCAAGACCGGTCAAATTCATTTTGACTGGATCATCGATGCCAGTGGCAGGAATGGCATTATGTCCCGCGCCTTGGGTCTGCGCAAGTACAACCAAAGCTTAAAGAACATCGCCTCCTGGGGCTACTGGGAAGGGACTCAGGAGTATAGGCACCCTGATTGCAAAGTTCAACCGCCATTCTTTGAAGCATTGCATGGTATACCATTTTGTCCACTTTCACTTCACCAGACGATTTGACAATACTCGTCTTGTTTGTAGATGAGTCTGGCTGGGCTTGGTTCATCCCGTTGCATAACGGCAGAACTTCTATCGGTCTCGTGATGGACGAGAACATCTCCAAGCGCAAGAAAGCGAATCTGGAAATGAAGGGCGACAGCACCCTCCTTCTTCGATACTACATCCAAGAGCTCAGTATCAATGCCCCAAAGATCAAGAGTCTAATTGGCGACGGGCAGTTGGTTGAGTACTCAGGAGGACCCAAAATCAGGACAGCCAGTGACTACAGTTACTCCGGTACTTCGTACGCCGGACTCAACTATCGAATTGTTGGTGATGCGGGAGGTGGGTGTTTCTTGGACGTTGAAAAGACCACGAGCTAATCAGCAATCCCCTATGGTAGCATTCATTGACCCGTTCTTCTCCTCCGGGGTCCACTTGGCACTCTCGGGTGGCCTGTCCGCCGCAGCTACCATCGCCGCCACCGTACGCTCTCAGTGTACCGCCGCTCAAGCGGCAGAGTGGCATGATTTGAGGATTGGGACCTCTTACACTCGGTACACCACTCACACTTGTGCTCCTCGAATGTGACTGAACTCCTGAAACAGGTTCCTGATGATAGTCCTCAGTGCATACCGCCAAATGCGCGCTCAAGAACTCCCGGTCCTGGCGGATATTGATGAGGACAACTTTGACAGGGCCTTTGACCTCTTCCGCCCAGGTATGGCTGACTGTTTATCCGCTCTGTGTCCAATACACTAACACCTGAATCAGTTATTCAGGGAGACGCCGACTTCAAGAAGAGTCTTACAGAGGATTCCCTACGCAAGACAATTGACTTCTGCACACAGGCATTCGAGCCCGCGAGTTTGGAAGGTTGGACCAAGGAGGGCGCCGACGGAGAGGTCGAAGTTAGCGAGGAAGCCAAGGCAAAAGCTGCCCAGCGAGCGGCTGATGCCGCTACGGCGAAGAATACCCTGCGGGCGGAGGATATATTCCACATTGGAAAATTCGTGGCAGACAAGTTCAATGGCCTCGCTATCAGATTTGAGAAGGGAAAGCTCGGTTTGGAGGCTCAATAGATAGGTAGCCACCTGTTCATAATCCCTATAGACAGTTTTCGTTTGTAATATATGGCATGGATCCCTAGAGCCCCTCCACTATGTTCACGCGCCCCAGATAATGATCAATTGCATGACAACGTCAACAAGACTCAACGTGGATTACGCTTGCATCCCGGTGTCGACGATGTATAAACTACTATTATACTTTATAATTTCGGCAGATGGCTGAGAATGTCTGCCTCTGTGAAAAAGAACTTGATATGGCTTGTCGATATCAAGGAGGTGACATGGTGAGATGACGGTTGGGTAAAGTGATGCGACCCCTTGATAATCCAAGAGCACAGATGGTGGAGTCTGGTATCCAATGTGTTTAGAAAACAGAGAAGGCAGTGGGAGAAAACACTGGTGTGTAATAAAAATAACGAATATAAATTTAGAAATATCATATCTAACTTGATGTTCAGCTTAGCGACAGTAATTCTGAAAGAAAATACTTTCAGCTCTCTCACCAGCATGGTAGTTTATCCCCACATTTGTAAATGACAGATTGTTTCACCCTGGACTTCGTGTATTGGCCTAATCATAGCCCTGATCGTCATTCAAAACTACAATTCGAAAACAAGCCCATCGGTGATTACCAGTTTTTTATTATAACACGACGATAAGTAGGTACAAGATTAGAATATATTCATGGTGCCCTCGGATACGATATAATACGCGGGGACAAGTGCGTTATATCCAGTATTCTTGATACCCCAACTGACATGTTCAACATAAGTGAAATTCCTCCAGAGTACTTCATTGAAGACGCCTACCTGCTGCCGAAACTGACCTATGGTTATAGTGAGTGAATTGCACTTGAACTCTGACGGGAACGTATAGTTCCTCACCCCCCCTCAGCGGCGGCATTGGTGCTTGTGGTTTACGATTCAATCCTACATCTGCAAGAAACAATCGAGTTATATACGAGGTAATATAATAATCTGATTTTCGGAATAAACACTCAAATTGATCCCGTTTGGACATGTAGCGGTGCCAGGATCACCAAGGCTATCTTTTTGCAGATCCATATTGGGGTCTTGCTGAACATGATGTACATCCTCAGGCACCATCTCTCATTCTCAAATCCGCTAATTCAATCATACCTAGAGGCACTCTCTGGAGTATGCACATTTTTTCGTATCTTCCCGTATCTTAGTTGATACATCTTATAGTGAATAGAACAATGAACATCTCAGTGATTGTAAGGCCAAATCCCTTGTACCATATTGGCAGCGTTGTTGATTACCACCTCCAATTTGATTAGTCGTGAGGAAATTTCAGATGGTCAATTTAAAAGTTCCTCCTGATGCAGCTTCGGTCCCAGATGCGAGGCCCTCGTATTCATAACCGACATGTACGTCGTCCCAGCCTATCCTCTCCCACTAAGAATGACGCTTCGTAGTGCAGGGGAATTTCTCTTGGGGCTCACAGTGAGAGTGATCCTTATTCTCAGGCTGTGTGCGCTCTGGGGTTTCAACCGAAAAGGTATATCCAATCTCAGCCCTACAAGCCGAACCCAATTCAATCTGCCCTCCAGTGACATTCGTATTATGGCTTGGATTGGCCGGTAGGTCTGGCTCCACTCAAAAATGACATGCTACTCATGTTTATTTGACATGCCAGTTGAGGTTTCGGTACGGAGGATTTCTCTGTCCGAGTCGCAGGTCATTGATTTTGTCCTAGCTTGTTATCGCCAACCTAGCAATTCACGATATCGAGGTGTTCAAGTATTCTGTAGGGCCCATCCCTTTACACAGTTGCTTTGATAATTCTCCAGCATCTCTCTCTGAATCCGTTGAAAAAACTGCCAAGATTTCTGGGTAAGTTATACACTCATATTTCCACCGGATAATTGCAGTTAATCATACGTGCAAGACAGATCGGGTTCGCAAACCGAGGTGTGTAGCGTAGAAAGATGTGGCGCCGACATCTTCGAAATATTTACATGATGACCCAGGACTCCGTGGTTCCAAAGTCTTAACCACTATCACAGGGTTTTCGGTCTGTATTCCTTGTTTCCGAGTAAATGGCTCATACTGAAAGGCCTGGATCATTAGTACTGCAGGCTCTCGAGTTTTCAACAAATATTGGGGCAGACACAGATTTTGTAGGAAATTGGCCGCTGTAAGCCTGTCCATAACTAGTCAGTAAAGCTGGGGCTAATACAGGGCTTCTCTAGGTGGACGGTGACAGTTGAATACCTCTGCGTGAGCCGGGCACAATTTCATCCTCTAACATCTACTTTACTATCGCGGCAATTATAGGGTGTACGCTTGATCTTCAATCTCCGCAATGCTCGTGTTGGCTTCACTGAAACAGCTGTGAAGCAGAATATCTCGACCTTGCGCTTTGATCATCAGGTTCCACAGGGGGAAGGAGCAGGATCAGATACTGACGGAGTTGCAGGCGATGGTCCATTGTGATTGAGTCGGGTCTAAGTATGCTTGCATGGTGATCACAGGATATTACAGTCTGTCTTGATTATACTGAAATGACCGAGGCCATCACTATGTGTACCATATACGTACTATCTAAATAGAACGAGAAAGAAGGGTAAACGGCCAATTACTTCAAGTCGCCGATATGTACGACAAAGTCCCAAGAATGTCTATCCCATGTTTCTCTTCTCAGTGCTGAGCTTCCTTAGCTGGACTCTCGCTCCGGCTAGCACCTTGACCATTGTCAGGACTCGCAAGGGAACTGGCATTCCTGCTCAATTCAAAGCTAGCATGCGCACTGCTTATACTGGAGCTCTGTGGGATACTGGCGCTCTCAGGAGTTGGACTTCCGACACGACTAGCGTTCCCGCTAAGACCATCGTAGTCGCTCCCTTCGGCACGAAGCTCCGCGTGCCCCATCCGAGTGAGTTTGTCATCAAAATCTCGTCTCCTGTATTTGAATACGATACGTTCGAGGAGGTCGGAGGTTGAAACGCCAGGAGTGCGTCGCGTTGGAACAAATTTACCTGTAGTATCGAATTATTAAGCAGATCAACACAAGAAAAGTGGGACGAACCAAGGCGCTTGCAACAGCTATAGACGTCATCATGACCTGCACTCAGGTATGGCACTTCGTCGTGAGCGACATAGTCGATCTGGTGCTTGTTGATGAATTGTTCGTCGATTATCCAAGGAGCCTCTGGGAGAACCTCGTCTACCCATCGGCAGTGGCGGACTGCCTCACTCCTGGTGATGACAAGGTTCGTAAATGCTTATGGGTGAGATACTGGAGCTCACCGCTCTGCATGATCCATGACGGTACGTCCTTTGTGCTCTTTTACCTGCTCGTCCGAGTTGACTCCAGCCATAAGGTAAACTGAAGGGAAAGATAACTTGGCTTGGCGTAGTTGCAAGGCATGGCTGTAAATGTATTCAGTCATTACCAAGAGAGGTGTCATATATTTCACGGACCCGAAATGAAAGAGATCGTAGACACCTTTGACAGACCTCACTTTCAGCAGATGATGTCCAGTAAAAGAAATTTACTTACCGTCCGCATAAATCCTAACAGGCCTATCCGTTGGTGGTGGGTTAATTTTGTACTTGCGCCAACTTTCTCCCTCAATGGCTTTTCGCACGAAGAGCTGGATATCTTCTGGAGTTAATGCTGCGGGATTGAATGCTGCCTCGGCTACAGCAGGAACAGCGGGCTCCCCTGTAACAGATAGAGGATCTTTTGTTGGAGCATTAACACCAGGTGTGACATTGTCAAGGACGGGTGAGCGATCCCCTGCGTGAGGGTTACTGAGAGTGGAAGTGGACGAGGTGTAATGGTGGGTATGAGTGGAAGCACGTGGATTGAGTTGAACATCGGCGTGTCCACCAGCGGTGCTACTCTCGACGTCACCATCGTATGTGGGTGAATCAACACCGTCCGAGTCTGAAAGCACTGACGCTGCAAGATGGTGCTTCATTTTTGCCTGTTGAGGCTTTTGGCGAAGGGCTTGTGGTGGACGGGCAGAAACAGGGACGGATACTGCAGAGCCGTCGTCTGTTAGAGGATCATTGTCCTCTTCTGAACTGTGTGGCTCGCGAATTAGCGATGTTGAGAGTGAAAAAAGGAGCAACTTGCGCATCGTAGGCAGGCGAGTCGACCATCCGGGGATACTTCCCAAATGACCGTTTGACATGTAGTGTCCGAGTACGTGCAGTGTCTACAGACATAGCGGTTTGTCGGTGCTGACGATGAGCTAAGGCGAACTGGCGAGGAGGACAGGGATAATCACGGGACTGCACATCAGATAGTGTGGATGCCTTTTTAGGTCATTGCGTCATTCCGGGGATACAAAATACTAAATTACTCCTACTCGTATCGTTCACCCACTTCGTCACTGTACCCCCCATGGTCAAACCGCAGTGTTGAGACCTGTGCCATCATCGTCGCTTCGCTGAGGCCCCATTGGGCTCTTCGGATGTTGAATATTAATCGCGTTCCCTGGATGTCAGTGAATAATTTACATGAGACTAACTCCATAGACATTCTCACACAAACATACTGCACAACCATGCTCCACCTGCTAAAAGGTCACCTATGTGTCTTGTACGGGGAGACTACCAAGGCTTACATAGGCCAGTCTATGTAAAGCCACACGGTGAGATTAGGATGAAATTGAACAAAGAATGTAAGTGCTTCAAAGGCTTCAGTATCAAGAACTCTATTAGGCCATCGACTTGGTTTGCGAGAGATTGAGGTATGGACGAACCGAATATACTATAATACATCAGGGTTTATTGGACCGGACAACAAGAAATCCACCCACGGCAAGAAAAATAAGGTCCCGTCACGGTAAAACATCCAAATAATGGGTGAGAAACGTTGCATGTGAGTCAACTTTGACCAGCAAGATGAATACACCTTGCCAATATCTCTTAGGACTGCGTAGAATTTGATCAACGTCATGACCAACTCTAGGCCTGATTTTTTGTTTTAGGATTATTTTAGGATGCAAATCAAATTTGATGATCACTCACTTAAATCAATAAAGCCATATGTCCTTGACTTGTATGAGAGCAGTTCAGCACAGTAAACTCAATCGAAGGTTTACCGTGTTGTCGATATGATCACAAAGGCCGCGTTGCTGAACGACGGCGGAGATTTTGTGTAACAGCCAGGTAGGGATAATGGTCCCGTAGAGTATTTGAAATACCTGACACCGTTCGTAACGACAGCCAGGATATTAAACTGAATGAATGTTAGTTTTAGCTCATTCTGTGTCACGTAGATTGTGCACACCATAACTTCGACTAATATTCCAGGCAGGAGATGATGAATTCTAAATAGAAGCCAAGACGTGAGGGACCTACCAGCCGCTCCGAGACTCAGTATAATAATCGCTAAACCAAAGTATATAAAGTGACAGGAAAGCGGGAGATATACGTGAAGTACCTTTTCGGTTGAAGCTCCATAGTGCACATAGTCTGAGAAGTAGGATTGCGCGGACGGTAAAAGCGAAAATTATACAGCAATGTCTAAAGAGGTTGTTAGTTTCGAATCCCTTCAAAGTAATTGCGCAACTTACAGTTGAATTAAAAACGTGAGGGCGGAACAGCTGTCAGAGAAGTGTGAGATTGGCGTTGAGTTAATTTTAGAGGACTGTGATCTCACGTCTATAGAGAGTGAATAAGAAGAAATTTGATCGAATAAAACCATAGAGCTTACCGAAGCCGACATATGATAGGTATTACTAACTGTTGAGAAGACCAAGTTAAGTCTCGAACGATGGGGATCCCGGGGAGCCTACCATAAAACCGAGGTCTAGAAATCGGTGAGCTTTAGCTCTGGCCGAACAATCCAGACAGACTCACACCATATAGAGGAACATACCAAGATGGAGTTCTGCATATATCGCCTTCATGACCCATCGTGATCCTCTGTATGTTTGGTAAGAATCAATATCCTGGTCGATAACGCTAAAAATACATCACTTGTAGAGACGGACCACTTCACCTGTCTGTAAAAGGGAGTCATAGACCACGAGCGCCAGTGCTGCTGCTGTGAAGTTCGGATGGAAAAAAGTAAACGCGCAAAATCACCCTCGACAGGAAACCGTGTACCATAGCTCGAAGCGATTGATGGGGGCAGGTCCAGCTTGGAGTCAAAGAACTCGGGCGATAGCTCAATTGTCTCTGACATAATATCGTTGGGGGAGGGGGGTTGTCCGCTTCATTGAGGTCGCTTTTATATATATTTCCTCGTTGTTTTGGTGTGAACTATTGTTGGAAACCGTAGTGAGATCTTGAGAAATTAGATTGACCCAAGCATGTATCACGAGGTGATGGATATTAATGATCCCGAGGTACAATTACCACCACGCGACCAGGACCTGGTGTGGTGGAAATGTGGTGGAGATGGTTTATGATTCCGCGCACGACGACATGGTGGTTAGTCATACGAGCAAGTAGTGCTCAATTCTGCCCACTCGCTGAACGGTATATGTTGAGGTCGGCGTATGAAGCATGCATCGTTGTAGTGTATCAGTGTTAGGTTGATAGCCGTTGTCGTCCCTATCGATCACCAGGCGTCTGATGTGATCACAGCCGCGACAAGTACCATGAACAGACGTCAGTGATTGTTATTGGTGCTGACATGAACATGGGATGATGAAACGTCGAAGCCTGAAGGTGTGATCGCTTCTCAGGCTTAAACCTGAAGCACAACATAGCTGAATACGAAGCGCATGTATTTTGCGACCTTGCAAGCCAAAGGTCGAGTCAATTATGTCAAGATATCCCCTAGGTGAAATACGGCCGGCCGAGTGGGTGCTTCGGGCAATACATAGCCCGTATTAGGTGGACACGGTGACCGTGCCAAAATGCTGTCCATGACTCGGCTTCTTGTAAATGTAGCATCGGAATGTTCACTTCAGTGACTCAGACATTGGCCCGTCCGACTACTAGCCAGCGGAGCTCTGGGGTCACCGACCATCGATCATCGATAAGCGGCTCTGTTTAGTTCTTGGCACAGTATGTATGTCAAGAGCCTGAAATTCGTTTCATCACTTCCTGGTTAGACTTCCAACACTTTCTGACCCTTTCCTGCCACGCCCTGAGTAAGACCGGTCCCCTTCCCAACCTTTACAACCTTCCATTCCCCTCCGAGTTCCCCACTGACAACTTCGACACGAACCTTTCCACCTTCAACCTCCCATACACGAAACTCCACTGAACATTCTCCAAGTCTATCATCCCGACTATCCGGGATAAACACCCTCAGATCCATGGTTCCCCCTTGATCACCCAACGCAGTCGAAGGTGGGTGAGAAACGTTGACCAACACGGTGACCTTGACAGTGTACTCATATTCCGCTCCTCTCGCTTTCCACTCTCCATCACCTTTCCACGCTCTGTCCTTGGCATTCATTTCACCGGATCCCTTCAGCTTCCACGCGCCAGATTCGTCAAAGTAAAAATCAATAGGTGCACCACCACTGAGAGCCACAGCCCGTCCAGGGCGAAGAAGAACAGGAAGAGAGTCGTACGGGTGCTGTTGAATCGACCATGACGGCCCCGAGTAGAACTCGCCAGTCAGAAGGGAGAACCAGTCCCCTGGTGGGATATAGACTTGAACGGAAGCCGTACTCTCCCCTCCCGTTTCTGTCGTATGTTCCGGTTTGGCGGTGACAGGATTCTCCGGTACGAATGAAGATCCAGCGGCGGAATACCCTCCAGCCCCGACAGCATGAGAATCTGATCCATTGAACACAGGTGCGACGTAAAGATTTTCGCCAAGCATATATGCTTCATCAACCGCCCAAGAATTCCTGTCTTCAGGAAATTCGAAGAAGAGGGGGCGCATCATGGGCGTGCCGGTCTTGTGTGTAGAGATGGCAGTTGCATAGAGATAAGGCATGAGTGAAAGCTTGAGAGAAATGAAGAGTCGGAGGATGGTATCGGAGAAGCCGCTTGGGTCTATGACCCACGGAACCTGGAAATGATGAGCGAAGGCAAAGGGGAGCGGGGAGAATGGAACATACTCTGTAGCTTCCACTGCCGTGCAATCTGGAGTGACTGGAGAGGGCACCGAATGCAAACCAGCGTTTGTAGAGTGCTGGGTCTGGTTTCCCTTCAAATCCACCGATATCATCTGATTTTTCGAGCCAGGACTTCAGTATGGACTCTATGCAAAAGATAGGATTATGGTGCTCACGAGCCCAATATCCAAACCCGCTAGCGCCCAAACTCAACCCACCCCTCAAAGTCTCAGCCATAGCTTCATACGTGCTCATAGGGTCGCCGCCCCAATGGACAGGGAACCGCTGACAACCGGCTGTCGCACTCCTTGCAAAGACCACAGCTCTATTTTTCCCAAGGCGTCTTTCCAGGATGTCAAAAGTGACTTTGTTGTACAAGTACGCATAGAAGTTGTGCATTTTGTGCACAGAGTAGTCAGGGTCATGATAAACAGCAGAACCCGTCGGTATGCGTTCACCGAAATCAGTCTTGAAGCAGTCGACACCCATGTCAATGAGTTTTTCGAGTTTGGATTGGTACCAGGCACAGGCATCCGGGTTCGTGAAGTCTATGATTCCCATTCCTGCTTGCTGGACACATACCGTAAGTAAGAAGAAGAAAAAAAGAAGGTCCGAACGCGTACCCAGTAGTCAATTTGCCAGACGCTTCCGTCAGGTTTCTTGATAAAATATCCATTCTTGGCTCCTTCATCGAATATTGAGCTTTCTTGTGCAATATAGGGATTAAGCCAGACACAGATCTATGATCAAGTCAGGGGATGCATCTTGACCACAAAGAGAACCATCACCTTGTACCCCTTCTCCTTCAGCCTCTGTAACTGCCCCTGAGCATCTGGAAAACTAGCCTTATCAAACTCGTAGTCACACCATTCAAAGCCTCTCTGCCAAAAACAAT
Source organism: Chlorophyllum brunneum (assembly GCA_963576785.1). NCBI lineage: Eukaryota > Fungi > Basidiomycota > Agaricomycetes > Agaricales > Agaricaceae > Chlorophyllum > Chlorophyllum brunneum. The sequence continues at coordinate 1,194,984 of OY756148.1, forward strand.
CAAAATGGAACACGCCAACACTGATATCGCGTTTCGCCATCCCTTCGAGAAACTCGTTGACGGTTTTCTCGGTGTACTGGGTTGTGAACGACGTGGATAACCAGAGGCCGAAAGTCCATGGTGGTGGGAGGGCAGCGCGTCCAGTGAGGAGGGTATAATTCCCAAGGATGGCCTTGGGTGTAGGTCCATGAATAAGATAGGTTGAGAGTTGTTCAGAAGGGACAGAGATGTTGATACGGGTAGTACCTGTTCCGAGGAGGGTTAGAATGAGAAAGACGGGGTGAGGAGAAGATGGTATCATACGTTCGCTTTGGACTTCAAAGCTCACACGGCTCGAGTCTGGTACAAAAATTCCATAACCTCTAGAACTTATGAGGAAGGGCACGTTCTTGTACGTCAACTCGGACGATGTCCCAGCATCTTCGTTCCACATTTCAATTGCCTATCAAAGGCATTTATGGGCACCTTGAACCTGTAGAGCGAAGCGGCTTACCTGGCCATTCTTGACAAAAGGTCCGAAACGTTCACCAAGCCCGAAGATTTTTTCGCCCACGCTTAGCTGGAATTGCATAGTGAACCATCGTTCGCCCGCATCTGGGTTTGCAAGTGCGGCACATGGATTCAGCGCTGTCGTGTCCTTCTTGACATAGCCTACGGATCTCCAACCAAGTTTCGTGAGTAGGAGGTCTTGGGAAGTGGTGCGAGTGAGGCTAGTCGGATTGTCCGCGTTGGAGTGAGAGATGAAGTCAATGCTGAATGCGTTTGGACGCGTGTCGATTTGCAGCGAAAGAGTTGAAGTGTGTAGCGCGAGCTGGGCATCCGTGCTTGAGGTATGGAGGTCATCTCCGCGGTTGTTTTTCTATCATAATAGGGTAAGTCTGGAGCGAGGCTGAACGAAAGACAGACGCACGATGTGGTCGAGATCGACGTCAGGGAAAAGGTCGTAATTGGGCCCCCGGTGGGTAGAAGTCTGGCACTTCCAGTGGAAAGCTGTAAGCAAGACTATGTCTGGGACTGGGGACGAAACCTCGACTGTGATTGTGGGTGCATTGAGGGTGTCGCCACGGTGGTTAATGTGCTTTGAAGTCTAGTGCTTGGCGTTCAACAACACCTCCCAAAAAGGCAAGAGATACTCCTTACGGCCACGCAGCGGATGGAGTGGTCTCTGGCCTCGCTTTTGACGACTTCCGTGGCCCAGTCGACATGGACGCCGTCGGCATTCCACCACATCCCATTGCTGAACTTTACCATGATGAAAGTAGATTGATGGTAGGTGATGGCTCGCTCGATAAGTGCTGATTATCAATTTATCTGATATCTCTTTGTAAGAATAGCTATTGCAGGGTCCGTTGCCGCGTGCCCGATGATGAGCGGATCGGATGTCTTTGGCGTGGTGGGAATCTTGTTATCGCACTGTCTAAGACTTAGAGAGACACAGGTGGGATGGCTGCGGTGGCAGTCAAAGTCCCAACCAGGTGTCCGCGAACAGTGGTCCAATCCATACCGGCGGCACCGCAGAACGCTCGGTGGAGACAAGCGTAGCTAGGACGAGGTCTGTGATCCGCCCGCGTAATGCAGGACGTAGGTCTGGTGGAGTCTGGAGAGGAGAAACACTAACCACCACTGACGTCATAAGACACACAACCTAATATATACTCAAACACCCTCCCCGCCCGCAGAAGCTCGACCAGTTCCTACGACAATGCGAACCAACGTCGTATTAATAGCCACTCTTGCCATTGCTCTCTCGTGGATCACCGGTGTGGCCGCTACCGAGTCCCAACCTGCGTTTGCCACTTGGTCTTCGACACAGCTCACACAATGGCTCGACGACCACAACGTCGCGATTCCGAAACACGCAAAACAGTCCGAACCGAAGCTTCGGGATCTTGTAGCAGAAAACTGGTATTCCGCGTCTGCATGGACTTATGACCAATACAACAATGCTCAACATACTTTTGCCGACCTTCGCGACACCGCATTCGAGACATGGGACGAGTCAAAGCTTCGCGAATTCCTACTTCGTCAGGGTATAGTCGCGCCAAAGGGCCCTAGGGAGCAATTGGTCCTGTTGGCCAAGAGTCACTATAAGGGGTATGAGGCGGCTGCAAAGTCGTTTGCGGATCGTGTCAGCGCCACTGCTAGCTACGCAACTGCAGAGGCGAGCAAGAGTGCGGAAGGCCTTGCCTCCAAGGCGTCGGCTGCCGTCGCTCAGACAGAGACGGAAGCGGCGAGAGTTGTTGACAGAACGAAGGATTACGTGTATTCAACATGGGATGACAATATGCTGAGGACATATTTAGAGAGCAAGGGATTAGTGAAGACCAAGGCCGAAAATAGGAGAGATGAAATGCTGGCGATTATGGAAGAACATTACAATAGGATCTCGAATCCAATTTGGGAGGCTTGGAGTGATTCCTATATGGTGGGTCAAGTCTTCTCGCCCAGTCCATTCGTTAACGTTTCACATCCAGCACGAATGGCTCCTCTCGCATCATATCATCAAATCAGACTTCGAGAAGAACCGCGACAAGCTTCGCACCCAGCTCGAAAAGTACTACTACACCCCTTCGGAACGTGTCTGGTCCACCTGGTCAGACTCCGAGCTGAGGCAATGGCTCATCGATCATGGTATCATCAAGAGTGATGCCCAGGTATCCAGGGATAAAATGCAAAGGATGGTCGAGTACGTCTTTCGTAGCGCTTCCGTGAGTTTCCATTGACTTCTAGGTCCAGAGATAATTACATACATGCCAAGGACACCTTCTGGTCTGGTTGGTCTGATAATCAGATTCGGCAGTGGCTTATTGACCATGGGTATCTGCGGTCTGATGCTCAGGTCAAACGTGACGAACTCATCAAATTGGCCAACGAGAGGTACGTCGTCATGCGCATAGCGTTGAATGATGATTGATTGATGGGCTGTAGATATAATGACGTTCTGTCCAAGACTGCCGCATACTTGGCGTGGCCAGATGCTCGCCTCCGTGCTTACCTCCGCGAGCACGGCATAGGCGAGGCTGAACTGCCTGGTACCCGTACTGGCCTTCTTCGTATGTGGGATCCGCCTGGTTAGGTCCTTCCCATGGCTGATGATATTGTAGAGGAGACTCGCGTTCATTGGGTCCAAGCGCAGGGCAGGGCAGAAGCAGTGGTCATGAAGATCCGTGAAATTGTCAATGAGGGCGTTGGCAAAGCAGAGGACGCTCTTCACAGCATTCTGAGCATACTGAACAACGGCAAAGACAGGGTGTACCACAGTTTCGAGGACGTCACTCGCCGTGGTGAACAGGCTCGGGAGACGGCGAAAGAGACGGCGAAAGAGAAGGCAGAATCAGGTAAGGAGAAGTTGGAGGGCGAGTTGTAGTGTGGAGTGTAGTGGTCGGATATATTCTGTATTGCCAGTTATGTCAGCAGCACAGCGTGTGATTGCCTTTCTCCTAATGTTATTAAATGTTCTTACACTCATGCCACCACCACGACAACTTCTCCTCGACCGTGCGTCCTCAAGCTCTGATTCTGTCTACGACGACAATGACGACGAGGAAATTCTACAACTATCGTCGTCAGATTCATCCGCTGCCCCCTCTCCTGTTATACCGAAACTCACTCTTGGCTGTGGCGGCGATGGGGTGGACGAGATGTCCAAGGACCTAGCAGAGCTTGAAGAGCTCAGGAGGAGCGTGCAGAAGAATCTAAGGCTCCGGCCGATTAGGTCCAGAGGGAGATTACCGAAGATAGATGTGGATGAGCTGGGGATGAGGATGCCCGGTGCGTTCCCGATGAGTGCCAAATTGAAGGAATTGGATGTCGAGTCCCCAGTGACTAGCGAGGGCCCGCCGACGCCTGGAGCCCAATCTGCAGTTGTGACGACGGTCGTACACGCCAACAACGCGCATGAAATGTCGTTGACAACCATGACGGATGGAATGGTACGAGATGGCAGGGCTCCTGATGGTATGGGCCCGCGTACGGCGAGCAACAGCTCTGTGAGTTCGTCCTCAACAGCTTCGAGTTCTACGAATACTACACCCACGTGGTCAAAACCGAAACTAAAACCCAAGGCGAAAGGACCTCCTCCTGCTCTAGTCTTTGCTCAAAGGAGCAATTCTACTTCCGCCTCCACCTCACACGACCCCCAAGACGCCACTGACGCAGGCGAAATTATCCTCCCGCCTCGACTCCCATATGTACAATCTACCTCTGGTTCACGCTCCGCGTCCCTCAATGTAACCGTTGACACCCCTGTCAGTGCGACAAGTCCGACGTCGAGTATCGTCTCCTCATATTTCACCCCCGTCGGTGATACGCCTATCACTTCGAGGTTTATTGGGGCCTATTATAGCACGCCACCATCTGCTGTGGGCCCTGTGGGCTCCGAGTTGAATCTCAAGGAATCAAGTAGTGTGAGTGTGGATTCGACGATGACAACATCAGCGCCAACCGAGCAGCAGAGTACAGCAGCATCCAATTTCGTTCCGCCGCTGGCTGCCACACCCGATCCCCCAGTTCGCACAAAATCAACCAGTGATAAACCCCGACCGATACCCGCAGCCGATCTGTATGTCCGGCTCTCTAGGGGAATGACAGGGCAACCCCGACCTTTGGTGATTGATACCCGTGCACCCGCGGCACATGTCGCATATCGGATACGTGGTAGTGTCAATATTGCCATCCCGTCGCTTATTTTGAAAAGATGCAAGAAACTCACAGCATCGGGAGTACTACGCGTAGGGAGTTCTGATTCAAATCCTAGCCCAAATGCCGGCATTGGTACTCCACAGACGGGGGGAAAGGGCGGGTTTCAGAATATGGAAGCACTAAGGCAGTTCGTAGTAGGAGAAAAGGCCAAAGGAGAGTGGAGTGGGATGCTGCAGAGCCTACATCGCACCGAGGAAGAAAACCCTGGCAAGTTAATTTGGGATGGAGATGTCATCGTTTATGATGAAGAGATGGAACAAGATGTTGCAGGTACTGCATGGACGCTTATGGATGTGATGATGCCTCTCGTGAACCGGCATGGCGGGCGAGTGGATTATCTGGAGGGTGGGATTATGAAAGGTGTCAAGGACACGGAGCTGGAGAACCTGGTTGAGTTTGGGCCGATGGGGGGTGGCGTGGAGGAGGAACCCTCTTTCGTCGCTGTGAGTTCTTTCTCTTCTGCTATCGTTAACGTTTCGAGTTTCGAGTTCGTTATGCTTTAGGGAGGGAAAAAATTCAGCGCAGGTGGTTTGTTCCAACTCGATACGAAGCAAAAACCATCAGATATCGAAGTTTCATCGACATCATCCTCCGCGTCCGCATCCACATCGTTATCTTCCAATCCTGCAAGTTCCGTTCCACTTTCGATACCACGCTCGCCATTGTCGATTATACCCCCGTCTCTCGCCTCCGCCAACAACACGTCAATACCGAATAGCAACAGCGATACCACCACCACGACTACAGCGACATCAATACCGGTGCATGTCATGCATGATGCAAACGAACTCGATTCCGCACCTTCACCCCCTCCATCTTCCCTCGTATTTAGACACAAGTCCCCACAACTTGGATCTTCTACGGGTGATTTTAAGGCCAGGAGACCAAGCGTGCCCAATCTCCGCAGGATAGACACAACATCCGCCGAACGTCTAAATTCCAACCTACCCAAGCTCTCTGTACGGACGAAGCCGACGCGGTCGGCCACATTGACAATTCCTCCGCGGTTGACATTACCTAGTTCGAACACTTTGCAACCACCGGCGAGCCCATCGCACTTGAACTTGGTGTATTCTAGTCATTCACCGCCGGCTAGCGCGAGGTATAACGGAGGGTTCGGAATGGGGGATGGTGGAAATGGAAGCTTTGGGCTGACACCATATTATACACCACCGCATACGCCTGGGACACCCAAGCCGTTTTCGAGTTTGCAGAGCTCGTTTAGTGGTCCCATGAGTGCTCACCCGTCTTTACATGGGGGGTCGCATACAAGTTTCTTCGGGTATGGGTCAGGTATCAGCTCGCAGGGGGGGGTAGGAGGAGGAGGGAATCTGGCATCGGATAGGGAGAAGGATAGGGAGTATCCACCATCACCTTCAACTGCGCGTCCAGATCCACCATCTACCGAATCCGAATCAATGCCAACATTTGCAATTTCTACGATCCTGCCGAACTTCTTGTTCCTTGGGCCTGAGTTGACTGAACCATCACATGTGGAGGAATTAAGGGAGTTGGGCGTGAAGAGGATATTGAACATTGCAGTGGAGTGTAATGAGGATGATCACGGGTTGAACTTGAAGGGAAGATTCGAAAGATATGTGAAAATTCCAATGAGGGATACGGTTGAGGAAGAGAATGTCCAGAAAGGCGTTAGGGAGGCCTGCGAGATCCTTGGTGAGCGTCTCCGTAGACGGTGTTTCGGGCCTTGACTAATACTTGAATCGCTGGGCATACACCAGATGATGCAAGGTTGCACTCGGCACCAACATATGTACATTGTAAAGCTGGCAAATCGAGATCCGTGACGGCAGTCATGGCATATCTTATACACGCCAATCATTGGACGCTTTCAAGAGCGTATGCCTTTGTCCTCGAACGACGCAAAGGCATCTCCCCAAACATTGGATTCGTCTCGGAACTTATGACATTTGAGGAACGGGAGTTGGGAGGGAAGAGTATAGGCGTCCAATCGTCCTCCATGGGCGGCGAGAGCGGTGAAGGAGGAAATGGAACTGGAGAGGAAACATCTTTCACGGGTATGGGTCTCCGTCGCGGTGGGCACGTCCGCGAATCCCTTCCACCACTCGAATCATTCTCGTCCGCCGCTGCAGCCGCCATCAACGGTGGTGATAACTCTGGAGGGTGTAACAGTGGAGGACTGGCAATAGGTTTAGGAGGACCAATGAGTGCAGGTGGAATCCAATTACAGAGGGTATTGGTTGGCGATCAGGCACAGGAGATGGAGGTTAAGGATGCTAGTGGGAGGTATAGACATGCAAGGAGAGCACCGGTGGATGAAACCACGTTGCAGCCGCTCAGAAGAGTGAGCAAGGCAGGGCTAGAGAGTTCAGTGTTCGAGGAGGTACCGAAAGGCGAAAGGGAAAGGGAGAGAGAGAAGGGGAGGGAAGCGAGCGTTAGAAAGGTTTGAATAAAATCGGAGTATCGTTGATGGCTTGTTCCGAGAGATATTATCAGCTCCTCTTGGCATATTATGATTCTTTTATGGTCTCTATCTCTTTTTTTCCGACTTTGTACTTTATTTATTATTTTTTGGTTTTTTTTCTTGGTTATCACCTACTACGCAAATCCGAGTTGATTGTCCGGTCAGGTGATGATCAGCCGCAAATTAAATCCAATCTAGTAGTCTCCACCTTTACTCTTTTCATCTACCCCTCCAGCACACATGCCAGGGCCAGGAAACCGTACCAAAAAAAACAAAGTCCAGGCCGGTCGTGCCGAGCCCCGATGGGAGCCCGACTTTGCTTACCTCGAACTCGAGCCTCACGATTACCGATGCGGATGCGAAGGAGGTTGATAATACTGCTGCTGAGAGTTGGACATATGCTGTTCAGAAGTTGTGTGACATCTGTCATCTACCTGGTATGTGTCCCTGGACTCTCAGACTGTCTGTATTTCCCTTGCTTGTGATCGATGTGTCGAGGAGCTCGGCTTCGCGAGACCCACCAGGACTCAATGGATACCGTGATGTCTACTCAAATACTACTATGTCATCTGAGCTACGATATTAACCTCCCAAGCTGCATCCTAACGCTGCCCAATTCCCTAGACCTCAACACGAGAAGGGGTTTGAAGAAGGTGTATAATAGTTTTGATACCTACTACAAGCGTCTGGAGGCTATTCATGTACGCTACCGCGAATACCCAAGGGTCCGGGCCAGCATTTTTGGCATATACGCGAAGATGTGCAATGATTCCCTGTTGAGGAACAAACTGTTCGATAAAGGTGGGATCACCAAACTAGACATATATGCACTTCCAAACCTCAGCATTCACGATTCTACGCGTTTTGTCAGGCTTCCCTAAAAAGCTTGTGCCGCTGTTAGATTCACCTCCATGCCAGAAGGTGGTTCTACATGCGTTGCAGACTGTCACGCGACATGGTGGCGTTGCTGTTCGTCTGGAGATCTCCAGAAATGCTACAGCGTTGACGCGCTTCAAAGCTGGCTGGATCCGGGGTTGCTATGAGGAGACAAGAGTTCAGAGGAGAGGGGCAAGGGCACTGATCAATCGCATTGAGTAGTTCCTCCATCTATTCTCTACTGTATTATCATTTGGACTCTCTAGTCCACATGCGCTTGTAGTTTAATGTACTACTCCGTCGATAAAGTTCTTTAGGTGTAGGTTGGAGAGCCCTGTATCGTACTTGTAGTAGGTATAGGGCGTGGACTGCGTTTGAGCCCTGCTTTAAATATTGATGATGGAAAAAAAAAAAAAAAAGAAAAAAAAAAAACAGCATTGATGCGAATCCTGGAGGATGTCCCTTCAGACAGCATTGCGGAGCTCACTGTTGCCGTCCTTTCACATGCCCTTTCCACTGCATTTGATGGGAAACTCGACCATGGGAAGCTTAAACCCGTGCATCCGGAGTTGCTCAACTCGCTTGATGTAACAAGGATTATCAAGGCCACCACAGATGCCACCATTAAGCCTTCGGCTTCATCCTCGTTGATTTTCCATGGTCTAGAGCTATTATCGGTTGCTACTCTTCATGGTGCTAATGCATTCAAGGCGTATCCCGATGCTACCAAGCTACTTATCGCGGGGCTCAGCAGCAAGGAGTGGGAGCAGCGTTGTGTGTGCCTCCAGGCCCTAATCCGTTTGCATGCTCTCGAAGCTGCCGCTGATCGGGAGGCTCTGGATCCGACAAAATTCATGATGGCTGCCCTAAACTTCCCAAGCCACATTCTCGACGAAATGATGGACTATGGAATGATGCGCTCTGACACATTCCTCACCACCCTATGCACCCGCGAATTCCAGAGTGCAATCATGAAGGCCTTGTCAGACCGAGATTATTATGCCCTCGGACATACAACTGCTGGAAATATTCTGCGGACAGAGTATTCCATGGCAGAGGGGTATTTCAAGTATCAGGACCCCACGACGGGGAAGTGGGAGACAGAGAAACATGCACCGTTCAAGACATGGTCCGACGCGTTACCGCTCTGTGTGAAAGCGCTTCGGGGGCGAAAGAAACTTTCTCAGGATCTTGATTTCGCCGATATCATTGATATCAAGTATTGTATCATGCGGCAGAGGTACGATGACGCTGCTTCTGTCGCATTAAAGGCTATCGAACGTAATCCGAACCAGGGATACTGGTACTACGCGATTTCAATGGCACACGACCCAGTGAAAGGGTTGAAAGCTACAAAACAAGGAATGAAATGCTCGCAGCTTTCCCCGTTCGTGAAGTACCAGTTAATGCAACGTGCCGTCGACCATGCCGGGAACCTGGGTATCGAAATCCTGCAACAGATACCAGATGTAGAGAGTCAAAAATGGTATGAGGGGATCGCATTTTTATACAGCGCATTCGAGGACGCGAAGGTTTATATGGCAGAGGCGCCGCCGGATAACAGGAATATGAAGAATGTATTGTATTGGTACATCCTCTTGATGGTGACGATCAAGAACCTCAGTCCAGACCTACGGGAGCTGGAGGTAAGGTTTGCTATCAGACCCCGATCCAGTACCGACTAATGTATGGTAGCCCGCTAAGAGGAAACTCGAAATAGCGAACGAGATTATGAATATCGTCGGCTCTCCTCCACCTTTGACAAAAATGCGCTTAACGCAGCAAACTGTTATCAAATACTATCAAGAATCCGTAGAGAAGTTCTCTGAAGTTATTGAAAGCGCTGGTTTAGAATGTTCAGACGATTTCGTGGACCCAACGTCTGAGGAGTCTGTGAATAAGATGGCCGCGTGGTTGATTAAACTGGATGTGGAGGATAGCACGTTGGATAGTAAGGTGTATAAGATTGGAGAGGAGAGTAAAGTAGGAGGGTTAGAGGTTAGACTTGTAGACGTGGATGGAGAAAGTTTGAGCCTGTATCGGTGAGCCTGGTGCGGAAATCCGTCGGCTTCATTGAGGAAATGTACGTGTTCTCATATTCTGCTCTTGTGGCGAGTGATTGCTTTTAACATAGGTTCCGGATGCGGGAATGTCAGGTACTGCGATACCGACTGTCAGAGGATGGGATGGAGCAGCCACAAAAAGATTTGCAAGAAAGCTTGATGGACTTTCCAATGTTTCCCGTGCAGTTGCTGCCGCGACTTTGACAGCGGCATATTGGCAACTGTACGTGAGACTCTCGTACCATTGTTTCTCCCCCCCTATAAATAATCTTCCATGCTGTTCCTGCCGAGCCCGACCGATCTAGCCAATGGATCTGATAAGGTGCCGGGAAAGGAACGTTACAATCCACTTTGAGCTTTCAAAGTATGGACTGCTTTATTTTAGCCCAGCATCAGTACTTCAACTGGATGCAAACGGTGTACTACCCTCAACAGACTCGAGGAAACGACCTATTCCTCTTCGAGAAGTATTCCCATGACATGTGGCTGTGCAGCCTTTGGCTTCTTTGTGGCGGCGGCGTCAAGAGGGGTTAGAAATTACCCGACATACCCTCTCTGCCTCGACCCCTCAACCCTTCCTCACCGTCAATTCCAATCACTGGGATATTATGAGCTCTCAGAAAGAAGAAATCATCAGGCGTACCGACTTCAGCAGGCTTCCGAAAAGCCTAATTGTTTACCTTGGGAAGGACCTTGATTACGAGGTATCGCAATATTGTTTCTGGAAGGACGGCAAGTCCTTCACCGTTACAAAAGGCAACGATATCCCCAAAGGATACGATCCGTTGAGTGATGATCTAAACTGGCGTTACGAAGTCTTGCTAGACGTGGAAGAGTCTGAGGCGAAGGTCAAGGAGCTCGTGATGACAAGAGGGCTCAATTTTGATCACCCGGATCGCGGTGGGTGGTTGGCTGAGACCAAACGCGGGTTAATAATATGGACACGGCCCTTGAACAAGGCAGAAACAAATCCAAAGTGGCCCGAGGTCGTTATCCCCATCTGGAACGCAAAAGTTCGAGAGCAAGAGGTTCAGGTGACGAGGATCATCACCCCTCAGGATAGAGTCGGAATATGGACGGGAAAGAATGGAGTAAAGCAAGACGGTATGCAGGAACAATATAACGACTCATCAGTCGGCTCATGAGCCCTTCAAGTTAACCTAGTAATTGGATGGAACAAATTTTGGCTCCAGATGGTCAAAAGCGAGACGGAAGGTACGAGAGAAGTTCTCATTATTTTGCAGCTTTTAATAATATAACGATATGACATCGTTAGCCCACCGTTTGATTATTGGGAGAGGGCTGAATATGACCTACCAAATGCTCGCCCATGTCGTTGACGCCAATGGCTATGTCATCGGGTTGATGACAGAGGCGCACCTCGGGAGACTGGTCGAATTCGAAGATATGGAAATTGTTTTTGCCGCTTTTCGAAGACTGAACGAAGAAGGGTTATTTGTTTCTCCTCAGCAATGCAGTATCATGATCTACAATGGGCAAGTTCGACTTCGCTCAATCTCGTCGCTGAGGCGTATCCCGAGTGCGGTAGATGCAGCAACAAAAGCCAAAGACTTGCAGTGGAGTGCGTTATCGTCAATTTTCATGGCGTTAAGGCAACGCAAGAACTGCCTCGTTTCGTTCGCGCAGTTCCAACAAACTGTTACCATCCTCCCTAGTTTGCCATCCCCGACTCTGCTTGTACGGATTCCGCTGGGACAGTTGAAAAGCTTTTTTAATACCATTTCGCCCGAGAATTGGAACTTATACACGAGGCGTCGCCAATGCACGGAGAGAAAGCGAGAGGAAGAAGCTGGAAGAGCTCCTGGATATCCCTTAATTTACCCTTCGGATACGCTTGCTATGAAGAGTACATCGACCGGCTCAGGCGGTCTCTCCAGTAACCGGAGCACTCTAGCTTATTGTCGTGCATATAGACCATATTGAATCGATATTGGTGTATTAGGGTAAGTAGTGTAGGATAAGGAATTTATTTAGCACCGATGGCGACGCCATAGAGAGTTGTGGTGTGATGCAGACAATAAAATAAGGAACCTATCCAGGTCCCGAGAGACATATATGCCACAAAAGGATAACTAGTTGCTACACGGACGGGAATTAAAGCATGATAGAATATTGGGCCAGGTGTGATTTCCGGTGGGTTACGAGAGCCAGTGGTGACAGTGTTGTTGCCGCATCAAGAGATTGCAATACTCGACTAGTTCTTGGCTTGATCCGCGCTGAAGGACGACCTAGGCAACGAGACATTCCGCCGAGATGTAGAGAGTGCATCCATCTGATGTAACCTGACTAGAGACGCTGGATGCAGTGAGGTTTCAGAAAAGAGTGCATAAATTGGTAAGTAGATATGAGGTATAGAAATCACTCACCCTGGAGTTTGGAGGCATGCAGGGCAGGTCCTCTCAGTGACTGGTAAAGACTGATCATAGTAGGAGGTGCATGAATACATCCGGGGCTGGGTCTTTGCTTGCGAGCAGCGTTGAACCACACAAAGCCATTTTTGATGACCAGGGCACCTATACGGAAGTATCGCGCACATTAAGGGCAATAGGATATAAAGAAAAAGCGAGTAAAATATTGGGGCAGAAAATGGTGAGCTGTGGAGGAATAATTACCGTCGCATTCCCCCAGCGAGCTTTAAAGATTCTGTTCAGCGTCTGTGAGAGAGCTCGAGTTTGGATACAAGATCTTACTGTCGGGTAAGTTGAGATGCAGACCTTATTCGGGGAATGTGGACCCACATCCTACCAGTGCACGAACAGTCGCTGTATGCTCATATCCCTTTGAGCGTTGTTGTAGCTCGATTCTCCATCGTTCAAACGCTTACTCCAGGATATTGCGCATATTACACAGGTGATGAATGATCGATTAACGATGCTTGATTCATAAACCCAGCAACGTCCTTCACCAACGGGTAGTCGAGCCCCTGGCCCCATATCCCGAAATAGGCAATAGTAGTTTGTGGGCGCTTATTGGTATACGTTTGGGTTAATCACATGGAACAGCGGTGCTGGCGGACTGGCCTGTAGACCTAGCTTGGAGCCTTTACTTATGCAAAGTTTGTGCGAGATCCACGCTTGAGATTTCTGTGTGGAATGGCTACCCAAGGCAAATCCCCAGTGGTCGCAACGTACTGGTGCGAGCATCATCATCAACCAATGGAGCGATGATGTGTTTTGTGTAGTTGTGGGATTTGGGCTCGTGTCGTATCATCCAGCTTTTCTCGGGACGAGCCAGTGGTATCTGGTGGCTGGCTCAGGCTGCAATCTCATGCCGCTAAGCCACAGCCTGGATATAGCCCCATTGTTGATCCAGCGCAACGAGACTCTATCATACGAGGACCAAAGGGCGGTCGAAAATTTAGTCAGTAATTGCCGCCCTACTCAGCGAATATCTCGAGAGTTGCTGAAATCCATTACCAGGACCGTAAGCAAAATGGCTCTCAACACACGTGAAAAGGCATGGACAAACCACGCCAGGCGTTACTGGTTGAAATGATCCATGAGTGAGCGGAGTGATCCCAATGCAGGGCATCACAGTTGCAGCTCGGCAGGCCAAAAATTCAGGTATCCTATTCAGCGCTCAACGGTTCTGATTTGAATGAATGAATCTGTTGTAATGTCATTTGAGACATATACAGCCTCAAGCGATCGGTGTCTGACTGCAACCAATGTCGGACTGCACTCGATGTGGCTTAGCTAGTGTGCAAGTTCCCATTTGCAGGCAGGAAAGGACAGAGCCGTTGATCAAATCGTCGTCGTCGACTAAAACAAGTACTTACGGAACCCATCAGTATGACCAGCAGAGTTGCAGCCATAACTAACTTCGAACATTCCCCGTGAGCCCCTGAGGTAATGAGGTAATTGGACTCATCCACTAGACCGGAGGCCAACCGCGTTGAATGGCATAGCGGCTGCGTGGTCCCGAGGAGCTACTAGAATCCCGAAATACCCAGTACCGAGAGGCGCCTTTGGATGAGCCTCGGGACGCCCCTAGCCAGCGCGACAGTGGTTGCCAAGAAATAGTAGTGTCATGCACGTGGTCGGGTTTGGGTATGTGCCTTCATTGACGGAATTACCTAAGGACTGACGCGGACGATCACCAACTTGGACATTCCTGGTCCATCGGAAACTGGGATAAGGAAAATACATAACAGTCCATACCCATATGGGGTTCCCTGTGCCAGAGGCTTCGCTTTGGTTTATCACCATTCCGAGCATTACTTCGACTTTTTCGCCAATTTTGCCTGGAAGCAGACCATCACACCAGCATTGTTTTAGGTGTGTTCCGACCGCTTTGGTACCGAGTTTAGAGTTTCGAAGGACTAGCGTTGTTTCCAAGGAAAAACAGCTATGTTACAAGTCCCATCTGTCGCATACAACGAGCGTCTATTGGGCCGTGCGGAAATGACGCCGAGTCTCAAGGAAAGAAGTCGTGGATCGGGTGTCGCAAGAAATAGAGTAATCGTGGCTTCAGAAGGATCTGAGGCCCACCGACAAGCAGCGAACAAAACTCTCTGGGTCTTAAGTTCAGGAGAGCACTAGTCTATCTAACACTAAAAAGAATGGCGAATGGCGTGGCGCCTACAGAAGTGGAGTAATTTACTCGGTTTCCTCGGGCTATCTTTTGTTGTCATGAATTGTGATGATCAACTGGTCAAGGGAGTTGGTGATCAGTTTTTTCCGTACAGCTGACTTGAGATTGGAAGCGAACAGGCTATGTGGTAATCTGAGGCGCAAGATGGGACACCAAACCGGGGGTGGAAACCAGAAACCCGAAAAACTGGGCAAACATTCGTGTAGGAGTATAGTGAGGTCGATACCCTACAATCTTTTCGGTTTACGGGAAGGTCCGAACCGGACTTGGTTAGAATTAGAAATAGCTTATGACGCCACTATCTCAGGCGGTCCATTACACTCTGTCTTTGAGGGGCATTCTACTCCTCTTCACTGGAAAAAACGTCTGATATGACTCGAAACACCTATTTCTGCTATCATCCAAGATCATATCTCAGTCCAACCACCAGGGCTTGTACTTCGGGACATCCTGGTACGACATATTCGGACCGCTGACTTTGAAAGATGCTTTGACATATTGATCCCAACGGCCCCTCAAACAGAGACTCGCCTGGAATAGGGAACGACGTTTCTTGGATTGTTCCCTTTCGCCCGCTCCATAGTTTCTCTGAGTACTTCATCGGTGCTAAACCTGTCAATTGGCGCAAAATATCGGTAGAAGTATAAAAGCTCGACGACGTGGAGATCAGCTCCGCTCTTCAAGTTGAGCACCTCGGTAATCAAGCGCACAGCCTGTCTGGAAAACGCTCGCCATGATCTCTGCTGCTGCGTTTTGGAAAAGGAGACAACCTACCTCTGCGCATCAGGCCGGACAATCAGAGGGGCAGGTTAATCCCAAGTTGTCAGTTTGGTCGTCCCCGGCTGTACCAGATGGCGGATGGTGTTCATCAAACTTCCTGCTCGGGGCGGGCATGGTCCTGATCCAACGATCCACGCAGAAAATAGTGGTGATATACGAGTCGTCAAGGGGTTACTGGTTCTTCCCTAGAGGACGGAAGGATCTGGGTGAGACCCTCGAAGCGGCCGCATTGAGGGAAGCTTATGAGGAGGTGAGTTACATTATCCTGATCCTGTCACTAGGGGCATGTGCTGTAACTCATACAGAGCGGCTATCGCGTGGAATTCATGCCGGTCTACAATCCCAGTAGAGCACCTGCTCCACCGAAGGAAGAAAGCCTGTACGAGGAGCCTAACACGGAACCCATTTATATCACCACTATGGCTTGGAAAGAACAGCGCCCTAACCGCACACAGGGATTTGATGCAAACTTGGGGTACGAGTACCTCACGTCTTGGTATATTGGCCAGATTCCAGACGAAGCGGTAGGTCTGTGTATGTGCATGGATTTCATCTCTTGACATGCTTGTAAATAGATACCCGAGAAAGGAACGAGAATGGCAGACGAGGTAAATTATGTTAGCCATTTACTACCTTATGAAGAGGCCATGAAGAAGGTATGGGGCAGGGAACGGGAGGTTCTACGCTATGCATGGGCGGTATACTTGCGCACGGTGGAGGTTGAGGTTGCCCTGGCGCGGGAAGCGGCGATGGGCGAGCAGGGAACCAAAGGTATGGGCTGATATTAGAGTCTGGATAATTCTGGTTTCTACCTGGCGGATTTAGATTCAAGCATCTCTCGGAGGGATCAAGCGAGTGAGCTTGGAGTTTATGAGATGTCCACCGCTTCTGTGGAATAGGGATTTATCAGGAAAGGACTGGTAACTTGGTATTCGTAAAGTGCGGAAGCGGAACTTGTTACTTGTGCGGTTGGAAACATGTATTTCTTGGTTGATTGAGCCCGCAACTGGGGTCTTGCTGCGAAGTGTGCGGAGTGGGCAAAGTTTGGATCAGATGGTGGAGGCAAATAACACGATCATGTTGTGACTACGATATCCTTGTACTCCCCTCTCCTCGCCTTCTTCGTTCAGCCCTTGTCTTCTGTTGTGGTACTCAGTTCCTCGGCATATCATTTCTTTTGCCAACAGTTCTCCATCAGACACACGACCATGAGTCTCTCGGTGTTGACCCGGATGAGGAAGCGCGTGCATTCAAAGCCTGACGAACCTACCACCGAAGATTCGAGGAGGAAACGCCCGCGAGTATCTTCGTCATCATCCGATTTACGTCGTTCGATTTTGGGGGACCCCCTAGCTGGCACTTCGGTACGTTCATCTCCGACATCGCTATTAATTTTTTCCTCATATACAGCCTTGGTTCTTCATGTCTAGTCTGAAAGCGTCCGACGATCGAGTTCATTCACCTACGGTGACGACACTGAACGCAGCATCCACCTCCCACGGACGATCAGTAGCACTGCTATATTCAGTCGACCCCCCTCACCAAGCCGCGCTTCGAGTCCTGTAGTGTTCTCCGAGCGTGGCCCGACCTATATTGACGAAGGTGGACTGGCGCTCATGCGCAGTGTGTCTGTCTCGTCGATACGTTCAACCACGCCGCCTGCACATCCGATGTTCCCGGACACTTCAGCTAAATACCATTTGAGGAATACCAAGATAACAATAGATTACAGCGTTCCAACGTTGACGTCCTCAGATGCAAACACCATTGCGCCACATCTGCTGAGCTGTTCATCAACCAACGTGTTATGCTTCAGCCGAGGGAATAGGGTCCATTTCAAGAATATAGGCAGTGGAAGTGGTGCTGAAGATATTGGGCAGTTGTGTAAGCTTCAGGAGGATAGGGGTGATTTGAGAGTGATTGAATGTGGGGGGAGTGATATGCCTCATATCGTGGCGTTGGGCACGACCAAAGGATTCGTGCAGATTTGGGATCTCAAGGCCAAGAAGATGTCAATGAGCTGGAGCACGAAAGGCGTTTCGGTTGTGAGGTGGAATGGTGCAGTATTAACTGTTGGTGGGCTAAAAGGTACCATTCGACATTACGATACACGGGTGGAGCCAAAATCCAAGATGAAAGACCTGGCGCCGAAATTGACGAGACATCAGGCTAGGATTAGGAGTTTGGCATGGAGTGTCAACGGCAAGGTACTAGCAAGTGGAGACGAGTCTGGGACGGTGTATTGCTGGGAACAAGGCAAGAAGGTGCCTCTTGATGTCGGAGAATTTGTGCAGAGGCGAAAGAAAATGCAGCATATTGGCGCAGTTTCGGTAGGTGTTCCGAGTTCATAGCCGACTGATAGTTGACCTGTGTCTAGGCCGTGGCTTGGTGTCCATGGCACCCTAAAATACTTGCTTCGGGAGACTCAAAAGGCATCTTGCGCCTATGGAATGTGGAGCCCGGCAGCCCAAGCTCTAATGGGTTAACACCGGGCACGCTGGATCTTGGGGCCGCTATCACAAGTCTCCATTTCTCTCCTCATGTCAAGGAATTTGTGACGACACACGGAGCTTCCGTGACGGACCCGCCGTCGTCAGAAGGTCCGTCTCGCCCAAGGTTCTCGGTCGCAAACTCCGTCACCGTGCATACCTTCCCTTCTTTGCGCCACGTCAACACTGTGTCTATCATGGATAAGCCCTACAGGGATTGCGTGCTCAATCCTCAGGGAACAAAGCTAATTCTGGAGATCCCAGATGAAAATAAACTTGGTATCTGTGATGTGTGGTCGAAACGGAAGGAGCTCAAAAGACATTCCAGTTTCCTGGATTCTGTGATACGATGATGATTATTTTCTGTGACTTGGTGATTGGTTGATGACTGTAGATTTGGCATATCACATTCATTGCAGTATGGGCACACATGCCTACAGCGCAGAGCACAATGTTCAAGTATTTCTGTATTTTCACTCGTTCTTAGTTTACCTAAAATAGTAATCATTCGCGGTCACGTGTGCCAGGGATGCTCGTCCTGGTTGCAGATACCTGTTCGTCCAGTATCCTTGCTGAAAACTAACAGACGAAGCGCTGTCTGGATCATGGCTTCGTAAGTCCTTGGAGGTCACCAGTTTTCAAACATAGCTGACTCCCCGAAGCACTCCAGGCCCAGGTAGCGATTGCACCTTTCGAACACCGTTGCCGACAATTTCGAGGAAGCGATTGCGTTCATACGCCTCAGTTACAAATTTTCAGTCGCAAAAACGACAAAGACTGTCCATGGCTTCACTTGATCCTGACAAAGAGAACGAAGGGGTCCCAACGAGCACTCTTTCGCATGTAGACTCTCCAGTATGGCATAATTCGTCTTGGATTATCTGGGTATCTGATCCCAGAACCCTGTAGCTCGATAGGTTCGTTTCCAAGAGGCCGAAAATGAATCTCCCTCTCCAAATCACCCCTCGGACGAAACGGATAAGCAAACAATTCGGCCTCCTCGACGATCGTGTACTCAATTTCAAAGACGAAACTACAGACATTTCGAACGCACAAGCATCCTCGGGTATCACTACTACCACTGACACCGACACTCTCCACCTGCTGCGCAAGAATGTTTCATCACTGTTTGCAACAATCCCTCCAAAGAAACCCACATCGGTTATCGAGAATCTGTTCAAGAGACGACAGTGTCTAGTCGTTCTTGATTCCCCGAATATCCAACCGCACTATGACGCATATCCAGTATCATGGTCAAAACAGAATTTGATTGCGGTATCATGTGGGAGGGATGTGTATTATCAAAATCTGAACACCAAAGCTGTGGCACATTTATGTCGGAGCCATGTGTCGAGCAGTCCCATTTGGACGATTGAATGGGCTGGGAAGAAGAGAGAAACATATCTTGCGTCGGGGATGGAGGATGGTTACTTGCAGATTTGGGACGCGACGAGATCTGCTTCGGAGAACAATGGTGGCACGATTCCCAGATACTCTGGAAACTTGATTCAGACCTATCATATTTCGGAGGAGGCAAAGGTGACTGCTTGTGCATGGGCAGATGATGGAGACGTCCTTGCTGTGGGAGCGAGGGATAAGCGCGTGTCGATATTAGACGTGAGGGTGGAACATGTCGTTGGTATAATTGGGACGCACAAGGACAGAGTGCTCGGGATACGTTGGAGCACGGACGGTAACTTCCTTGCGAGTTCCGATTGTGGAGGGGGTGTGTACATTTGGGACAGGAGGGCTGGAAAAACACTGGCCGAATTCGGGGATGTCCACAGTTCAAGAATGGTACATAAAGCGCCGGTCAAGGTGTGTGTTTCTTTTGAACTTGTGTGTCTACTGCCGTGCTCATCTTGTCGCCTTCAGGCTCTGGCGTGGTGTTCGTGGAAGCCGGATCTCTTAGCTACGGGTTCGTACTCTCCGGAGGGCAAGATCAAGATATGGAGTACATCCACGATTACATCGCATTCACCAGAACCGGTTCAAACCTTCCCGCTCAATACTGCTGTTTACTCGTTACAGTGGTCACCTCATTGCAAAGAACTGTTAAGCACCCACGGAGCATCGTTCACTCCTATCTTCTCTCGTTCTTCGTCCTCAAATAGACATAACCCGAACCCCAGTCCAGCAAACCTACAGGTCAAAGCTGTATTGTCGCCGCTGGCCAATTCAATAACGGTGCATGATTACCCTTCTGGGAAACGTTTGATGTCGTTATCCAACGCACACTCAGGTGTAGTTTCACACAGTTCTTTGGGCCCAGATGGGGAGAATGTGTTTACGGTATGTCCTGCTGAAGAAACTATCAAGATGTGGCAGGTCTGGAGGAAGCGCCCGAAACCTCCAAAGGAAAAGAGTGCATTTGACAGGCATCTCATCCGCTGACGGAAAGGGTATCAGAGGCTTAGCTAGTGGTGGTGATTTGTCTATGCAGGACATCTACAGGCTCGGTCGAATTTGGGATCGTTAGAGGGAACATATCTTGAAGCTTCTTAATCTTGTCCAGTACTTTCGACGTATAATGTGTACCTATAGGCCTGTAGGTTATATCAAAACGTTAACAGTTCCCACGATCAGTCAAGTTATGCCACTCACCTCCCTCGCATCTCTTCTGACAAGAACCTACTCACCCAACCAACTGATACTTGCGTAAAGATTCTCAATGGCACCAGGACGTGAGTAGTGGCCCCATCCAACTCGAGATGCCTGCATGCCTGACCGAACGGCTTCTTGAAAATGCCAGAACCCAAGGAGGAGCCAAAACCGCAGCCTATAGGCTACATGCCTATGGTCATTTTATTCACAACCTGTACGCTGTGCGTTTTATTCCTCCTGTGGCGAAGGGCAGATAGCCTTCGGCAAGTTGTGGCTCACAAGTCAGTTCCTGTCTCTTTTGTCCCTCATGCATCCTCAAACTCAATTTACACCTGGAAAAGGCTTAAAACGATTACCCGGCGAGAGGGTGGAATCAGACTAAGCGAGGACGACGGCCCGCCAGCGCGGGAGTTCCTTGAAGATGATTACGACGATGACAATGAAGTGTTACCAGGAAATAACTCGGACGATGAATCTCTCGCACGTCATATACAACCCCAGGCGCAAAGGATAAATGCGGTTTCGGCAGTAGACACGGGTGATACTCGTGGTGGGGCTACTCAGGGGTAGTCGGCTCGCGTGGTAGTGAGTCTTCCCTTGATTTTCTTCCGATACTACACTAAGAAACATGCAGTTTAATTCATTTTATTATTATTGATATACGGAAATCATATGCTACCCTTCCAAGCATTGTACTTGTACTGTGTGTCCCCCCCCCCCGCGGCTCTCAAGCATACCCGCAACTCGTACAGCGCTATTCGGACCAATAGCATCAGAAAGGGAGCAGCCCGACAAGGTCTTTGTGCTGATTTGGGATCAGCTGGATCAGGGTGGCTGATAGAAGCACGCTGTATCAAGTTAAAATTGCAAAACGTGGATGTTTCTTCCCATCACCGAATTATCGCGGAGACCTCGACGACCCCTCTTAGGCCGCTCGTTCTCGTGTCGTTCTTGTGCCGAGTTTTCTCCTCGCGTCTGTGGGACAGCAACCTTTGACGAGAAAAGGTCCCGTCGGGTCTCAAGATCCTCGGGTCCTCAATCTATATGGAGTTTCTAATGATATAAAAATGGGAGGCTTTGTAGAATGTTATCGAGCTGAAGCAAGATGGCGCTACAAGGTGCTAAGCCTCTGTTTCTTCTTTCTGCCGTCCTCGCGAGCTTCTGGGGTGGAGCGTATGCTGCAATTGGCGCACCCTCCTGTGTGGCCTTTAATTCTGCCCACGACACATTCCCGATTGTCAGCCATAGGCATGCTGCACCTGTTTTCGTTTCCCCGGACGACTGGCCTGGTGTTCAACGTGCAGCTGGGGACTTTGTCGCTGATATCGAAAGGGTTACGGGTGTTAAACCAACCCTCGCTAACCTCACACTTGATGCGAAATCCCCCCCTATGGCGAAGACTTCGCTACCCGTTTTCGTCGGTACATTGGGTCGTTCCGCCTTGATCGATTCCATTGTGAATTCTACTGGTCTCGATGTTTCTGGTGTTCGTGGACAATG
This sequence comes from Chlorophyllum brunneum, assembly GCA_963576785.1. NCBI lineage: Eukaryota > Fungi > Basidiomycota > Agaricomycetes > Agaricales > Agaricaceae > Chlorophyllum > Chlorophyllum brunneum. The sequence continues at coordinate 1,217,054 of OY756148.1, forward strand.
GGAAGCATTCGTATCCAAGGAAGTCCAAAACCCTATACCTGGGGTGGAGAGGGGATATGTTATTGTTGGAGCTGACAAGCGAGGGACCATCTATGCTCTATATGAGCATTCGGAGCAATTTGGTGAGCTTCTTGTTCCATGCTCCTCCCTCCACCATCCCACATGACACTCCGCATTAACGTCATTTGTAATAATATACTAACGCCGAATCTCTCTAATCAAGGTGTATCACCGTGGTACTGGTGAGCCTGGTCCCTAAATTTAACTCCTTGGTTCCTGCTGACGAACCACCCATATGATCCAGGTGGGCTGATGTTCCTACCACCAAACATTCAGAATTATTTGTGAAGTCCGATGGGTGCGCCCATGGAACTCCAACGGTCAAATATAGAGGCATATTCCTGAATGATGAACAGCCATGCTTGCAGACTTGGGCTATGGTTAAGTTTACGAATGGGACCGGATCGCCGGACTTGAATTCGCCCTTTAACCACAAGTTTTATACTATGCTGTGCGTATTGGTGCTTACGTGCCGATGGTCATGTGAATTGACGAACAACAGGTTTGAGCTATTGTTGCGTCTGAAGGTGAATTATCTCTGGCCTGGTGAGCACCTGTTCTTGCCTAATCCAATCTTCATACTGATGATATCTCAGCTATGTGGGGAAGGTGATAATTCTGTTGCCGTTTGTTCCGTATTCCCGTGGTTAAAATCTCTATTATTTTGTTTCTCCGGCGTTTCTCAGTGCATTCGGCATGGATGACCCCCTCAACCAGTTCTACGCCGATATGTACGGCATTGCTATGGGTACTAGGTATGTATATGTTGGCAGTTCAGGTGGGCATTCGGGAAAAGTTGACGATTCTTCGTTAGTCACCAAGAACCAATGATGAGATCCACACCGAACGAGTTCACACTTGTCGGCAAAGGTGCATGGGACTATACCAACAACAAACAAAACATCTACGATTATTGGATGGATGGTGCCAAGCGTGCACAACCTTATGAGTCAGTTTATACTCTTGGCATGCGCGGATTTGGCGATAGTGAGCTTCTTCTCATTTACAAAAGACGACCCGCGGTTACCAACTGATGTCCCTTAGAGCCTTTATCCGAGAATACGGATATTCAGCTTTTGGAGGAAGTCATTGACGACCAGACCACTATTCTCAAGACGGTTTATGGGTCCGACATTGATGTCACACAAATTCCTCAAATCTGGACGCTTTGTGAGCCTTTACCGCGCGACTCCCTCTGGCCAACCCTTGACATGCCTTTGTTACAGATCAAGAAGTGGAAGGATACTATGACGATGGCATGCGGGTACCAGACTACGTAACCCTACTTTGGGCAGATGATCTCTTTGGCAATGTTCGAAGGTATCCCTTGGCTTCCGAGAGGAATAGGACTGGCGGTGCTGGTGTCTACTATCATGTGAATGGCTTCGCCTCCCTTTGTGCTGGTATATTAACGGACTATAGCTTGACTTGGTCGGCCCACCAAGAAGTTATAAATGGATTACTGTAAGTGACTGCAATGTCGAATTACAGGTCGTAGAACTGATCACCAAAAATCAGACCAGCCAAATCCCGAAGGTCGGCTATTTCTCCCCGCTCGGAGGTAACCGGTGATTAAACGAGATCCGTCTAGATCTATGAGGAGATGTCGATCGCGATTGAACGCAACGCGTCGCGTCTATGGGTTCTCAACGTCGGCGATTTGAAACCTTACGAGCGCGAGACGGAGTTCTTCATAACCTATGGTTGGAACTCGAGTCGATGGAACCCTGATAACCTCGATACCTTTGTCTCAGGATGGGCACAGAGAGAATTCGGTCTTAACCCCGAGCAAGCGGATACTGTAGCCGAGATCGTCGCAAATTTGACGAGGTTCAATGATGTTAGGAAACCAGAGCTATGGAATTCAACGACCTTTAGCTTGATCAATTACAGAGAGTACGTCTCCTGATTATTGCTGTTTTGTGCAGCCTTCAACTGAAGACACCTTTGTTATTAGGGCCGAACGGTGGATTGATGGTTGGGACAGGTTAGAGAAGGCTTCGACTAACATCTACTCGAGACTCTCGGGAGCTGTCAAACCTGCCTTCTTCGAGACGGTACACCATCCCGTCAGCGCGAGTGCCAATGTCGCCCGCTTGGTAAGTCTTTGAATTCGCGGCAAAACCTATCGTTAATGAAATTCATAGCTCATGAACATTGGAATGAACAACTTGCGGTCTTCTCAAGCTTTCGTGCGTCACTATCTATTACAATCCTGTGCTCTCGCTAACTTCTGGCTAGCTCAGTACAAATGACTTCGCTGACACAGCCGAAGAATTGTTCGAACATGACTGGGACTTTGAGAACGAGTATCACACTATGCTCGACGGTAGGTTCCACGATAAGCCACCTCGCGATCATCACTGAGCTTGCACAACCCTCAGGCAAATGGGTGCAGTAAGTTAATTCGCCGGTTGCGGAAAGCATGATGCTGACTCCCACACCAAGTATGATGGATCAGACTCGTAAGTAAATTCTAGGGTTCAAAATATGTATCGACCAACTGGGTGACTAGACCTTGGCTATTACTATTGGCAACAACCGATGGCAAACTCGTAAGTGTGCCGCCATAATCATCGAGTTTCTGTCACCTTTTTTCCAGTATGAACGCCGTAAACCGTGTTCAAAGGCGCAAACAAGTCCTTGCCGGCTTTATGCGCCTTGCTCCTGAGGGAATACGTGGGGCATGGTGTGAAATTCTATAACTCTACAATCTACGGTGTTCTGACGGACTGACAGGCCTGGCGACAATCCATTCCAATGCGCTCAGGGCTACAACTGCCCCCCTCCTACGGTTACCTTTGATTCTTTCTCAGTCTTCTCCAACCGCTATGTCGACATCGGAGCTGGAGGACCCTCACCGTTCACTTTCAAAGTTTCGAGCAACGCCTCTTGGGTCCAGATCTCTCCTTCTTCTGGCTCTATTTCTCCAAAGAGCCCCGAGAAGAGAGTATTCTTCAGCGTTCAAGACTGGTCGGGCCTCAGCAATGGCATGAATACCGCTCAGGTCACTTTCACCGGAACTGCGAAAGACCAACCCTCTATGTCTGTTACTGTCTTTGTCAACGCTATCAAGGCAGGGAGTGTTGGCGATTTCCATGGTATAATCAAGCTCACTCAGCGCTCTGCGATCACGAAGTTCACACAATGATAGGCTTCGTTGAAGGTGACGGTGTTGTCTCAATGGAGGCAGCTCATGCTACGCGTAATACAACTGTCGACGGCATTGCTTGGAAGGAGTTGCCTGGCCTTGGGAGAACACTGTCCGGAGTTACTCCTTGGCCTCGCACGGATGAGGCCTTCAAAGCTGGAGCAGGCCCAACCCTGTGCGTGGATACTGGCTTGACCAACCTCCCTGGTCTGACTATGACACTTTAGGGAGTATGACTTCTTCAACTTCAACTCTATCGAGGGGTCCGGTAATATCACAGCAACAGCCTTCCTTTCACCCTCCAACAATGGGAATGGGCCGGATCGGCCTTTGACTATTGCTATCGGATTAGATTCACAAACCCCCATCGTTCATCAGCCTATGCCTGACGCTGCTCCGGGTAAACAGCCCGCGGCTTGGGATGGGGTTGACGGCTTCGCTGCTAACTCGATCATACCTGTTGAAACGAAATTTATGGGAGTATCCCCAGGAAAGCACACTCTGAAGGTACGGGTCATATTACTCCCTGACCGAGATCTCAACAAAATTATCCGCCCACAGATCATGATGACCGAGCCTGCCGTTGTTGTGCAGAAGATTGTGATTGGTGAGTCGGGATCTTTTTTTGGCACAAAAGTTGGAATACTGACGTCTACAGATGTTGGAGGGTTACAACCCAGCTACTTGGGTCCACCGGAGAGTCTTCGCGTTTGAGATATGTATGTCATAACTCCAATTTTCAGGGTTTTTTTTACTTGCGAGCTTTTGAACTCTCCTATGTTCGACGGCTATAAAAATCATGGAGTATTGTACTCCAAAAATTATGATGACACACCCTGAACCTGTGCTACGAACTCGTCGGGATCTTTCCTTTTCAGACTTCTCAAACGGTCGCGCAAACATTTGTCGCGCCCAAATATACTGCTCAGAACCACGATAACTCCAAGCCCCAATACATTGGACCTGGTTGGGGACGGCAACTAGCTTGAAACACTTTAACGGGCAACACGGCTTATTGGCCTGTTTGGAGAGCAAAAGGCAGCGCCAGGACGTGGATAAGTACTCCAAGTGTGCCGCACAGCTTGTGGATGAAACAATTTCACGGCGAGTAAAATGGTAATAATAATTTTAGTTGGAACAATGCCGATGGGTGAGCGCCGTTTTCCTTCCTCCGCAGCCGAAATATCTAGTGGAGAAAAGACCGCCAGAGAACATATAAATGAGCCTCCCACCAGCCATCCAAGTAGTTTATCCAAATCTCCCATATCATCATGAAGTTGTCTACCATTGCTGTCACTCTCGCCACTGCTGTCGGTGCCTTGGCTGAAAGCCATACCGTTCATTTTAATAATAAGTGCGTGTTTCAGCCTCTTCCTCATTGTCGATAACGTTATTCATTTTGTGCACGACTAGATGCGGCTCTGGCACTGTAAGCTATCACATCGACGCTTGTATATGCTGAGTTAACTCCGCCCATCTAGCCCGTGCTCATCCAAGGTCCCAATGTCCTCGCCCGTGGCAAGGATTACACTTCAAACGGACCCATCAATTCCGCCATTGCGTGAGTCTTGTATTTTAGCAGGTGTCACCTCTTGCTCATCTACCGGCTCTCAGCTATCTGGACAATGGTATGCAGTATATCCCTTGTCCTTCCTTATTTGCACTCATCACACTACTGAAGGGAAATGCGGTTTTAATGGCGAAAATTGCATTACCGTGGAGTTGACCTTGACCAATCCCGACCCGTCCAAGCCTGGATCTGGTTCTAGCGTCGACCTCTCCTTGATCCCTCCGTGAGTCTTCAGCCCTACTCACTAGTAATTATGACCATCTAACTAGTTCCTCGCGAACGTTTAGCCACGCCTTTTCTCAGCGCGCTGGATTCCAGTACGTCAAGAAGATGATACATTCCGTTTGACGAGACAATCTCACGAAACTTCATGCCAGGTACAAGAATGGATGCACTCAGGGTACCAGTTGTGAGTTACATTGGGATGAGGTATCTCAAATTCAACAGCGGTTAAACTTTGATTATAGGCGATAAACCTGACTGCACAACTGCGTTCCATAAGCCACCTCAAACCGGCAAGCAGATTGCATGCCAAAAGGCTGATGTACGAGTTTATCATATACCGTTGAAAAACTGATCCTCAACTCTCAACAGGTCGACCTGGATATCACTTTCTGTTAAAGAGATCGACTTCCAACACTACCCGGCTCCACGGCCCTATGTGTCTCTCTGGACTTGGAGGGTATATTCAGCCTGCCTGGGTAGAAATGTTATTCCGTATATATATAGTGCTCCGAACATTGTTACTAAACAAGAGTTGATGACCTGATCGATCATGAAATGATGCTGATTGCCGACTTAAGAGCATCGATTCGTTTATTTTGAGCTTTCATGACGCGTGGTTCCCTCAAAAGATCCTACTTGTTCATTTCTTCTCATAACCAACCTTCACTCAGCCCCGTTTATATCCTAGCTCCAATATGCTCCCAGGCGATCAACCACCACCTCGAACACAATTGCACAAATGTGTCGTTGACTTTTATTGACCTTAAATATTCTCCATGCAACTTAGAAGTCTATGCAACGAGTTCTTCGGACTGGGGATATCCGAGAACTCAGGGCAACCATTGCGGAAACCAAACGACGGCGGAGTGACCCAAGACCGCATGGTTTCCTAGAAGGTGGGTATTTTCATCTCCGGAACCCTGAAGAAGTGCTCCGAGATTTAGCCACACGAGGTCACAAGGGCCCCTCAATGGTAGGTGCTTGATGCCTGCGTGATGGTACTGGCGAGAAGCCCATGGGGAGCGCCTACAAAAGTACGGAGTCTAACATTGCCCAGACTCTCTGCCAGCCCCGGGAGTTTTCCATTTCCACATGGCGCGACTTTTGCTCGTCGCCGGTTTGTGTGTCTTACTTGACCAAGCCTTTGCCATCGGGCAAGCCGCTTGCGTTGCATTCCAAGCCTCCAACACAAGATTCCCGATCGTCACGAAGCACAAAGCCGCACCCGTCCTAGTTTCTTCGGACGACTGGCCTGGCGTGCACCGCGCGGCCTCTGACTTTGTGACGGACATCCACCAGGTCACTGGCGCCAAGGTTTCGTTGACAAACGTAACATCAACAACGAAGCTTGACAAAGACGCTCCTATTATCATTGGCACTCTCGGCAACTCATCCCTAATCGACAGTGTCATCAACGCTACTGGCATCGACGTCTCCTCCATACGTGGACAATGGGAGTCTTTCCTCTCCCGTGAAGTTAAGAATCCACTGCCCGGCGTGTCGAACGCGTATGTTATCATTGGAGCGGATAAGCGTGGAACGATTTATGGCTTGTACGATCATTCCGAGCAATTCGGTATGTGATGATACGTGATTTCCTGGTGCGCTACCTAACGGGATCCTTAACCAGGCGTTTCCCCTTGGTATTGGCAAGTTGAAATTCCTTCCCGATCGAGAAAGGTTCATTTAATCAACTGAATCTGTAGGTGGGCCGATGTCCCAACAACAAAACATTCTGAACTCTACATAGAGTCCGCAGGATGTTCACACGGCTCACCGACCGTCAAGTTTCGCGGCATTTTTTTAAACGATGAACAGCCTGCACTCCAGAACTGGGCCGCTGCTAAGTTTACTAATGGCACAGGTGCACCTCATACCGGATCCCCTTTCAACTCGAAGTTTTACACGAAGCTGTATGTTCAGACCAAATTTACTATCTCGCCCATCCTCCCTCACCTTCACTTTAGATTTGAGCTCATCCTGCGTATGAAGGGAAACTACCTCTGGCCAGCTATGTGGAGCAGGTACTTCTATTGTGGACATCTTTAAGACATATGTATAACTCTTATCACCTCAGCGCGTTCGGCATAGACGACCCCCAAAACCAATTCCTCGCAGACTTGTACGGTATTGTCATGGGTACAAGGTGTGTGTTCTTCCAGTCATAGCTGACCTTAGTTAAAATAAAATATAGTCATCAGGAGCCAATGATGCGGTCTACACCTGTCGAGTTCAGTGTCGAGTTCCCGAACGTGGCCTGGGACTATGTTGCGAACAACGATACGATCAAAAAGTATTGGTTGGAAGGCACTCAGCGCGCCAAGAACTTTGAATCCGTCTACACATTGGGCATGCGTGGTTTCGGCGATTGTGCGTCTACATCTTTGTTTTTTTTTTGTTTTCTGTGCGTCTGCTAAGTCATCACAGTGCCTCTTTCTGAGGATACCAATATTGGTCTCTTGGAGCAAGTCATAAAAGACCAGACCGACATTCTCCATCAAGTCTATGGTCAAGATTTTGATGTTTCAACCATTCCTCAAATCTGGGCCCTCTGTTAGTCTGGCTACCTTTCTAGGGTGGGGTCGCGACTGAGTAAGATCTACAGATAAAGAGGTCGAAGCGTACTATGATGATGGCTTGCAAGTTCCTGACTACGTAACTCTACTGTGGAGTGATGATAAGTGAGCTAATCTGATACTTGTCTTCCATTTTTTTTTTGAACACTACAACGACAGTTGGGGCAATATTCGTCGGTATCCTGTTGAATCGGAACGCAAGAGGAGCGGTGGTGCTGGTGTCTACTATCATGTGGGCTGTCCCCCCTATTGTCACATACTCAGAAGCTAATTCTTGCTACCTTCAGGTTGACTATGTAAGTTTTGTACACCTTTCCTTGGACAGTTATCTTACAACTGTATAGGTCGGAGACCCTCGTGATTACAAGTGGATCATAGTAGGTTGTTCCGCTGTCTCCTGGTTTGTTTGAGCTCATGATCTTCCTCAAGTCGAGCCAAATCGAGAAAATCTATGAACAAATGTCTGTTGCCGTCGACCGTGAGGCCAACCGCGTGTGGATTCTCAACGTCGGTGATATGAAACCCTATGAGCGTGAGATCGAGTTTTTCCTCGGTTACGGCTGGAATGCTACCCGCTGGTCCCCCGAGAACATCAATACCTTCGTCACCGGATGGGCTCAGCGTGAATTTGATGTTCCCGACGAGACCGCCGCTCAAATTACCGATATTGTTGCCAACCTGACCAGGTTCAATGCTCGCCGCAAGCCCGAGCTCCTCGATGCCGCTACCTATAGCTTGATCGATTATCGCGAGTAGGCTTCGTGATTTCTATCTTCCATATAGCCAGGATTGACCCGCGTCTAGAGCAGAAAGTGTTCTTGCTGCTTGGGGAGACTTGGAAAAATCCTCGACGACTATCTATAATGACCTTAGTCGTGACTTCAAGCCTTCATATTACCAGCTTATCCATTACCCCGTACTTGCTAGCAGCAACGTTGGCAAACTGGTGTGTCGGTCTTGTATTGACTTCGTTGCGCAAAACTGACGTGCTGAACCACAGATCATCTCTGCCGGCCAGAACAACCTCAGGGCGTCCCAGGCCAGGGTATGTTGAACTTTCTTGATGAAAGCGGAATGTACTCAGAGGATGGCAGCTAAGTACCAATGATCTTGCCGATACCGTTGCAGAGCTCTTTGAACACGACTTCGACCTCGAGACGGACTACCATAAACTCCTTGACGGCAAATGGGTTCAGTATGTTAAACCGCCCCTCTCAACGTAGCATACTGATTGAGATTGTAGCATGATGGATCAAACCCGCCTCGGCTACTACTACTGGCAGCAGCCCATGACCAACTCGTGAGCATCTCTACGCACTATCCTTTCATTAATGACTTGATGTTCATGATGATTAAAGTATGCCTGCTGTCAATCGTGTCCAGGGTAGGAAACAGGTCTTGGCTGGTGTCATGAGGATTATTCCTGAGGGTACCCGTGGAGCCTGGTGGGTATCATTGACTTTCTTTTGCAGAGCTCACAGATATATACTAACCACATCTCTATGATAAAGGCCTGGCGATAATCCCTCCCAGTGTGATCAGGGTTACAACTGTCCTCCCCCCTCCATCTCATTGGATAACTTCTCGCCCATCACTAACCGCTATTTCGACATTGGCGCTGGTGGCCCCGCTCCTTTTACATTCACTGCTACTAGCAATGCTTCTTGGGTCAAACTTTCAGTCACCAAGGGCAGCATCTCCCCCAAGGCCCCTGAACAACGCGTCTACGTCTCAGTTACGGACTGGGATCAGCTCAAAGACAGGACTAACACCGCTCAGGTTACCTTTAAAGCTACCGCTTCTGGCCAGCCTGGCATGTCCGTTCCTGTCTTTGTAAATGCGCAGAAGAATTCTGTATCTGGCGGATTCAAAGGTATGTTCGATGTTATCTTGGTTCAATTATAGTATGGAATGTCGATCTCCTGCAGGTTTCGTTGAGGGGACTGGTGTTATTTCAATTGAGGCTGCCCATGCTACTCGTAACAACGCGGTCAACAACATTACCTGGACGGAACTTCCTGGCTATGGACGTACCCTATCCGCAATGACTCCTTGGCCCCGTACCGACCAAGCCTTCGAGGTTGGCAGTGGACCTTCCTTGTACGTCTCCGCACCCGAGGCAATTCTACTCATAACAACTGACACTATTTTCTTCACCCTCAGGGAATACGACTTCTACAACTTCAACACAAAGGGCGGAAACCTCACCACTACCGTCTACGTATCACCCTCGCTGAACGCTCTTGGCAACGATCATCCTCTTCGTCTTGCCGTCCAGCTTGATTCTCAGAATGCCCAAACTACACAATTTATTCCTGATGCTAGTCCTGGCAATTTACCCGCCGCTTGGGGTGGTGTTGATGGGTTCGTCGCCAACTCCATCGTTCCTGTGACTGGCCTCTGGACCAATGTCAACCCTGGTGCACATACTCTCAAAGTATGGATGGTGGAGCCTACTGTTGTTGTTCAGAAGATTGTCATCGGTGAGTTAGCAGGCGCTTGCTTGAGTTGATTTATAGCTGACTCGGGTTTTCAGATGCTGGAGGACTTCGACCCAGTTACCTCGGGCCTCCTGAGAGCCTCCAAGTCTGATTAACGCGATCGAAACTTTATCCCTTATCATATAAATCAATTGACTTCCGTTCGCTTGACCCCTATATGTTTATTTCTCGTTTTATATGTAGAACACTACATAAACCAAGAATGTATGTAATAGACAACCCTTTGTTTAAACCCTCTGAAGAAATTCTTGTAGTTCTGTGGGAGGGAGGGAAGATGAATTAAGGATCTGATGTTGCGACTTTCCAAGCCATTGCCGTAGCGATGCGGTTTGGGTGATCGGCACTTGTCCATTGCAAGTCACGATGTAGGTATATAACAAACTTGGACAAGATATCATGAGTAACATGTCATCCGATAAAGCCAAGGTTTTAGATTCACCTAAGCATCTCCTCAAAGTCCGCACCGAGTGCCTGATTGTCGCTATCTCCATACGACCGAGGATTTGACAAAGAAGAGATGATAGCGGCGGCTATATCGTATTCCTCGAATGCGACTTGAGCGATCTTGGAGGTGTCAGTTCTAGTGGGATCATTGAGATGTGCGGCATGCGAGTTTGCGTGGACTGGTGCAGCAGTATTGGGCTTGGGCTCATCAACGGTATGTAATGAAACGCCAGGTTGGGTTGGCGTTCCCAGCGTAGGACTTGGTGGGGTCAAAAGGATGTCTAGAAGGAAAGCGGTCCTCCGACGAACAGAGCTTTCTGGATCTAAAAAAAGACACGAAATCAAAAATTGATATCAAGTACGAGGGTCTGTAGGTCTTGGAATTGACAATACCTATGAGAGCATCACGTAACTTGGGCCAACCTTCAACCTCGGGAGAACTGAGTGCAGAGACTGCAAGAGCGTTGTGCTTTAATAAACCCGAGAGTGTATATAGAGCCTTCAAACGCGCTGCAGGTACTGAAGATCTGAGGAATGTAAACAGCGTAGGCAGAGGATTGAGTAAGAGATACTTAGATGAAACGGCAATTTAGATTAGGAGAAAAAAAAAAAAGGCGGGCGTACCTTGTCTTGAGCTATGGGGTTGTTCTGAACGACAGTACCAATGACCCAAAGAATCCGAGTTTTAATTTCCATAGAGGTTTCATCCAAAGTTAACAAAGGTATCAACGGATTCCACAACTTCAACTTGACGAAATCTATTTAACATTAGCCAGGCATTAATCCATACCCTATAACTTGACGAAATCTATTTAACATTAGCCAGGTATTAATCCATACCCTACAAACTCTGATACTTACCATTAGCATTATCAAAATTTCCAACAAGCTAAATAAGGGGGAAGACACGCTCAATCCCAATAATACCAAAAAGCACCAAAAAGAAAGGACACACACCATTTCCAAATCATCAAGTGCATCCAACCTCTCATCCTCCCTTCTCATCACATAAAAAACAACATCCACATCCCTCTTCATCAACTCTACATCCGATTTACCCAAAATTCTCTGGACCTATCTTCCGTGGTGGTTGTGATGATAGAGATGTTGGATCTATTGGTGTAGAGTGTTGCAATGACCATCGGAGGATAGATTCCATGTCTGAGACGAGGGGTGTATGGTAGTAGTAGTAGTTGGTAAGTTCATTCTCTGGTACTTTAACATTTGGACTGTTTTTTTTTTTTTTCGTTTAATGGAGGGTCCGGGAAGGTACTCGAAAGCCATGGAAAGATATCATGTGATAGTGTGACATCATCGGCCAGCCTAAAGTGATGCAGGACGAAGTTCATCTACTCTGTTTATTTTTTACTGCGGAACGACTACACGTTGCACACGATAAGAAACGAATGTCGGCCGCAGACATCCTTCTCTTGACATAGTACATAAAACTCATAACGTTATCTGTCATGATCGGTGACTGTAAGGCGCGCAGCAGTCAGTGACAGTGGGCGTACGTATTCATCCAATGAGTGTGAGAAAAAAACACCGAGAATGAAGTTGAATTCTCGTGAACATAAACATATCTACTTGTCATTGATAATTAGACCATATTCGCAAGGACAAACACTCCAAACTAGTATAGAACTAAAATAATGTACAGTGTATTTATCTCGCAAAATTATACTTGGACGAAAAGCAGGTAAAAAGGAGTGTGTTAGACGAGTGTGGATGACACTCCGATGAGGGTGCATGGCATAGCATTTCGAAATTGACACAGCAAACAAAAGAATGAGCGGGTGAGCGAGTGAAACGAAATGCAAAGTGCGGAAAATTAGAACAATTAGCCATAGTTGAATGCGTGACTTCAATTTTACAGTCCTGTGTTAGCTCACTGAGACCAAGAAGAAAAAAAAAGAAAGGGCAAACAAAAGAATTACTCCATGTGAAAATTCTCATCGTTCATCAATCCTTGCCATCAAGTCTTGCCCTTGTGGACGTCCTCGCTGAATCATCCTCCTCTCCCGCACCACCAACATCCCATCAGATAACGGGTACAAATCATCAGTATCCGAGCTGGACGCCAAGCTTGGTATCCAGGCTTTGTCACTATTCCACCTGAGATCATAACCATTCCGCAGTCGATTTTGTACGACTGGGACGGTAAGATATAGGAGTGCTGGAGAACTGCGGGAAGGTCGTAAGTGGGGAGGGAGTGTTTCACAGGGTAGGGTGTTGAGGGGATACAGAGCGCTGAGGGTCTGGCTACGTGGTCTGTTTGATGATGATGATGAGGAAGTCAAAGATTTGTCGAAACTGTCAAGCAGGGACGAGGAGGTGTCAGATAGTTGTGTCAGCACAAGAACAGAACCCTCAAAGCCGGGGTTTGGGACATTGTCGGGTCGTTGCGTTCTTCGTGTTGGGAGAGCCCCAGAACTGCTGCTGCTGTCGTCGTCGTCATCATCGATGGGATAGATGCGAGAGTAGAGCCATGTTACGGGTACGAGGAGGTTGCAAACAAGCAGCGAAACCGTCATCTATATTTTAGGAATGTGAATATTTTTATGAGTGCCGATAAAATCGGGGAAAGAACATGCCTGGAAGTGAGCGGTAAGATAGACCAAATTGGTGTGTTTCCTGAAGATGAAGACGCAGTGTACGACGCTCGCCACGGATAAGAAGATATCGCATGCAAAAACGGAGAAGATGACGACTTGTCTCCTCCGGTTGAGTTTTGCATGCCAAAGCAAGTAGGCGGGGGCACATATTAACCAGGTGTCAGCCGCGAGATAGGCTGATGGGAAGAAGAAGAAGATGTTAATCAAAGATAATTTCTAGAGGTGATGTGTAGATACGCACAGCACAACTCAACAATGCCAGTGGCGTTTGGAATCTGGCACATCATGATGTCCAGACTACCGGAAAGCTTTTGGCAAACGAGGAGTTTCTGGAGAATCAAGGTAATCATGACCACTCCCAAGGACACGCATATACTTTTGGCTACAAAAAGACCACGGCCAGGGGGAACGAGTCGAACAATGGTAATAGCAATGCTGAGCCTGGAGGCCCAGATGGTGAAGGTGAAGGAGGTGAGCAATATCCAGCCGAGAACGCATCTGGCATGTGGGTTATGACCGAGGGCTATATTTAGTGGATCAGAATTGATTGGGCTGAGCTTGGTCTAGGATGGGATGTACCTTGCCGTATACCATATGTGAGGAGGAGGGCAACATCACTGAGCATGGCAGAGAAAGCCCAAAAGTCATCCCACCACAGGCGACGGGTACGTTTGCGGTAAGAGAGTCGGATGACGCAGGCGATTATCCCGAGGCCATGGAGGACGTAGAGAGCGACTAGTGGGGAAGAGAGTGAGTAAGTGGTTGATGAAACAGGGTTGGAGGTACTTCTTGTCGAAAGGCGGGGTTCGTGATACATGATGATGTGTGGGACGTAGGGTGTGATGAGCAGAGGGAGCTAGGAGGGACCCATAGAAGAGTGAAAGGAAGAAGAGAAAGGGACGGGAGGTTGAACAGTGACGGGGCGTGACAGCCACTGGCCCGACCGCTGTCAACTAGCTGGGATCTGCGCTGCACACCCCTGCATGTTCAACACGAACATCACTTTTCTGCAGATTCTAGTCGACAGATGATGTCGTTCACGCTGATCATCCCACACCCATGGGTCTGCCAACCATAATTTCAAATAATAGATCCCAGCTGCACGCTCGCTCACCATATTTTTTGTCAGAGGTCCCTGGACCTTAACTCCGATCGTCCAGGATTCAGGGTCGTCCAATGACGAGACTTTGTTGCATTCATCCAAAGCTCAGCTTCTCCAGGTCATAAGCGAACGCTTCTTCATTGATGGGTTGATGTGCCCTTTGGTGCCTCATGAACGGTCTTTTGTCTGGGCTGCAGTGATAGACGCTGACTGGTTGGTAGTATACAAGAATGGTAGTCATCTCAATGGAAATAGTCTTATTCATTCTAATGTCATCGAGCCCAACCCAGCGAAAACCCCACGGAGGTTAGATCCTGATATAACGACAACTGGCGGGACATGCGTCTTTCATGGTCAGCGAGGACTACGGAGCTGGAAAATATCCTGCCATCTAGTTCCCAACCCATGGATGCTATTATTGGTTCGACCATTGGCAAAGGCAAAATTCACTCAAAGATCTCACCCCACCTCTCAGAGAAGCACTCAAAGCCGCTGTTAGAGCACTTCATAAGTGTTGGATCCGTCAGCACCCGCCTTTACAGCTTGCAACACAGTAACCACAAGGGGGACGAACGTCCACTCTCATACTTCAGCCTGTAGGGTGATACTCCTCTCCAGACCCATTGTTTATCAACGTACTCGACGAAACTGGGCGCCAGCCCTTTCTTCAGGCCAATTGGCCACGAGATGGAGACGGGAGACTCGAAAGCCCCACCTATTTCATCCTGGAATGGAGAGCAGGCTACTTGGTCGTCCAGTATGCGACTCATACCCGTGGGGTTGGAGACCGCATCGAGCACCTGGGCACGTCGGCCTCGAACGTCGGGCCGCTCTTTCTCACGCCCCAACGCAACCTGCCCCACTCATTCACACGCTCTCAAGAGCCAAGCAGAAATAGCATCCCTCTGCCAAGTACCCGAGCACGGCGACCCCATGGAGTTCCCCTCAGCACAGGCCCATAGCCAACACAGCGATGATCACCGTCCCCGACGTGCTGTGACCGGATCTACACCTCACTATGTCGGAGGCCATTCACTGGCTATCATGGATGATGAAGAAGAGCAGTGGATACTAGATGAAGAACTCGCGCGTCAAGGGATGTATCGAGGTACTCCTCCCAATGCTTCATCCACCGCTCCATTTACATATTGGCATAGGATCCCACCGCCAGCTGCTGTGTCTGTACACTCTGACACCGCTCTTCACTCTCCTCATCTTCGTCGCCCTCGCCTTCCTCCCAAGCATCGCCTACCCACTATCACCAGACACAACCCGAGCCATTCCATATCCCTATCCACCCTACCTTCCCTTCCCTCTCCCCGAACTCCTCACAGCTACCGCCTTCTGGGGACTCTCCTACCTCCTCAGCTCTCCCATCTTCTCTATCACCTCCTTCATCCTCTCTCACTTTCCCATCCTCTCCCTTTCCCTAAATTCCTTGCTCCAAAGCATTGCAAGTATACTCCTCCGACAAGCCGTTGTACCGATCTTGCTCATCCCTCACTACGCGGTGTTTGACCACCCAACATGGCATGACATTGCTTTTCGGAGGGTGTGGTGGTTATCACTTGGTTGGGCAGCAGCCGAAGCAATCGTAGGTATCAAACAAGGTTACGAAGGAATCGCACTCTATCGCGATGCACTCGTCAGTGTTAGACGGGTGGTGTCACCACCAAGCGGAGGCCCGAAACCCAACAGTGTTCTCTTGTCAGGCTATGGCGCCGTTCGCCATGATAGCTCGACAAGACATGAGGTTCCGGGACGTGTATCCCCAGACTCTGATGTGGAGAGACGGCCTTTACTAGAACGCGAGCCCAGCGTTGCGAGCAGCGTCGCATCACGCAGCGATTCACAGCTAAAGGACGCTATCGAGGAAGAAGTCGAGCGTGATATTGACGAGTTGATCGCTCTGCGTGGAAGAGCAGAACTAGAAGATCTCTACGGCATGCCATTCATCGTAAGCTATTCTCAATATCCCAAAAAAAAAACTAAAACCAATACTTCCCAGCACATCCCGGTTTTCATATCCTGTCTCCACCGACTAAACTCTGTCTTCTTCGTATTGGGCTCAACACTCTTCTTCACCGCCGCATACATGCGTTCATCCCTCTCAGCAACACCATCACCCAAAATTCTCTTCCCCCCTCCCGAGTTCCAGTCCATCAAACACGAGCCATGGAAAAGACCACAAGGCAACACTCAACTACTCATCACTTTCCCCCTCATCCTCATCCTCCAATGCATCCTCACTCTCCTTCACACTCCTCGCGTTTTACCTCGTATCGGTATTCAAACTTTTGTCTACGTCGGTCTCCTCATCTCTCTTGGTGTTTTCTTTGCTGGTTTGGGCGTATGGGAGGGAATCGTCTAAAGCCAAGTAAATTCTTTCTATTATTGGACCTTTCATCCAGAGGACTTTTTGATCTGTGGTTTATTTTTGGCCGGACGTTGTCTTTTTCTTTTATTCTGCTTCTTAATGTCTGCTGCATATTTTCTTGCGAATTTGAACCCTTCCTCGCAGCCCAAACAAAATGTCACATCACCTAGTACTTTGACATATCGTTGAACATCGGATCACGACAGTTTTAGTCTCCGCCTGAGAATTCGATAGTCTTGTGATCTGTGGTTCTTTGCAACCCACTTGTCAAAAAGTCTTTAATTCACTGGACATCAAACAGTGTTTACGGCAGTACACCCCCCAGTTGCTGATTATCCGTGCAACGCAAAACGCCATTTTAATGACTGCTCGCACACACATACGATACTCTACTTTAAAGCAAATTCAAGATAAAAAACCAACAAATCAACATAACGAATAAGTACTTGATGGTCATGAACAAGATTGCGGAACAATAACCAAAAAAAACGAAGACAATTTCCCCCCCCCCCCTTCCCCATATATACAACGCCGGCTGTATATCAACTGCCGCTCCCATTCCGCCATAACAACGGACGTGAGGAACTCCAAGCGGCGGGCAAAAAAGATCAAACGCAAAAATAGAAACGACAGCCTCTTGACCCTGGTTGACGAAAATACTTAAGGCCCGACCTATCAAGGAACCCCAAAATGCCAATTTTCCCGCACGTCCAAAGGCTTCCTATCTCCATACAAATTTCCGACCATCCCCATGACCGAGCATTCCAGCTAGGATGTGCCAAGGTCATTCCCCACGTAGGCTTTTCCAGGACACGTGTTTGGGCGTGAACATACAACAGCACCCGATCCCACTTCTTGAGAATCGGCCAGGCCGGTCGATGCAACTCATCCACCAGTCCCTACCCACACACTGCGACAACCAACTTCTCTCCTTCAAGATCTGAGCCTCCAGCCATCCCCCTTCCTGTTTACCCTCCCCACACCCCCTGTCCCTTCTCGCACAATTAGCCATAACGCCGTGCTGCACACGACGTCCTTGACTTCTTCAGCAGTCAACTCGAGGCCCCCATAATCGCCTGAAGTCCCCCGATCACGTCCAACATGTTCTCTTGGAGTTGATGCAGGCTGTCCCACCTCCCCAAACTCGTTTGCCCCTCCTTGACCTGGAATAGGTCCAAGCACCCGTCGCCTAAGACCCAGTCGCTCAACCTCGACATCGGGTAATGGGAATGGTACTTTAAGCATGGCGACGACTTTGGGATGATGTGGTGTTGGGGAGAGCGTCCCAACCTTTATTTTCAAGACCTCCCTCTCTCCCCCCGTTCGTGGTGTGTTCATCGAAGAATTTGGAGCTGTACGCCTAACCTTCAAGGTACACACCCAAGGTGTTTCCGAATCCTCCGGATCGCTTTCCTCCCCATCATCCTTTCTACCACCCTCACCACTTGGCCCTTCAGAACCAGAGATAACTGCACTCCTTGGTCTTTTCGGAGATCTTCTCCGTGACCCTGCAGGACCCTCCTCTGAACCAACATCCCCGATACCGCTGCCAATACTCCGCCTCGATTTGACTGATGCCGAACTTAGTCTCTTATCCACTGACTTCCTCTCCCTGCTCTCCCCACTCTTCCCCCTCTCTGTCTGCCCACCTTCCTCGGGTTGTCTAATCTCATCATATCCACCCGCCGTGGTCCCGGTACTCCTCCTTCTCGACCTCCCATACTCTGATCCACCCCTTTCTCGCCTTGACCGTCCACGACCGCTTGCCTTCGCCTTTCCCCGCTTCCACTCGAAACGAACCTCAACTCCGGCACCAGGTTCTACGATATTCCCGCCATGTTCTTCACCCCTGCCGAGGCCCAAAAATCCTCCTCGACCTGGGACACCGGGGAAGGATATACTGCTCTCGTCATGTAGCGGTCGCTTGAGCCACTTCCTCACGAGCCATACGTACATCAGCGCTCTCATCTTTTTCACGCCACTTGGCTCCGAGAGATTGCTTCCTAAAGCAGATACATATGTAGGTTGAATTGCAAGTACTGGGGGTCGAGACTGCAGTTGTTGTAGCCAGGTTTGTGGAGCAGGTGTGTTGGTTGTGGATCCAGTGCTCGGTTGATGTGCATGTGAAGGGGGGTGAAGATGGGTCACTTGTAGCAGAGGGTTCCCAGTGGTGAAAGTGCTGTGAGCAACACTCTCCATACTCTCTGTGGTTGCAGCCAAGCTTGATGCGCTCATATTCGGTGACGGTGCACCTTTACCCCCTTTGCCTGTCGAAATTATCCCCAGTCCTACAACCTGGGCATCCGAATGAACGTTGACGTTCACAGACGAAGATGAGGATTCGCCCGCAGCCATTGATGCAAGTCTATTTTTGTTCTTGAACGTGGTCTTGATAGGTGCGGTGAAAGCAGTCAGACTGAGATTCCTGGCATGTCCTTTCTCGGCTCTACCATTGTTGCTTATTTTTGGCGTTACGACCCCTAAATGCTGCGGTTGATGAGGGGCTTTCGGGGTTGCCAGAGCAGAGGCTTGAGAAGAGGTCGAAGGATCTACAAAGGAAGGTGATACTGGCGACGGAGATGGACTTGGCAAAAGACCAGACGGACTAGAGATCTTCTTGTTGGAACCACTCTGGAAGAGTTTGCCGAAAATATTCCGCTTGGCCGGGGCTGCAGATTGAGGGGTCGAGAGTGTCGGCGTGGAATCTGAATCGGCATCAGCGATGGCAGGTACTTTTTGTGGGAGAGGCGATGGTAGCTGATGCTGAGGCTGCGGTTGGGTCTGTAAGGAATTCTGTTGGAGAGGGTGAGATTGAGATTGTTTGGCAGAATTGAGGGACATGGCGGATGATGCTGCGGTAAGATGACGTTCTGGCGTGTGTGCACGACTGGAACCAGCAACACTGCGAGAAGAGAACGCTGAGTTTCGGGAGTAAGCGGGCCGTGAGTCGTCCGTATTCAAGTTTATGCTGGCTCTGGCTGCAGAAGAAGGAGAATCTCCCCAAACCTCGACCGGTTCTAGGGAAGCAAGATCGATGAGCACGATCCCGCGTCGCTGAAACTTGGCAATCTTAGCATCGGTCCCGGCGTCTACTATGACATTGGTCATAACATTGTGGGCCTGCAGATTGTACAATGGTACGATGGTGCGCCTTGTAGATGTAGAGGATGATGCGACAGATGAAAAAGATGAGGTAGAAGATCCATAGTTGGTGTAAGACGACTCAGAGCGGAGGGAAGATGTGCGTGCAAGCGTGTGATCAGTTTCAGTCGTAGTACTTTGTATTGATGCGCTGGACTGCGAAACTACGCCATTGGGTGGTTTAGTGTTCGGGGGAACGAGCTGAACCTGTAAATTGAGGGGATGGTTCGATTTCGACGGCGGTGGCCTGACGATTATAAAACTCTGTAACACAATAAATGAGCAGGTGATTAGTTAATCTCAGTGTAATGATACCTCATTTGCCGTCTTTTCTCGAGCCTTGACGGCCGCCTGCGGTTGGTCTGAAGGCTGCTTGGGGCCGGGCCCCTGCAAGTCGTCCTGTTCGTCCTCAGAGCCTGGATCGTCCTGGCTGAACTGGGGTGGTTTCTGGACGTCGGTGGGACCTATATGAAGGGCCGAAGGAAGCAACGAAGCGATGGAGGAGAACATCGTCGTCGTCGTTGCAGGGTGAGAAAGTGGAAATGGGCAGACTGAGGTCATATACCTGCCATCACCGTCATCACAATTATGTCAGCATCTCACTTCTACTTGTATTGTACCGAAACCCCGTTTGTCATTCAAGGCGCAGGATCTTCACGATCTAGACCTCACAACCCACCATTCTTCTGCTCAGCATTGACACCAGAGATTGGACGCTAACCAGAATCCGGCTGACAATCAGCTCGCCATCTTCTCATCTGGACAGACACCCACCAATCATCTGATTTCGATTGCTTCTTCGACTCTGCCTCCACTGTTCTATTCACACAATAAAGTTATCGGGCGGCTACAGAACATACGTGTCCTATGCCGGAAACTACATTCTCAGGCACACATGGATCAATGGCCTTCTCTGGCACAATCTCTGACACAATAAACACTTACGCAAAACTATGTCCGTTCATCCGAACATCAAAAACAGATCCCGCATCACATGCTGAACACAGATCGCAACATCAATATAGTCTATCCTCTACCCAACAGTCCGTTCACAACGATCCGTGAATACTTTACTATCCCCCCTCTCTGAGCATCTTGGATACTGTACTTTATCGACCAGCGCGCAGCGCCGTCGCTGCTATCGGTCCAATGCAAAGTATCCACGGAGCTAAAAATAGTACTTACATCTTCAGTATCTCGTCCGACAGCTTTTCCATCAATGTGGCAAATTTAAACATGCCCGTGACGAATAGATGCCCTTATGGTGTTGATTACAGTCGGCGGATTACATGGCCATCGGACCTGAGTCAATCCTGATCACATTCGGGTTCGAGCAGCCCTTCAATGAGCGGTCGATGCATGGGGCGCTGAATTGGGAAGAAGACTGCGAGGATTACAAATACGTGAAAACACAATATATGGTAAAGTGTGTGTCGGTGACACTCTAACACCCCATGGATTATCCACGAGATTCCAATATTGTGGTCAGCGAGTGGGACACATGAATGGAGACAACCGTGGACTGCTCCGACTAATCCTGACAAATAGGAACTATGAAGGCAGATGAGCATAAACAAATCTCGTACCATGTCGCCCCCAAAGACATGTATTAATCACGGACGCTGTGTAATTTTAAAATGTTGGTATTACCCCCATACATAATTTCTATAAATATTCTACCGATGCCCCCAGACCTGCACGTTAGAGATCCACGAGGACGAGTCGACAGGAAGCTGCCCAACTTGGGAAACTGGTCGAGTCGCCAAACTGCTCTGTGACGTCATAGTTGCTCACATGGCTCGCTCCCGTGCCACAAGCTCGGCATCATGGAGATTCCCAATCCGCCAGAGCAAGTCTTCAAGCACCCATACGAACACAAAATAATTCCATTTCTCACGAGTGCCCACTTCTCAAAGACGTGCGCGATTGCGCGTGCCAGTAGCGTCGTGTAAGCGACATTAATGACATGATGGCTAACCATAGTTAAATTGCCTGAGGGTTCCCACAGCAAGTTCCCTACCTCTCCCTCTCTCCCTCATCGTTGCCATCTGAATATTGGCAACCTACTGGGCGCAGCTGAAAACAAACACGGACTCTGATGGATCGTGGTCCAAGGCGCATCCCGTTTAACGTCCAGATGCTTGCTCTTTAGCTTTCAAGCTATTAAACTTGCTCGAAAGCATGGTGTGAACTTCATTCGTGTCTCTTGCGTGGGGGAAACTTCAACCAAGCCTCTGGAATCGGCACATCTTCCCCAAGGGAGGAATTTCAGTTGACTGACCAGGTGCCCCTCATACAGCTGTTGTGTCCCAAGCTTCTACCAAGCTTCTGTATGCTCATGGGCAACCGCGGGCCCTACTTTAGCTATCCGAGGCTTGCGCAGACTATTTCGTGACTAGATGCCCACATTAAATAATCCCTTTCGGGTCGCTGGAGCCTCCGATACCTGAGGTCAACACAACCCCATTCTGGATCGTTTTCTGCGCGGTACTCGCCTGTAAGTTACCGCCATTCTCAAGTGGGTCCGAAATCTGCACCAGTTCTTTCTTTCCGCTAGTAGGGAATTCAACATCTCTCCATCCCCCAACCACCTCCCCAAGACCGTCCCCATGGATCAAAAAGTTAACAAGGCCTCTCCGGGGCTCTCTAAGTCCTGGGACATCTCGTGAGTTTGTTGCACGAGTGGGGTCTCCCTCGACCAGCCCAGGCCGCGGTGAAGGTCCTACTGCCGTCAACCCAAGGTATGCTTAGCCCCTAAGGAGTAATACCCAGAACAGCGATTCAGAAGCCCGTTGTAACCCCCGGTTTATCTCACCTTCCATCTGCGGCTCAAGACATTGCTGATATCTACTTTCTGCAGAGTCATACCGCCCAGAGAATGGGCGCACCCATAAACTCCGTCGGCCCTTTTCTCTTCCAATCACTGATCGAATATTCTCCCCTTCATGCCCATACACTATCCCCTTAAAGGGACCTATCACGAGGACACCTTTCGCGGAAGGGACATTTGCCTTGCCGGTGGAAGTGCAGAGATTTTTGTGCCGTTCCCAAGAAGCCGCCCGACAGGAGGAGAGGGTAAAGAATATGCGACTTTAGTGTTAGCAACCTCAATACGCCACTCGAAGATGACCAGGAAATACTCTATCAATAGGTTAACACCCTTAAATTTTCGTACTTCGTCGACCGTTTCCACGAATTAGCGGAGCCCGGTGACGGGCCACCTTCGAAAGCGAACACTTATCTAGTGGCATGGATGTCACATCTTTTGTTCGTGTTCACATCGGATACTCCCTAAAGACGACCAAAATTAAACCGTCACACTTTTGCTTCAGCTTTGATACTGGTCACTCGACTGTGGAATGAAGTATTCCTCAGGCTCAGCTCTCTTAGTAAATCTCAAGGACAAGCACGCGTAAGTTATTTCGACCTGAGCCACCTGAATTCAGTCTCAAAAATGAAAATTTCCTGTACAACTCGGGGACGGTCGGCACTGCCTACTTCATTCATAAGCTAGCGTGACGTCGGAAATAACCCACTAGATTTAATGATTCACTGCTTCCACTATGTCACACTGCACGCCACCAAGTGATATCGTCGATCATCACTGCCTCGAGGTTTTTCGGCTTCATGTCAGCCCCATGCATGCTTGTAACCATTTTACTATCATACAATGGTGGCCAGGTGGGGTTCCGGTATAGTAATTAGGTGGCAAACATATTCATTTTTCTTGGGAGAATGACCCAATTTACATGGGTGATAATTCGGCCTTCTTATTATAGAATAAGAGTTGGGACACTTCCGGGGTATGACGATGCCATTCATGGAATTATCGTATTTGTGGTGCGTTTCCGTTGGTTTAAATTTTCAAAGCTTGGCTGGAGCGCGGCCAGGATCGGGCAAATGGCTCGCTCATAAATTATAGACCTATTCAATGGATAGAACCACTCATTTCACGCGAGGTTTGACAACCAGCGGCTTGATTCCTGAAAGGGAGTAACTCTGGCGTGGTACCACCGTGCCGCCTCGTGATTGTGGCGGCATCATGGGTCATTACACCAAAAAAAATATAAGCAGTGTAATAGTATTCAGTAGGCCCTCCATAAGCGGCCGGTTGTGACGCGACCCTAATTCTTGAGTAATTATTCCGCGAAGAACATTTGAGCTGCGAAGACTGACTACTATTTCGTTCCTGAACCACCATTAAGGACCCTCCCTGTAACAGCCATCATGGTCACCCCCGGATCTCGCAGCCGTTTCCGATGCATTGCTGCGGTGGGAGAGGGAGGTTGTAGGGCTGTCTGCTCTAAGAGTCTGAGCCACTTCTCCGTGGGGTGACTCTATCTTCGTCACCTCTATAGCTTCAAGCGATTGAAGTGAGTCCAGGCTTGGAATTACTGAAGCACGAGGCTCGGAGACCCAGATACACTGACCGATCCTGTGAATGTCGAAGCTTCAACGGGTTCATGCTGTCAAGATTCTGCCAACTTCCCTGTGATTGGGGGCAATCACTGACACGAAGACGTAATGTAGATGCAGCCTACAAGGATGGTCGACACATTGTGCCCGAACCACCAAAAACGAGAGTGATAAGCTCAACAGGCATGGAGCTTTCAAAAAACCGCTGGTTGGTAATCGTATCCTCCTTTCCAAAGGCAAAATGTGAACCCCGGCCACACGCGGTTTAAGTGAGCACTGCTGATGTCTGCGACCCTGGTTGATGGAGCCACAACAGGGACAGAGCAATGATTCTGAGCATACCGACCAAGAAGCTCGACTTGCAGTCGCGGTCACCGCTACCCTATTCAAGCCAAACGCGAATGAAACTCCCCTGAAGGAAGGAAATGGTAACGTGATGGTGGTCATGATCTCCGTTTTCGGGCTATGGCTTCAGGTTGGCGCTAGATCGTAAGGGTGATATCTGGTGATTTAATGATTTATACTATGGTAGCTAAACCGAAAAATACCCGGTTGAGAAATGATGGGTGAATTAATTAGCTTTCAAGAATATTGATGGGCCTATCTCCCAAGTGTTGTTTTTCGGGGAAAATAGAGGACGAGAACCACCCCATTCCATATCTGCTACCCCTTAAATTCCTACCTTTACCCCAAGGAATGCCAGATTCCTTTCAATATAATGCTGAAACTTGGGTGCCCTACTTCCAAGTGTGCTCTGCCATTTAGCTCGTGTGGGCAGCGTAACACGGAGGTTAAACTTGGGGACCTTACCCACAAATAGTGGATATAATGCGAACCACGGAGAATGAAAACTTCATCATGCAGCCTGGGCGCCTCGGATATACGAAGCCGACAAGGGAACCGGGGTTGCCAATCTCTTCAAGCTCAAGATGAGCTTCAATGTTTTCCTTGAACCCGACTTCTTCGCAAGTTACAAGGTAGATTGAAACTACGAAGGCCTACTAAATTTGGTCAAGATTCAATCTGGACTACTTGTGCCACATTTTCTGGACCCTATTACCGTTCAACGGTATATAAAACCGGCCTGTAAAGCCACTCCTTCCACAGCCCAGTATCTTACTTACTCATTTCCCCCTTGTTATATCTTTATAATGAGCTCGCAGTCAATCTCGGTTTGCCCCACCCTCCCCCTGTCCCAAGACATTTCGCTGACTTTCGTTTGCAAACGAACAGCAAAACCACGAGAACACCAATGCCCAGGTTAGCACCATCGATATTCCTAGGACGCCGAAACGAACACCGATGGCTTGCCAGTTCTGTCGTGGTATGTGGACGCTGCCCAATTTGATGTTTCTAGTGGCTAACACCTCGTTTGTTGACAAGGCCGCAAGTTGAAGTGCGATGGTATCAAGCCCGCCTGTGGCAACTGCGATCGTCGTGGGTATCCCTGTGTTTATGCACCAGTGTAGGTCTACGTCTATCCACTCTTACATCGCTGAAATTTATCTTTCCCGGGAAGCGGAAGTAACCCGCAAAAGTAGTTACATTCATTCTCGGGAACCCTGAGGGGTGAGGAGAGGGGTGACTGGTACCGGTGACTGGTGACCATTCCACAGGATTTGTGTTTCATTAGAGGAGGAGTTGCTTATTTAGGATAATCTATGTTACCATTAGTATGTCCTCATGTCTATAATCCGACAAGAAATTGCCGCGAACCTCGTACAATGAGGCCGATTGAGATCTATCATATAGACACCCGATATCATGCCAAAGGGTAACCGAATCACCATTGGCTGCGGTGGAAGAGATCTTCGGTTCATGACTTTGCAATCACAATCGTTAGGGTCGCTTCTGGTTCAGAAGTTTGATAGTATCGGTTCCAATGCTATCGGGCCAGAATTGGGGCGAGCGTGAAAGGGACATTTTGTACTCTAGTGCCATCGACGACAGGATCACAGTAGCACGGGGGTGGCAATGAGGGTTTCGCGTTGCACGTCAGAACACTTTCAGAGCACTTTAGGGTAGTCCAACTACCAATGACTATTCAGGAAGCTCCCTCGAAGCTTCAGATCGTTGTGTCAATGTCAGGCACTCGACAAAAGCACCCTAATGCTGAGCCGGAAGTTTTCTGAAATAGGGTCGCTCTGCACTTTGCTGGGGCACAATCACTCACGTTGTGGCCTTCACCCCCGTCCTCTCGTCGGTTTGATATTAGTTTTTTTCCTGTAAAATTGATACTGGGTTGCCGAAGTGGAGGGTGTGACGCGCCGGTGAATGCCGAGAATGTTTATCAAATAGTGCAGATGCCATTAGATTGACGCCCGTTTGCCCAGGTCGGTTTACCCCGCAGTTCAAGTCGTGATCCAGTCAGACCCGCAATTTTCTCCTTGGGTGTCTAGTTTCTTCTAAAAACATGTATTCCAACCCGCGCAATAGTTCCTGTCGCATTGGTAACCGGGACGCATTTTACATTCCGAATTTCCTTTCGGTTTGTTTAGACTTGCTTCTCACTCTGTAGTCAATTAACTTTTTGCAACTGAAGGATGAAGAAGAGAAGTATATTCTGCGCAAAGTAAGGGGTCTTTGACCGGCTTGCTATAGCGATCAATAGTTCTTTCGCTAGATACACGAGTCACCCCAGCAGAAATGGAAGCAATTGGCAAAAAGAAGGTAACGCTTCGAGACTTCTCCATAGATGAAAACGGACTGACACCTTTATTAGGCTACAAATATGGGGTGGGATGCAAACAAAATCGAGGGACCCTCGGTACTTATCTATATCTGATAAGGTGGTGAAATCACGGAGAGGGGTCTTATCCCTCAGAGCCTTCCGCCATATATGACGAGCTAGTGAGAACTGGTCCATCCCTCTGCGTTTCCCATACAACTTACTATCTCCAGTCCTGATCTCGTTGATCGCCTCAGAAAGACAGGGGCTTTTATCGGCTCACCTCATCAAGGGCCTAATCATGTTATTCTTAACGAGGTCAGAAATCACGCAAACGCTTTTATTCTAGCCTGATCCAGTTAGTAGTACCATCCTGGACAGGGAATTATGGTAGGAGCATACCGCAACTCCCGTGAATTGCGATTCATGAACTTACCTTTTACAGCCTCACGAGGATGGGCCAAAATACTTTCCTGTGGTAGCCACCATCTCGTTGGGATCCCACGCAGTATTCAACTACTACCAATACCAATCGAACTCCTCAGAAACGGGAAGTGACAAGGGCAGGGTTATCGACCAACTTCCGCTGCTCTCCGTTCTGCTGGAACCTCGCAGCCTCATCATATCCTCGGGTGGTATGTATACGTCCTACCTACACGGGTTAGTAAGGTCCTATCTATGGAGTCGTGCTGTTGATATATGTGTTGGAGACAGTATAGACCCTCTCGAGGAGGACCAGCTACTTCCGTCGATTCCTCCCATTGGTTTGCAACCCAGCGAAGATCCCGATCTCGTGATGGGTCGGATAGGGACCAGGATCGGCAATTGGCATTTGCTTGGAGACGAGGACCTAAAGCGAACCATTGCGAACGGGGGCATTCTCCAACGAGGGACTAGATACAGTCTAACTTGCCGAGATGTGGAGCGCATTTCTTCAGTGAGGTCATTTAGGCTCGTCTAACAGACCTCCCCTCCGACTCGCACAACAGGATTCACTCGGTATGTTCATTCTACGTTTTCGGATCTCATATATAGGACCAATGCGTAGCCTCCCTGAGATAGCGTTACTCCTGCCCAGCTTATCTCCACACATCGAACCGCACCGCAGCCTACTTGGATCATTTATTTTCCACCGTTCCACATCAACGGCGGCGGTGGAGGGACTGAATGATGATAGTCTTCAAGGGTCGTGACGCCTGAGGTCTGAAGGGCTCGTCCTTCTTAGGATCCGAAAGTTCACGGTCAATAGATTCAAAAATAACATAAACCCATTGATAACAGCCAGTTCTAAGGGCACCCCTGGTTTCTCCAGCCTGCATAGGCTAATTATTGAATTAAAGGTATTAACGATTGTAGATTTACGGCAGTACTGGCCAGAAAGCTGCTGCAATGCCAGGTGACCGTAAGCTTGGAGGATTGGAAGTGTGTGGGGTTTGAGTTTTACCTTGGTTATGACGCCAATCCAGGTCCTTGGCTCAAGGCCGAAGTTTCGATTCATCGGCAGAACAGGTATCTTGTCCGAGGCTTGTCTTGCAGGCGAGTGCTACGGGAACGGTCTTTCCTTTCGAGCTTGCAGCAACAGATCGGTTTCTCACGTGGCTATTTGCTTCGAAGACAGACCAGTAGTCTGGTAGCTGTTTCAGACCAGCCAAACTGTCCACCAGTCCATGCGATTTCGAAACATTGTCTGCACAGCACTGAACGTCTCCGAACTGGCGTCGGCGTTTGGTCGATGTTTCGGAGAAAAACAAAATATAATATCAAGAGTTAAGGTGATTAGCCAGGTGTCAATATGCGATCACTCCCTTAAGGTTAACACAAAGCCGACTTTTAGCGAGAACCGAAAAAATGATTCCATCAAATGTAGGTGACATCCGAATATGCTAGCATATGAGAAACTAAAGAAAAACGGAATCAAAGCGACTGCAGCACTACGGATACTATACCCCGGTCATCCGACTGACTTCTCTGCACCTCAGGACCGAGTCAGCGTCGGGCGATCAGGCCCGGAGTAGTGATACATTTGCCTTCAGCTCCATTTCATTTGTTCGTATTCGAAGTCGTCAGTATTTCCTTTGAAAGCAATATTCGGTTCGCCAAGGCCGTCAAATTCGCGTCTGCAACTACTACCTCCGGCGCATACTCCACATCAAAAATTTGCTTAATCGCAATGCAGATCCTCTTCGCCTGGCGCTCCGACCAGAAGCTGAAGTCATCAGGATCCCTATCTTCGGTCTCTGAGTCATCAGGGTTGAAAATGCTGTCGTCGGTGGCGGAGGAAGAGGCAGTGAATAGGCTGCTACTTTCGGCTTCGGATGATGACGTCGCCGCCTTGCAGGAAAGCGGAATCAGGGATGGGTCAGAATCCAAACAGAGTGGAACGATGCGCATGAGATTGTGGCGGACGGTTGGGAGGTCAAGTTGTTCGGGTCGATCAACTATTGAATACGTCATTCAACTGGGTCTTAAGAATCGAAGACTGTGTCGCAACTTACCATGAATTTCAATGAGTCCATCTAGACTCATGACGTTGTATTTGCCATCGTGATGATAACGGACCTGAAGAAGCCGGGTCAGATCCCGAGGTCGTGCAGTTCATTTTGATGAACATACCTCATATTTACCTACTAACCAGGGCAAAGTGTTACCCTGGAAAGTGACATATCCACTTTTCGAGTCACGATGAGGACTCGGGGGTCTGTCCAATCCAAGAGGAATATCTCCGTCCCATTCTTCGTCATGCACAGGGAGCCACATGCCGAGTGACGAGACTTTAGTTACAAGACTCGATTTGTTCGCGCCAACCTAATTAGTATTAGTGAGTCAATCACACGTAATAGTGATAAAGCGCCCATCATACCCGGTAGAGTCCGATCCAGTCCTTGCGTGAGTGATTGCGAGGAGCTTGCCATTTGACTATGATTGGCTCGCCAAGGTAGAAAGACGAAGTACCCGTGGAGGGGCTAGGGACGATAGAGACGCGGTACTTGTCAGTCTCGTAAGAGGAGAGGTCATTCGCAACACGGCTGTTGGGGGGTAATTAGTTTAGGATTATAAGAAAGTGCGCATGCGTGACAAACGTGATGACAAGCCTCTCTCTCGACTGCTGTAGAAGGACCTTGGTGTCTTGAACCACCTCTGAGATCTTAGGCCGCGCTAAAAGTCAACGAGTTTGAATTATGATGGTATCAAATGCCAGAGCTGTCCTCGAGACCACCTACACTTTGCAAGGAACTCCTCAACGGCGTCCGCAGTCTCCTCGTAGACTTTATCAAACGTCCCCTTGACCTCACGCGCGACACGTTTGAGATCTGGAGCATGTTTACTTGCACGGGATTCCAGGATACGGGCGTTTTTGCTCGCAACGCTTTTGATTACTTTGACGAAGCCAGCGTCTTTGCGCAGAGAGTCGCCATAGAGTTTGCGCATGTGAGGGCTGCAGTTACCACATTGAGACGACTCTGGCATTTTAGCAGTGGAACGGATCATGGACTTACTTCTCAACGCTGCTCAAGAACCACCAGCCGGCTAGATGGCGGATGACTGCGAGGGAGAGGACGAGCTTACTGCCACTGATCAAGGCCAAGCCAACCCAAGCTGCACCACCCATCGCTTCCGGATTATTCAAGTACCTGGAGACGCACAGTCGAGATTAGAAATGATTTATACTGGGAAGGATCATTTGGTTTCACACTCGCCTGTAAATACCAGTGTATTCAAGATGGGTAGGAAATTCCTCCATGAAGAAGTCACCGAAGAACCATCCTGCAACTTGGTTAACATCTAACACCAGGAAAGCACGAAATATACAGACCAAACAAGCCTAAGACTTCGTAAGACTCCATAGAAGCCCATATATGGAGACCGATCAGAAACTACGGGACTATCAGCTGTAATACGAGGATGCCAGGGGGTTGGGTGCGTACGGCTCCAAGGGTATGGCACAAAAGGTCGTTGCCAACACTCCAATCATTTGGGATCAAGTACGTCTTTGCGACGACACCCAAGCAGGATACTAATCATATGAGCAAATTAGACTTAGATTACTACCATGGAGTATAATGAGCGAATTACCATAGGTCATGCACATGCTCATGTTGTAAATTGCCTTCCAGTTAACAAACGCCTCGACAACGGCGCCTTTGCCACTATCCGGGTAATGGTAATTCTTCATGTAATGCCTAACCAGGAACTTGCTTTGACTTTGCGCGCGGAGAAGCAGCCCCAAACCAATGTAATGGATAATGCACCAGGTTAAAGCATGAATGAAACAGAGAGTAAGCACGGCGTGATTTGAGAGGTTTCTTGGAATAAGCATCCAGGCGAATGCATAGAATATAATGAGTACGAGCATGAGGTCATTTGCCCTGCAAACAGGAGTAAGCCCATGGGCGTCGGGGTGCGGGCGGAATCAACAGACCGAAGGAGATCCAAGTTCTTCAGCACGACAGTATCGCGGCGGAAATACTTGTTCAACAAATCGTGCTGGGAAAGTGCCTTCTTTCTTCCATTAGCGCTTCCATTGGTAGATATGGAGCTGGCGTTCGAGGGCGTAGACCGGTGTTTTGAACCGGCAGCTATAAGGTTCTTCGCTTTTGTGGAGCTGACCTCGTTGAAGATATCTTCAACCTCAGTTTCTGTTTCTGGTTCAGTCTCCGTCTCCGTTATAGTAGCAGAGGTAGCAGGTCTTCCATTTATGTGGGCGGCCGCAGGCATGACAGGGATACGTTTCGCAATAGCCTTGCGCTTGCCATAGTAGCGTTCAATATCTGTTGCGAATTTGTATCATTCAGGATAAGGCATGGGAAAATGGCAGCGGAGATTAGTTGGTATGGAAAAATATGAAGTAAGAAGTAAAAATAAAATCGAACTCACGAGGATTCTCGAATAGGACGAGGAAAGCAAATTGGGCGGCGTGGGCAGCGAGACTTACGAAGAGAACAGGGTAACTGCCACAGATGAGGGAGAGACCGTAGTATCCAGCGTAACCTAATTTACAACAAGATTAGATAGTGAACAATTATAAAACTCAACATGGACGAATTAGATCTCATGCCGGGATATTACTGACCAACTGAATACATCGGGTGGGGAGCCAGCTCGAACACTCCGTCGAAGACCAGGTTTCCCCGCTGGAAGAAGACGTCTCCCCAGTACCAGCCATAGTCTTTAACGACATTGTGAGCTTCAGTTTTTACCCAAAAATTGAAGCCAATCAGTACAATGCCGCCCAACCATCTTAAGGGGACAATTATTTGAGACAGTGTTTGGAGATCTCAGTGCGCGAAGGCCTCACCTCATAAAATGGACCGTCATGGAAAGATTTTGTGGAACGCGGAAACATGAGAACGCGAACATACAGTACGACAAAAAATCACTGTCGCATGTCATGCGATCAGAGATCTGTCCTGTCGGACAAAGTTTAAACGTACTTGACCAGAATAACATCGACTGCCTGGCGGAAGAGAAGCCAGGTGTTATATTCCAAGGGGAGCTCCTATAAGCATAGAAGGTGTCATCAGTGAACAAAGTCCGTCATTAAGGTATACGAGCCTAAAAATAAACACAGAGGTGGATGTACTCACATCAAAGGAATAATCCTTCCCCATTTTCCCAACCAACTGCTTCTTAATCCAGTTCCTGACAGCAGGACGCCTCTTCGCATCTAACCAGCCAAGACGGTGGACCTCTCTGACGATCCATTTTTTCTTACTCTGCTTTGTCAAAACCCAACCCAGCCCAGCATCGTATGCAGCGCGCCAGAATGCAAAGTACAGGAAGAAGAATATCTGTGCGGTTTTCCTGGACAGGGAGAAATACAACGCCAGCTGAAGGCCCAACAAGCCTAGATTGAGCAAGTCAAGATGACTCTTCGGGTATCCCGGGTGAAACAAAGTGGTCAACACATCATGCGTTGTTGGCACACGGAAGACTTAAAAATTTGAATTATTCCCAGGCTTTTGCAGGAGTTTATAGAACACATACCTTCACCGCCTGGAGTTTTACCCCACACTATTTCTTCACTTCGAGCGTGCATAGACACATCCGCAGTGCTGGATCCCTTATCCGCAGGATTAAGGCTGCTCGTTGTATCGAGCTTCTTGGTTCCTGGTGAAGCTCTTGTCGCACTATTCCTGCGTTGGCGCAAGGATGGTGGCGGTGGACGTGCGTTCATGGTGGTCATGGCGGGTGCCAGCAACGAACGTCGACTTGGTTGAACAAGGAAAGCAGCAAAAGCGAGAGCCGAAAAGTCTGGACTGTAGGGACGTGTCCGTAAGGGCGAACTAATGGTTACCCCTTTAACCCAACCCTGTCCGAAACCTTCTAGAAAACACGTCTTCAATTTCAACCAAGTCCCCGCTTTGGCCCAAATATACACAAATACTTTGATAAGGCCCCTGGCTTGCTTTGCAATCGCCTGACTACCGCAGACCATATGGTGCAGTTTGACTATTGCATTTGGGCCGTGATCTCGCGTTAGTATGTGCGACATGTTCGTATGCGACTGAGCGACTCTCCAACAATTCTTCGCAAGAACTCTGATCACGCACCCACCATTCGTCCAGCCCTGAAGACACGTTTCTTAAATAGACCTTCGCTTCTCATAACGTTTTTTCTCTGTCGTGCGACCATCCACCCAGCACCCCAATTTTCATAGACTTACGTTCTCTCTGTCTTCTTCGGGAATCATGGCCGACCGACTCGTTACCTTGCCTGGTGTCAGCGCATCTCCTAAGTAATTCGTGCACAGTTCAGATCCCCTATTATTCACTCGAGGCTCGAAATTCCTACCGATTCTTGAGCTGCTAATGTAGGGGAAGATCAAATACAACTCCAAGAACGGTTCTGGAGGGGGCATTTATTTCGGTGGATCTCTTTGACCATTCACGGGGGTTGACCTTACGAGGTGTCCTATATATCTTCTGTATTTGAACTTGAGTTACTGAAGTAATACAAACACCCCTTCTCTTTGTAAGTACATCGCAGAAGAGCATACATGGCGGGTGAAGATTACAAAATTAGCTCGAGTATGACACGATTAAGTCCATAATCTACATGCATGTAACCTTGGAGTACCGGATAGGGTATATATGGCGACAAGCAGTGAGATAGAGCAATGCGATACTTTACAGTAGAGTTCATGAAGAGCGAAAACTATCTTTTAGTGGGCACTATCGCCAGGGATGTTTTCAACCTAAACCAGAGCATAAGTTCAATGCCCGTTACTCTAAACAATTTGGGACTCACGATGTCGAGGTCAGCCAAGCATTCACCGAGGATCCTCACCGCCTTCTTCAGATCTTCTTCATCAATAACCAGAGGTGGAGCAAAGCGGATGCTAGAGCAAACGGTGGTTAAGCTTGAATTCCCTAGGCCAGACAAGGCGAACTTACATGTTGAAGTGGGTTGGTTTGGCCAGCACACCTCGGCTCTTCAACAACAGACAGAGCTGCCAAGCAGTCCTTCCCCTCGTACTCTTCTTCTCGTCAATGACAACCGCATTCAACAAGCCCCTCCCTCGAACACACTGCACCAGTGGCGAGTTCAAGGCTTGAACTGCTGATCGGAAGTAATCCCCCAATCTCATCGCGCGATCCGCGAGCTTTTCGTCAACAAGAACATCGAGGGCCGTCATTGCCACAGCGCAACCCAATGGATTACTAGGATAAGAAATGAGCCCAAGCATCACTTTGCTTCGTGGGATAAACGTACCCGCCGTAAGTGCTACCGTGCTCGCCAGGCTTAATGCAAAGCATGACGTCGCTATCCGCCAAAACTGCAGAAACAGGGTAAACTGAAGGGAGATCGTCAAGGTCACAATACAGAATTCTATCGGTCCTGGTACTCACTTCCCCCGGACAGCGCCTTGCCTAGGAGAACCATGTCGGGGCGGATATTCTCATATTCACAAGCAAGTAGCTTTCCGGTTCGGCACAGGCCCTGAGGACATGTTATTTCGATGCATCTGCAGTCATGACCATTAAATCACTAACTGTTTGAATCTCGTCGCAAATTAGCAGTACATTGTGTTGCTTGCACAGCTCATGTACACGAGCAAGATATCCGGCTTCCGGAACGATGATCCTGGCCGAAGTCAACAATCAATCAATCTCGAAATCGAGATAAACATACCCAGCCTCTCCCTGAATCGGCTCAACCAAGAATGCAGCAACATTTTTCCCATAGAGTTCCAACGCCCTCTCAAGGTCTTCAATGACGCCATATCTGATGGTTTTCTGGACTCCGCCGTCCTCGTATACTGGTCCGACTCCCTGAAGGTAAGGTCCGAACCCCGTCCGACTATCTGGATCTGTGCTCATGCTATAAACAGAAACGAGCATACGTCAGCCAAGCCCAAGATACCAATCAGTCAATTTAAGCATAACACAGAAACAAGGCACATCCGCCAATTGGACAGTAGATAAGATGAACATTGCATACCTGATGATACCCAGTGTACGCCCATGGAAATTGCCCGAAACACTGAGAACTATGGCTTTGCCTTCTGGAACCCCTTTCTTTTCATAGGCCCACTTTCTCGCGAGCTTGACGGAAGTCTCGACTGCTTCGGCGCCGGTGTTCATGGGAAGTACCATGTCATAACCGAACATAGTCGTGATCTTTTGGGCGAAACGGCCGAAAACACTGTTGTAGAATGCCCGTGATGAGAGCGTGAGTCTCTGGGCTTGTTGGACCAAGGTAGCCACAATGCGGGGGTGACAGTGTCCCTGGAAGCAACATTCGAGTAAGTTGACGCTTCGGCGCTCCACAAGTGGTGACGATATATCTACCTGGTTCACCGCGCTAAACGCATCAAATGGAAGGCATGGTGAGTATGGTGAGAATATACGTTCACATGGTGTGCGGTACTCACGAATACGCCGACAGCATGTCGATATATTCATTGCCCTCCAGATCGTAGACTCTAGAGAGCAGGAGGACAAAAAGGAGAGAAGAAAGAAGATCCGCTTAATCAGCACTGAAATAATCCATCAACAGCGAAAAGCACTCACTTCGCTCCAGCTGCAGAATCAAAGACTACAGGTAAAGGGTGGTAACTAATAGCCAAAACCACGCATGTCAGCTCTGTATCGCATATAAAGCAAAGAAGGGTGAAATACGAAGAGGATCATCGTATACGGACGACCCCTATCTCCTTCCTGCATGGCTTCCTCGTTGACTCTACTCTGGACGTCTGGAGGCTAAGTGCTGAGTATAGGCATCAGACCCTTGAACGCGCGCTTACCAGCCGGTCGAGTCTTGATGCCGGGGAGGACTCCTGGGCCCATCGACTCGGGAACGCACTTGACCAGGGATGAAACACACAGTAAACTGCATGGCACCCAGATACTTGGACAGCCGTCGAAAGGAAACCCACCAACTATAAACATGGAGATGTGTAATACTCACTTGTGGGCACCATGCTTCTCTTCGAGAGAGATGATCTGGTTGGAAGTGTAGGTAGGTTCGGAAGCAGTGTGATGGGAGGCCGTTGCAGTGGCTTTCGCCTTCACGCTGTCTTGCTTAACGAACTTGCGGTGGGTTGGACTGGTTGGATTGGTCACGGCAGCAGGAGACATGATGTGGTAGGTCAAGTGATGGTGGTTATGGTTCAAGCTGAAGTCGTGTGGAGACGGGTGTCGAAGTGACCGTCATTGCCGGCTGGTCCTTTATAAGGCGAGTATGCAGGTTCCGCCCGCCAGGGACGTTGGCTCAGGTTCATTAGCTTGCTCCGGGTCACATGCTTCCACTCGTTATTCCTCCTACACATTGTACATGCCATATAGAAAACGCAGATCTCCTACACTATTCTCTGTCCCATTCCAGATGGTAACGATCAACCTGAAAACATGCCCACCAAACAATTTTACGAAACACACCTATCTTACCGCAGCTCGGCTGGCCATTCTGCCCGTCTTCGTAGTCTTCCCTGCTCGTCGAACCGAGGGTTCACTGGGTACGATACTCCATCACCTTCACTCCGACCGATAGGCACTGTGAAGGAAGACTCTGTTATCAGCACCCAACACTACACATCAAAGGCAAATGGAAAGACAGGCCAAAAGAAAGAGATAAGACACAGTGTGCGTTACGTACAGACGCCGCACAGCGTGCTGTTCGACGCAAAAAATGGGTGAGATACAACCGAGTGTCGCACGTAAACATCGAGGCCATCTTCCAAAGGAACGGTCAGTTAAAAACAGGATAAGGGATCAGAAGCCGATGCCCGGATTCGTTCAACGGCACTCAGTTCCCACCCCAAAAGAAGCCAAATGCCAGCAGGATAAGAGAATTATGTGAGTATGGGCCACCAAAACACCCACGTCAGCGTTCAAGGGGGCCTCGCAGGTAGATGATATGACCGCCTTTTCTCCCCAGAGAACCACCGCATGAGACTACTTGATCATAGGGGGTTTCGCTCGGCAAGCGTCAATCATTCCCGACAGACAGTGAGGGCGGAACGGAAAAGAGAAACCCCCCAGAAACCGTCGGGAAGGAGAGCGTGAGAAACGGAGAGCGCACGTCGCTCCAAGGAAGAATCAAGTACCGCGTCTGACCTCACTCGTCCATGTGGGAGCGAGCACCATAGACAACGGCTGATGGTAAGCTCGAAGTAATCCTCTCCACCGTGATAAAACAGAGCCACAGGACCGCGTGACATAACCCATGAAGAAAGAAAAGGTGAAAGAAGCGAAACTCACATATCCACCCCAACGGATTCTTACCCATGACGTCTGTCCATCCCCGCTTCCTACTCCCAGTCCACCATATATTGCCTTCGGTATCCAGATTACCCCACTCTTCATTCCACTGCCGTCTTGCCTCCCGCTTGGCACTACAAAACATCAAGTACTGAGCTAAACGACCATTATCTTCGATTCTAAGGAATAACTCACCCAAAAGCAAACCAACCATACTCTCTCGTAAGCGCTGCCGACTCTTGTTCCTTCGTGGAGTGAATTCCCATGCTTTCGACTGTCGTTTGACACTTTATCATTAGTATGATATGGGAGCATGTGAGTACACATGTGAAGAGCGCAAACAGGGCAGCCCTATGAAAATGTAAGACAAGGAGCCCATTCCGTTGCCTCAGCCTGACGTACAACGCGCTGGTAACAATTATTTGGGGGTCGATGTGAGCCGAAGAGGCCTCAGAGGTCCAAGCCGATACATTGAACCCGACGAGAGTTCCAAGTGTGTAGAGCGTCAATACGGCCGCCGACTGGCAGAAATTCAGGAAGAACTGCATTGCTTCCAATTCAGCCAAAATCACGAATGATGTTACAGGAGGGGGAAGCATACTTTGTGGTTCCTGGCGCCAACGCATTGTCCTATCCCTGATGTAAGACACGACCTCAGTGAAACAGTAGCGGAACACAACACGGCGCACGTACAAGGGCAATGATGGTCAAATTTCAACACGCACTAACACGAACGAGTGATGAGAAATCGAAACGTTCAGGTGCCATGACTTACAGTGCCACAATTTCGACAGTGATGAGCCCGAAACGGCTTCACGATTTCGTCCCGGCCGCAATACCGATGCGCAGGATGCAATACAGGTATTGTTGAGAGCCGCCTTCGAACAGCAGGTAGCCCCCTCGTGTCACGGCTGGTACTGCGATCGCCGCAGCAAACAGCACAAGGGAACAATAACAGTTTCCACGAGGATTTGTTTTCGGATGCGGGAACCTTGGAATGCGACGATGCCGTCAACAGTGGCCCACCAGGGTTAGTCTTTCGCGAGCCGTCATCTAATATTGAGACATGTGGTGGCCCCTGCCCATGAAGGGGACCCATTTCAAGGGTGTGCGCATCACGTCTGTCTTCCCCCGGATTTCTCTCTGGTTGAGAATGCTCTTGCTCAGGAACAAAAATCGAAAATGGAGGCTCAAACGGAGTCCTCAGCCTTCCCTCTCCCACTCCTCCGTCTTCCTCACCGACTGTAGGCGTGCTGACTGGTCCCCTTGCACTCGAATCGGTAACCTGTTCCTCCCTCTCAGAACTTAAACTGCGTCCGTGTGTAGATGTTCGAAGAACAATGTTTTCGTAGGATGGTCCAGCAATGGTTTCGGTGGGAGGCGGACGATGATTGAGATGACTCGGTACGTGACTAGACGTGGAAGAATACGAAGGTTTATTATAACGATGAGTTCGTGTTGGATCGAACTCCTGTTGTGATTTCGGATTCTCGAGCTCTGGCTGGTAAGGCGACAAGGTGTTTTCTAGGTCGAAATCCGATTGTCGGGTATTGGGCACTTCAAAATACGGTTGAGCAGTCTTGGGTATATACTGTGCTGGAGTTAGTTAGATTACTGCCACACGTTTGGCGGACGCACATCTCTAGCAAATCCCGGCGAAGTTAGTACCACCTTCGGACTTGTTAACAACTATGTTAGTCGTGAAAAGGATATCAACACCTTTATGTATGCCCATATCATCCACAAATACAGGACACAGAAAATAACCAGTAGTATAACTGCATGTAAGGATGGATTAGTTAAAGGTTTATATCACCCACAGTTGGCCCGAACAAATGGCGGAAAAACTCACTTCCTGCCGATCTTCCTGCTGAGGACTGCTGAGTTTGCTTGATTATACTCATACAAAACCTCCCAATATAAACATATCCCGCGTATCCCATTATCCCGAGTGTGATAACCACCGCTATCTTTCGAGTAACCCATGGTTGCGGTGCCGTGCGGTTTGCTTTCTTCTCTTGTGCGCGAAATGCAGCTTCCTCGACAACTCCGCAGCACTGGTGCTCAGACATTTGTGGAACCACATCTTCTAGATGGGCATCAGTTGTGCTCGTAGATGCTACGCTTGTTGCGTTTCGTCGTCCGGTCCTTGGTTTCCTAGTCCTATGTAATCGTTGCGAGCGTGACGTTCCCGGAGTTCGGTGGGGCATAAATTCGGGATTTGAGTGTCGAAGTGTTTGCTTGTCGTCAATGCGAGAGTGTTCATAAACCGAAAAGAAAAGAAATAGAGAGATGGCACAGTGAGAAAGGAAGAAGGACGAGAGCGAGCAGCCAAACCAAACCTGCACGGCAAATTAGATGACGCACATCGATTACATAACCCTGCTATTCTTCTATGTATCACTATCTTCGCCTGAAAGTATTACCCCCAACTTCCGATCTCTTGACAATTAGGAAAACCATCGCGAATGCTCTTTCTCTTACGTTTGGTCTGTCCGCAGAGGGAATGTACATAGACATTCTTTACATGTCCGAGTGCGGAGAATGTGTTCTCAGAGTCAAACAAAGGTGGGCATATATTTGCATGCACCAGTACTCCTTTTTTCCGACACTCTAGAAAGTGATGCCCCGAAAATATTGACAAGCCTGGCGTCCTGGACTGAAGCCTGTCAATTTACTCTCATTGGGGAATCTCCATTCTTGCCTTCTTTACTGGTTGAACCCTTCACATGACATATTCTATGAATCATCGTACGTCTCAAACATAGGTCACGCCACATCTGTGCTCACGACAAGTAAAGCCTAGCATATTTCTGAGCTCTACTTTTTAAGTACGAGAATACACAATTGAGGGGCTGTGGATATTCTAGTCATTGAACCGAAGGTATGTGGAACTGAATAATACGGGGAAAAGTAAGGGACATTTGTAAATGGCAACATTTTAACGGACACGATGTAACACAAAAGGTGTAGTATGAGGCAAAAATGATGGTGATGCCACTGTAGCACAATGGTAGTGCGTTGCTTTCCTACGAAGCTATGCGAGGCAAAGGTTGCGGGTTCGATCCCCGTCAGTGGTTCCATTTTGTCCCCGATACGTGAGCGGAGAACCGATCAATCCCCACCTCGTTTACGATCTCCTGCTATGTCCAAAACATTGAGTACTGGGACTCTCAGTCTCCGCTTCATGCAAAATGCCCTTCGTCGACAGAAAAACGAACCGGTTGAACTGGAGCGTGCAGAGGTGAAGGATGAAGGCAAATGGGAGGTCAGGCAGGATATCAAAAAAGCATGGGGAACCACGCAGGAAACACCGCACAAGTGCGTATCCGGTCACACTTTGCGTGGTCGCAGTCTTATAATTCACCACTCGCCAGCGACTCTGTGGAATACGAACCTTCATATCTGCCATTCCTTTTCTCATCAGATCATGAGGATACTGCGAGCCACGCACCAAAACCTCTTGGACGACGCATGTTTGATAAAAAGGGCCAAGACGTTTCACAATCACAACCACAATCCCAAACGCAACAAGTAACTCTCTTTAACTCGTTATGTGGGCCTGTGAGCTGATCCAACTGCGTTTCGTATCATAGACCGCTGAAGGTATCGAAGGAGATAGTTCCCTTGACAAGAGCGATTCCACCACCGACATAGATGACGATGCTACACCATCAATGCAAGCTTCTAAGCATGACGAACCCCTTACAAAGGGACGAAAATTCAAGGTCCATGCGAAACCCAGATCGATATCGTCAGCGTTTGGTAGGGACCTCAAAGGTTTCGATGCTCTCGATCGATCAAACAAGGACGGACGGAGATTGTCTACAGGGATAGGACAGAAGAGCGCTCGAGAGGCGATATTCAATTCTCTGAACGGTGTGGGCACTGATCTACGGCCTACGAAGAATGCACCGGAGGATAGACATGCAAGCGGACTTGAAGGAACACCGGGTACCCATCGACCGGAACTAAAACAGCAAAAGCAAAAGCAAAAGCAACAGCAAAAGTCGACTAATGTAGCACCCATAGGGTTCCTTAAGCCTTCGGGTGTGGATGAGCCTGCTCCGCAGAAGATTGTCCCTGATACTGTAACGGGCAAGAAGCCTTCCAAATCCCCATTGCCTGAGATCCTCGACGGTGCAAGAAAGAAGAGACCATGGGACTCAGGCGACGGCCCGGGTGACGAAGACAGGAAAAAGACCAAGCAAAAGCAGTCCATGTCTAGCAAAGGTACAATGGGCTAACAATAATCTAGGTATGTTTTCCCCGTTCAATCGGCATCAACTACTCACTCAACGGAGGCAGTATTTTTCTCTTGTCCGAGGCTCACTTTTTGGACCTCATACCCCCTATGACAGTACATGGGATTTCCAAGCTGAGATATTTACGCAGTCAGTGCCCCTGGACTATTGTCTACCGCCTGAAAGCCCACCCAATGGATAAGCCGCCTGGCCCTTTATTCTCGGAATCTTTATGTCTTCAGGTTTAACTGACTAGTATATACACATGTTTCAAGTCATGGATCTCAACCGTACCAGTTCAACGATGGGTCAAATCAGATTCAGCAACGATGATGCAGGCGCCATCAATATCGCCGAAATGAAGTTGTTGGAGGTCCATCGTGTTGACGAGTGCACTTCCCCGACTCCGGCACTCCCTGTTACTTCCGAGCTACTTTTAGAAGTGACAATTAGGTTATTCAACAGACTCAACGCGATGTACTGCCCATGCATGGGAGACACCAAGCAGCTGGGGCACAGACTGACCGCAAACCCGGCATTCGTGAACCTGAACGGATTTATCCAAACGTGTTTTACTCGCTGTGGGCTCGCGTTGGACATCTTGACAATCTTGAACCCCGAGAAAGTGGCCTATATGTAGCTGTTTCACGGCCACCGCATTTGTGTATAGCTATCAATCAACAACTAGTGGACATGTGCAGTCCTGCCACCTGAACGTACACTGCCCCATCGCTATCTTATAGCATCAGTTCGTTTATGGGACGTGGTTCATCACTACCTCTGGCAGATGCTCCAGTAAATAAGTCATGCACTTGACCCATTAATATCTCGTCCGTACAGCGTTCATGAGCTAGGAGAATCGGGTGCAGAGGTGAATGCGAGCTAGAAGCACTTGCGTAATGTGGTTGAGACAACGTATGCGGTCATCGAGAGATTCGAAGGCTGACAAAGATCAGCGACTTTCGGAATAAATCTATGACGACCTGGGATGGAGAGAGCGATGTCATGGATCTTGCCGTTGCAAGTCCTTTTTAGGCATCGACTAAGGGAACACGGCACGATCGCCGTTTCCGAGCTGCTGCATTTGAGAACCCCCTTGAATGGGTTCTCCCGGGGAAGGGATACCTTCAAGCCCCTGAGGAGATATATGACTGTTCCGAGATAAATTCTAGAACGGCGCGGGGGTCACACCAGCTCAATGTAGGGAATGATTAGACATTTCAATGGTCTGGTATAGGTTTTCCGGTGTTTAGCTGGGAATTGTGCGTGTGTGCAGTGTGGTGTCCAAGTGACATGACATAAGGAGAGTAATGGGACCGAGGCAGGACCCTGCAGAACGCAGATTGCCATGAGAGCTTTCCGCTTAAAGATCAGCGATGTTCTGCGAGGGCGAATGTGATTTCTCTAACGTTGACTATTATACAAAAGCTTAGCTTGAAATTCCCAGAATTCAGAATCAACAGTATGAAACCCGAGGCCTGAGAGTAAATCATTTGGAGTCGGGTTCAAATAGGGCGAGTGTGACTTCATCACCGATTCACATAGTTAAACGACGCCTTGAGTTGGTGGGTACTCCGATGTCGGTACAACTTGGCTTTGTGTGTCGAGGTCAAGGAGATTTGCGGAAGCCACGGGTGACATCCGAACCTGGCCCTTTGGTCTAGACATCGGGAAAAGCTGCGTATTGTGGTATCCCACCGGCGGTCATAAGGGGTAACCTCGACCCCCAATGGCCTCATCAGTTTTATGTGGACACTGGTATAAGGGGGGTTGAGAGCATCTGTAGACAGCCGGGTCGATATGCGGCTGGGAAAATGGCGCCTATTTTGTCGGAAATTCTGGAGTAAGATGGATCAATAACTTGACTGAGACAGTTGGGAGTCCAGGACCGATCAATCTGTCAGAATACAAGGGGACGGCTTCGAGCTCGAAGGCGCAAACCGTATATTGGACTCTGGGAACGGTGTGTGGCAAGGTAGGATTGGTACTAGTGACATGGAAGTGGGATGAGGGGATGACCGCAAGATAGGGGACGGGGTGATTGGACAACAGGAACAAATACCACAAAAGGCAGTCTGGATCAATGCCAAGACGAAGTTGATGTTCAACTTGGGCATTGGCTGATTGACATTCGACAACCGTCACGACCACGGAGGCCCGCTCCTTCTGCTCCCAGCACTGCGTTATTTCATCCCTTACACCTCTGTACGTCTCGCAAACTGGAGCATCAGCCTTCACGTATTTCACGATACGTCACGCCTCCTTCACGAACCCATCAACGGAAGCTACGAGATCTATAAACCATTGCTGTGCTTGCTATCAATGGCTGCA
Organism: Chlorophyllum brunneum; assembly: GCA_963576785.1. Taxonomy (NCBI): domain Eukaryota; kingdom Fungi; phylum Basidiomycota; class Agaricomycetes; order Agaricales; family Agaricaceae; genus Chlorophyllum; species Chlorophyllum brunneum. The sequence goes on from OY756148.1 coordinate 1,261,178, forward strand.
CTTTACTTGCACAACGCAATCTTTACACCGGAACCTTCAGATATATCCAGGTCATCGCCATTTCCACACTCGAGGAATGTGTCCACTACTTCTGGCACGACTCTGCATGCCAGTGGTTCTGAGCACTCTCACCCAAACGAGCCCCTATTACACCCGACCACCCCGGATTCATTGGCATACCTTGATCTCTTCTCGAGACAACCTACCTTGGTTGATGAACCCGGCCCGTTAGAGTGGGGAACCGACCCGACGCTGCTAGGGGATCCACCAACTCTACGAGAAAAGAAGAATTTTTGGGAAAAGATGATTAGAAAACGCCTCAAACGCTTGCGCTTTCTCATGCGATCTTTGGAACTAATATTCGGTGCGAGCAACTCTCCAGTACATACAATTCGTTTCCGCTTATGGCCGAATAGGGGGTTGGGCTGTCTACAATACTACAAGATATTTCCTCGCATTTACAACCTATGATTCAGTGGAAGGACAGCTAGTGTCTCTGGCATTGGGGACGTGTACCGGTGTCTCATTTGCTCTTTTGGCTACAGCCGCGATATTTAATTTTTTCAAGCTCCACTTACTGATGCATTCTGTCCCCTTCCGATTTATCTCAATAACGATCGTATCCTGCCTGTGTCTCTCCTCCTTGGCACTTATTTCACCCGCGATTGTCAACATGGTCATGCTCTTCGTTTGGCGAGCCCGTTCCGATCAGGAGCTGTCAACGGAGATGCGCTGCCGCATTGACATTGATGTCATTTGGTCTGGTTCAAAACAACCCTGTCCCAAACCCTATGGATGGGGTGCTTGGATGGCTTTATCTGCAACCCGACTGGGCATCACGGCCATCCTGATTGTCAGTTTACTAGTCTATTTCATTTCACTGGTCCATACTCACATTTCCATAGGCCTTCTATTATGCCTTTCTCATTGCCTATGAGAGAACGCGAAGACCAACCAAGTGGGTTAACCCATCCTGCCTACGTCGGCATAGACACTCGGACTCTATCCAGGCTACCATAGCCCCACGACCCACCCAAGTGTCTTCCCACTCCCTAGTTACCTCCACACTACAACAGCAGGCCTCGCGTTCAACCATTGTCTCAGTTTCACCATCCAAAAAGTCTTCCTTACACCTTTCGCGCTCCGCTGCATCTACCAATGCCTCAAGTGAATCCAACTTCCAGCACACTCCTTCTGTTGACCTCAATGTCGACGGGGATCGTGAGGCAACTGGATTTGTGGAGCGATTCCGTTCAATTGTCTCCCAGATCACGCGCGAGACCGACCAAGCCGTGGCTTTTGCGCGCTCAGACAATTCATCCGATTCTTCTTCGGGTTCCCAGCCTACGAATGACCAAATCTACGAATTTTACCCACCACCAATACCTCCAAGCATTGGCTACAATGAATTCGGTCAACCCTACCCACCCGAAGAGTCAGTCCCAATGTTGAATGGGTTCATTCGTCGTATGCCAACCATTGAGAGCATGGGTTCACGGGAGGTTGCCAGTACAAGGCGGGGCTCGAGCGTTTGTAGTGGGAGCATTGTGGATCGTCTCGCAGGGACGAATAATAGTCGACCTCCGACGCGGATTTCACTTTGCCCCCCAGGGAGCGACCCACCAAGTCGGACCAATAGTTTATCCAAGCATGCTTCTGATATCATTGGAAGCATGTCGAGCCCCAGTACCAATGCAATGGGGAATACTAGCGAGGTCGGGGAGTTAATTCGGGTCACCAACGAGAGAAGCAGTCCATCTCCCAGACACTCGGCTCAATCGTTTAATCTGTCTGCACCGACACAAGCCACTAGTACACAAGGCATGAGTAGCCAGTCATCCCGAGCCAGCACTACTCCCACAACATATTATACCGCTACCATAGGAAGTGCCTCCAGTGTTCCCTCTTCTATGGGAGGAAGCGAGCATATAGCGGACACATGATTTTTTAAACTGCTCATAACTATGGATACCCAAGGACTTCATCTCATCTATACCTGACAGTTCCGTTTGTGGATTATCTTATACTTTTCGATCTTCTTGCATATTCTTATTTATAATCTGGGTGGATTCCAAGAGAGCTTGGCAGGAGCAGTAATCCACAGCGAACAAGAAATCAGAATGTTAACTTATCCCTCTTTTCGGTCCAGCTAGCCGAACGACCATCCGAACATCACAGAGGAACCTGTATCCCGAATGTCTCGTCGGCGCTTGTTCTATTTTTCTCTACAACTCCGTGTGGCACACGCTGCTCGTACTTAATAGGATAGATCAGGGGCAGCTCCTCGGACTACAAAACCAAAACCGAGGTTGCCATCAATCCCCACAATGTTCATTATGTTCTGATGTGTAACCATGTAAAATTATACGTGTGGAACGTTCAATGACGCCTTGGTGAGTTGATGACGAAGGCCTACCTGAACAACAGAACCACCGGCCAAATCACGAGGCCGAGAAGGTGCATCAGCTTAGGTGCCCCGGAATCCCCGAAAGACAAAACAATGCTGTGACTAATCGTTTGGTCCTGGGGAACATCATTGGGATCGCCGGAAAGAGGGTACCAACTTGTATAGTACGGGCGTTGCGGTGTCCAATCGATATATATGGACCTACAACCGATCAGACCTCGTGCAATCCCAATGGGGTAAACATACCCTAGATCGTTTCCTTCTTCTGGGACATCGAACAGCTCATTGGCCCTTTCCGGTGTACGTCTACCAGGAGATAACGCAATAAGCCTGAAATTGTTCGTCTTGTTTCATTGTATTGGCACCGGTGGCACGACATGTGGCGTTTAGGGGATCATAGCACCATGAGTCTGCCAGGAACTCGTCCCAGAAGGCCTGTGGCAAGGTCTGCAGACCAAAGTCGTGGCGGTCATAACGACACATCAAGACCGAGTCTTTCCACAGTTCCTGTCGTGCAATTATCTTAATGGAGTTTGCAGAAGGAGAAACCCAGAAAAGGGTATGTTTATGTAACTTCTTTTGAATACAAGACCATGCCGCGAAGCAGGACAAGAAAAAGATCACCGCGACACACGGGACATCGCCTCAGTCATCAGCTTCGCATCCAATGCTTCTGACAAACCATGGCCGGTACGGGCTTCTCGCTATCTATGTGTCTTGATTTACTATATATGTGTGACTTGCAAATTGTGTTGCGGCTTGAAATGAATCCTCATTAAGCGTAGTAGTATGAACTCGGGAGAACAACACAGTCGAATATCAGACGTTGATATATTGATCCCCGTTATCGAGCACTCTCGGAGAAAGCCTGTTCTTCCGTTCGGCCTACCCTCGATTTACTTCCCAACATGAATATATTAACTGTCTGTGTCACTCGGAAGCTCGATACAATCCCCTCTTCTCAGACTGGTCATATTCATCTGTGATGAAATTGGGAGAATGTATACCGCGGACGTTAGTGTGCATATAGTTGCTGGTGTGAAGGTTCCCCGGCTGTTTATTCCATGAGGTGAAGGGGATCCAGTGGTACGGCTATAGATGTCAGCTGGCTGACCATCCACAAGTCCCCGGAATGTCCAAGTAGTAATTCCCTTGTGCTAGGGAGAGAACCAAGTAATTGTAAACTCATTGGATTCGGATTCACAATCGAAGTCTGTAATGCCACAAGACCCCGAAGGAATCGCTAAGTAGTATACTCAACTTCTCAGGCCTCAGGAGTCGGAAACACGGATCTTTGACTGGGCTTCTGCTCTTATCTTACAACTCCTTTAAGCGGGCACATAGATAGAACCTTGACCTTCATCATCCTTTCACACACGAGGTGTATACATTAATAAATGCCAAGCATAGAACTTTCGTCCGCCTATTACTGGCCAAAAAAAGCTGAAAAGTTTACTTTTGCGCATTGAAAGGTGGCTAGCATGGACAAGGTCTACAGGGTCTAACCTGATAAATATACAGTCTCACCACTGATGGCTTTTGAACTCACTGGGATCACTTCCGAATTGAGCGGCTGTGGGGTAGACTGGAGCGAATTAGCGATTGAGACATGTGCACGATTCATAGGCGCGCGCGTAATATATAGACATAGAGATATGGAGCGAGCCCGCCCCCATTTGATATATAGGTTTCTGGGACCTTGCGGCCGGATGTCATCTGGGATGCCCACCTGAAGCTATTTCGGAGCAATGATCACCGGCGGTTTCTTAGATGCCTTATAAGCCTAGATGTCCTTGTTGGCTCCCCAGAACTCATCAGAAGGACTCTGACTAGACCTGATGAAGCTATTCTCACCCATTCGTCTGGTTGGGATGAATTATCATTTGATGTTGAGTAGGTTGAGTGAACTAATGTCAATAATCAGACAACCCTAGTCTAGATTCCTCCCCGTATCGCTGAGTTTGGCGAGAGTCTCCCATTGTAACGGTTTGGGGTAGCCACCCGACGAAAATCTAAACATTTCGCACGTCGTCTTCATTCGCCAGTAATGTCATACCCACGACGATCGTCGATAGCTTCCGCGTGAGAGGCATACGAAGAAATGTCATCGCGGAGTCTTATGGGGCCCGAGCTGACACCGGAATTCCACACGCCTACTTCGCCTTGTACTCCAAAAGCAGTGATACTTGCCCCAGCAGCTGCCTGTAGGTAATGGCAAAGTGAACCTGAACATATGTCGTGGTACTGGAAAACATAGCAAGATCGATACCACTCTCTTTCACTCACGGTCCCGAAATTCTTGGCAGGAAGTCACCCCAATACCTGCGCCCACGTAAATGTCGGCCGTTTCAGATGCACTTCAAAACTCATGGCAGCGTAGGTGCTACTGCTAGCTTCTACCTGCAATTGTTCGCGGATGGATTCTCCGCGCTCACCGTGGCAGAAGCACAATACCACTAGTGAGTGCCCTTCTGTCTAGGTGCGACACGGATTTGATTTGGGTGGAATATCTGGTGCAAAGCGAACGCAGCGTTTCAATTGGTTGTCTTCCTGTTACCAAGGTGCCTGACATAGACTTCTCGCCACGATCCTGGTTTTCGACCATTTCTTCTGATCGTCAATGCCATATTAGAAGTGTGGAAGGGCATGGGAAACATTTCTTTCCCAAGTCGTCCAAGTACTGGCATGGGTGGAAACCCCGGATCTTCCAAAGAAGGAACGTGCGGCTCCGTCATGAGCTTGCCCCTTTAGGGGTTGGTGGCCTCCTTCAAGTAACTCTCTGACAGGTGAGAGGTGGCCGCGGGGATTGGTGACTATTCAAACCTAAATTCGCTCTCGGAAACCGCTCACCATTACCCCCCCTCGGAGTCAACCGAGCGCTAGAAGTGCCCAACTGCAGCCCTGGCGCCTGGGTCGACTTGTTTCAGGTGCTGAGGTCGAGGGCGTACCAGTGCCTCTATCACGGCGTCGGTGCACAACATCCTCCGCAGACACCTCTACCACTTATGCCGGAGATGGATCCCAAAGCAATGACGTTTCTTGTATGTCCGACAGTGATCAAGCTCATTGCTCATACCAGCTATGTATGTGAAGGTTGACCTATAAGGATTCGGCCTTTTAATAATGTTAGGCACGGTGCTCCGGGAGTCCGGGGTACCAGGTATTATGTCAGGGTGCATACTTAGCGGCAAGTTCATAGCGAACAGTGGCGGTATTGGAGTGGCTTGGATATGACCCGAACGATGAAATTCGCGTATTGATCGAAAGATTTCGGTGAATGAATCCACTGCATACACGTGCAAATGCTTGATGGGCTTGAATTGATTACTGGGGCTCATACAATATTTCGGGGGATACGCACCGATCGTGTGAGGTTCCAAGTGAGGCATGGTGGCAGTTGGGTGGAAGGGGGTCATACAAGAGCCGCAGAAGAATACGACGGATACACACCTCATCTGAGGGAAATTACATTCTCCAAGAAATTTTCGTTGTATATATGAGCGCAAGCGCTAAAAGCAAACGGGGCGCCGGAAGCCTTCTCGATTCCGAAGGGTACCTATGGTTATGTACTATAAAAGGTTAGCGTCACTTGGAGAGAGGAAGGTTCACGGGGGTTTGTGCGATTACTATAACATCCGAAGAACAAAAAGCTGAAATTCCCCATGAAGAACACCGTACCAGTGATATGCAATGATATCATGGTTATACCTGAGGCAAGAAACGAGTGAGAGGACCACGAAAGATGTTGTATTCTAATCGTGGAACAATGGGCTGCCAAGGGGGTTGTTAATTTAAAGCGTCCGGGCGAAATGAAAGACGTTCCATTTGAAGTTAGGGCCTAGACTGGTGATCCCGGAGGGATATGAGTTAATGATCATGTCATGGGAGTTGTATGAAGCGTCATGGGCTGGCCTTCGCGAGTGTCATGTCAGTGTGTTGTTCTGTAATTGGTGTAAATGATGACCGAGGACGATACAAGTATCCATCGATTCCTGTTCCCGATACTTGACTATCTCGGTTCCCACAATTCGTTTGTCGGACACCAACAAGACGTGGGACCGACGGAGCACATCGAAGAAAATAGTCGAGTTTGATTGCGCTTCAGCGCTCTGGCCGCAGTTCGCTGGGAGGCACGGAGGTTCGTTGTTTGGTCACCTAGGTCATTGTTTGATGAACAACTAGATTATCAATGAATCGATGACCGACGATCAGTTTTGATAAACGCCAGGAGTGGACTGACGACGGGGAGTGGTACAGGTGCTCTCCCTGGGAGATAGCACCTACATATCGTGGGGTAGCGGTGCTTGTAAAAATATACATCATATATCATGCAGTCAGATGCCATTCAGCGGAGGCCGAGGAATACTCGGGCGAACAATTTCTGTCCGTTGACAGCTGTGAGCGGGCGTGTTGCAGCCCAATCTGGCCGCCACGATCCAGAATGAACCTCCGTAATCGTAGGTTTAGAGCATTGAATGGTAAATTGCATTGCTTTGTAGAGACGGTATCAAAAGTGCGAGAGACATGGATACCGGAGTCTAGTGATGATGTAAGAAATGAAGGTCGATGGACGATGAACGCGCCGCATGCAATAAATGTACGAGACAGATTTCTCGGTTCTCGGTTAAGTGGGATTTAAAGATAGTACCTGATATCGTGGGTTTACTCATCCAGCACTATGGATTGACATATCTTTTCGGTTAATGATTATTTCCACCACCGATGCTTCTTTCATCTGGGAGAGAAGTCCGACTTATGACCTAGGTCAGGTGTCTCTGAAGCCCGCAGCTCGCAGGAAGAATGTGAAACCATGGCTAACAGGCATCAGAAAGACGGATGGGAAGGTGATGAAACAGAATTTTGGAGGTGACCGGTGACCAGGAGGAGGATTTGCGGTGCACTGATTAAGCCGGGAAGCATCATGTCACTAGGACAAGGGTTGTATGATAGCGCGCGTCCACCCATTTGATCGCATATAGAACGTGATGGTGGACTTCAACTTGAGGAAGTTAGTCGATGTCTACCTGTCTTGCGCCCTGTGCTGCGCAGCTTCTATGTATATCGCTGACTTGGTCAAGATCAGTGGTGATTGATGGCCGTCGGCAGGTAGCGAGGAGACGGGGCTTAATGAGGCTGTTGACTGCAACACAGCTGACAAGAGCATTGTGATGAAGATGGGATTCGAGGAATTGGCAAACGTCAAGGCCATAACAGCCAATACATTGACTTGATTAATCGGAGGGGATATTAATGAGATGGAGTAGGAAGACGTCCGGTGGAGAGACACGTCATGCACAGCGTGTGTGTTGGACGAGGTGCGTAGAGAGAGGATGAGTCCGATAGAGGACGGTGTCGGAACAATGATAAGGGGAGGTGGAGGATGGCCCAATCGGGGGGGTGAGAAACCGAAATGAGGAGAGATCTGATCGACCAGTTGATGACAGGGCAGGGTGCAAAAGAGGAATGATGAGAATACAGGCATGTAAGCTTCCCATCTGAGCGGTTCTGTCAAGATCTCGGACGCATGAGGCGAGGTGGGTTGAAATAGAACCCTGACGCAGACATGATCAGTTGCCGTAGTGAAGCACGTAAGGCTGACTGGGAGCCTGAGTACGGCAGATGTACGGAGATAGCAATCTTGATCTTAGTATTCCCTGTGTATATAAATCAGCCCCCTCTGCACTTTCCTCACCTCCCATGTCCGCCTTCCACCTTCGCCCCGTAGACAACGACTCTACCCCGTCCCCCACCTCCTCCTCTACCCCTCCCGGCGACCACAGTCCCAGATACAACAAGTCCTCCGCCCACCATCGTCCCCCCACTCCCACTGGCCGCTCACGGCGACCACTGTCCCCGTCTTCTCTCCGAGGTGTGTCTATCCGCCCAGCTCACCCGGTTGTGTATTGACCGTTACCAGATGTTGACTTGACGCAATCATCTGATATGCAGTCACGTTCCCGCTTTCCAGCTCCTCCAACTGGTCATGAGCTCATGGCCCTCTTCCCCGCCCCGGCTCCGGAATGTGGGCCTGAAGCGCGGGGCGGCCCCACATCTGGGTTTTTCCAAAGACAGGAACGAGCCTTCTTTGCACAAGCCGGAAAGGAAATTATCCGAGTTCGCCTTGAAGTTGATATACCGTCCGGTGGTGCCGAGGCCGATCCAAAGGGCAAGCCGGGCTCGTCGTCTCGCTCGTGGGCCCAAATGCCAGGACAGCCCGGGCCGCACCAGTCGCCCCTGCAGCCGTCTGCTGCACCACCGCCTCCCCAACTCTTCCCCCATTCAAATTCAAGACCCCCTCAACGAGGGTCGGTTCCCGTCACACCACTCTTCTCAATAACCTCTCATCCGCCACCACCTCCACAGCATCCGCCCAATCCCCATCCCCCAATTCCGCATCAGCCCAGTCCGGGTTTACGTACACCCCCGCAAGATCCAACTCAATCAGGTCCCCCTCCACCCAGGCCGGACTACCACGATGAGTACGACGACGAGAGCTGGAAGAGACCGATGCCATGTGCTGAACGGAGACGAGCTGGGAAGCATACCAAGCGTGTAATTGTAAGATAATTCCCTACCCACCGGCCCGTATCCGCTTGCCTTCCTCGTGCACCCTTTTCGCCGACCTAATGATAACAGCATCCATTCTTCCTCTTCGATCTTCGACTTCGGCTAGCCACTTTCTTGTGCACCCTGTTTTGTCGCTCTGCTTTTTGGTATCCGCATTGTTATATTATCTCCGTCCAACCTATCCCCTCATCATCCATGTTGTCATCCCATCGTCACTACCACTTCCTAGCATCCTGTGGTCCACCGCTTATTAGCCACCTGTGTCCTTTGTGTGTCCTATTATCTGAATTGTACACACTATACCGCCTTTTCTAGGGCCACCGTCGTGCTCCTGACACTCTCATTGGCACTGGCATGCATCTACCTGCAGGTAACCGTATGTCACCTGGCTTGGCTTGAAGAATCCATTGCCTTATGGGATCGGCCCAGATGCACTAGCACCCATGGCCAATTTTAACTCAACTTCATTCCTACCCTCCCCACCCCTCGCTTCTTATACTTCGAATTCTTTCTTCTTTAGTTTTCCTCTACTGCTTCTCTTTCCCGCGCCCGTGCCCGAGCTTATAGGACATTTTGGTATTCTCCCACTGTTTTTCAACTGGCAATTACTCTTAGAGGTCTTCTGTGATACTCCACCATTGCTTGTATGTCTACATAGAATCGACTGTCACCATAGATTTAGATCCGCCTACTCGAGGTCTCTTTCATTTGCCAATGTCCAGCCAATGAGCTCCTAAATTCATAGAAATTTCACAAGGTCCCATCAACTCATCCGGGGGGAACATTTCTACTCTGCAAATCGCCAAGTGAAGACAGGTGGAGACGTAAAGAGACCGAGAGCCATCGAAGCAAATGATTTGGGAACCGGCCAATCACACAATACATTTCGCCGCTTGTATGCCCAACACTTTCGTCATCATGATGGTGATCGCAGTACACAGTTGACTGAATTGGATTCTCCAGATTCAAAAGTCGAAGGGGATATAAACGACAACAGGGGCTAAAGAGCCGATTTGGGCAATTTGAAAGATCAGAAATCCACAGGAAGCTGGAAGTACCGGGAGAATGGTAGACAACCTGCTTATGATCAGCACTGCTCGGTGCTACAGTGCCTTTACAACGTTTACTTGGTACATCTGTTTTTTAGTGATCATGATCGAGCTCCGGCTCGCGCTATTGATATTCATAGACTTCTACTAGGCCCGTGTTTCCGGATCTTTGTACGGCTTCCACTCGAAAGTGGGAGCTTATAATAATAGGTGTAACAGGGTACCCGCGTGCAAAGAACGGGCGCCTTCCAATACGTGTAAGTCCCAATGGTCTCACGGCGTACCACAGTGTACTCTGATCGACTCAAGCATTCGAAACGAGAATATGATAAAAATATAGAAGAGCTATTCCCTGCCTGTGTTCGCCGGGGTCCTTTGCCCGTTGTCAGAGATGAGGCCACTGCTAATAGGTCCTTTTTTTCGGCATCGTACTGCTTGGGCACACAGAACAGCCTTTCGGACCTCCGGATCAGGCTATGAATTATGCGCTGATTCTGCGGCATCAATTGTTTCTTTTGGCTGAGTCGAAGTTCAGGGCTTGACAAAGTGCCGGGTGAATGGGACAATGTATTATTGCAGGGTTCCTAAGTAGTACAGGATGGGTTCACGGATTCCACACCGGGGATTACCAAGCCCGTATTTTCTTCCATCAGTGGTACCAGGTGGTACCTGGCCTGCAGAACATAATTCAATCAAACAGGAAGTGTTGGGTTGTCAGTGTTCCCTGAGTGTGGTTCAAGGTGGAACCTGATCGATGCATGAATAGTTTCTGTGGTAACCGAGATCACCGTTCGCAAACCAGGAATTTCCGGAAGGTGGGGAGGTCAAATCTCACTGTACTGGCCCACTGATGGTGAACCTAGTGCTATGGGACACCACGTCTCCTCGGAGTGGAACTTGGTCAGCCAGGATAGCGGCTTGACGGATAGCCCTGCCGTCAGTCATCATATCAGGTGTGGATAAGTTGGGAACGATTGACCTTTCTGCGTCCATCATGAATGGGCGTTTGAGCCTGGAACCAGAAAAAAAGAACACGCGAAGGGTGACATACATCATTCCTCTGTCTGTATGTCTGTGCTCACGCCTCCCACGCCATAAGCGAGTCCGGGAAGACGTCGGACATTACACACCCCTCAACCGGCATGCTATCATTGTAAATAAACAATTGAGTCCGTAAATAAATTCGACAGATCATGCGTGTGAAATAAAACGCATTTAGCACAAACACGTCTGGCTGTCATTTAGCCAACTGATGATACATCAAGGTGTTTAATTAATCTAATCAATATCGCTATCACCTCAACTCAAGGTTGCCATGAGTCTCAACCCATACCCGTTCATATGTCCAGGGTATGAAAGATTAGGACTTACAACAAGATTTCAGTGTCTACTAGGATAGATAATAAATAGTCTGATGTGCTTCTAAACGTAAATATTCCAGCAATAATTGGTCCTGGTACTCGCCATCTAGCAAAACCCAATGTTTCATGTATGGGGGCGTTAATCCATCCCATGAATATATATTCTCCGTAGCCCAATTATATGTGATTCGGCGTAGCAGAACCAGAGCGAGGTGTTTAAATATAACCAGGAAGTCGGTCCGGTGCGAGGTGGCGAGGATCAAGGCTGCCTATCCGCCTGTTACTTGAAGTTCACTAAACGAAGCCTGACCTGGAGTCATTCACATATCCAAGTAGGCTATGGCTTCTTGGATTTCAAACACCGCGGCGTTACGCTCGAGGGCCAAAGATGGTATAGGATATCATGGGCGTTCGAGAGCATTTGCCTAATTTACTTTCTTGCCAGCAAAGGCTTCCAGGTATATATAGCAGAACTGATATTCAGTGAAGTAGACAATATTTCGAGCGCTTTGGATACCCGAATCAATACCGAGGCCAAGCTCAAGATTGTTGTACATAGTAGACTGCTGCTGTAATTGCTTCACCGGCAGTCATCGCCCCAAACTTCTCTCACCGTAACTTATACCCATGCGGGTTTAATAGGATACCCCCATCTTGTCTAGACCAGTTTTCTGGCCAACTCGGATCTGGTATCATAGGATCGAGGGAATAAGCTCAATACTCGGTACCCCTTCCTTTCCAGACTCCCCCTTATAGTGCTACCCCTTGTAGCAGATACTAACACACACCGCGCCAGACTTCGCTCAGGCTCTCCGAACGAAATCGAATAGTCTTCAAAGTTACAATAAAGCTCGTTGATCCGCTGGTAGTAATTTCCACTCTCTGTCATTTATATGCGCTTGATTTCCCTCGACGCAAAGGGGGAAGAGCTTTGGTGGAGGTTTTGACAGGGAACACACAATCACTATGGATATTTCCGTCGCGCGTGGGCGCCTGGGTCAGACGTCGTGATTCTTATCCCGTTGAGTGGCGCTGAGTAACCTTTGCGTTTACCTCAAACTCGATCTGTGTTTGCGAGAGGGGAATAGAGGGTAGTGAAGGTGGGTCAGGTCGGCAATTAGTCAAGCTGAGCTCACCCTTGTTTCTTGTACGTTTCTTGACGAAACATTACTACATGGAAAGTCTTACTCAACCTTGGGGTGATTTCTTCTCCCGAATGCACTGATTTGACGGCAGGGGCCACTTCCCTACATGATCCACAAATACGAAGTGGGAAAAGCGAAGAGTCGAAGTGGTTGGGTAGCGCGGAAGAAGCTAATTGAAATTTAACTCTGGTTGTCCAATGTCTTACGGCTTCAGATCCATGCAACAAGGAAAGTATATCAGTATTACGCTAACACACCATCACACATGCGCGTCCTAGAGAGCTTGAAAGTTGCGCCACACGAAGTGAAGCCCGATTTGTCTATTTGTTCTCGTCGGCAGAGTATGGCATTGGTCAGCGCTGAGCGCTGAGAAAAGGATAAGCAAATCATCACGATGGAGGGAACTCAGGGAAAAAATCGAAGACGAAAGGTGTGCAGGGCCAGAGCTTTCAATAATTCAAGGTCTTCTCTAGTTGCGGTTTACTCATTTACGACATGAGCGGTTTGTGATTCTTCTCCTTTCAAACAAGTGAAGTAGAATTTTGTATTGTCCGATCCGGATTCTCCTGACAACAGATCGGAATGTTCCCTGAAGTGCATGAGAGTCACATACGCGTAGGAAATTTGGCAGGGGAAATTGTGGAGGACGGAGTGCTTGGAGACCAATTTCCGAGGGTATTAGGCGAGGCGGGGCGGGGCGGTTGTACCACCCAAGATCCCCGGAGATCAGGCTTTTAAAAAATAGCCATGTGCTACGTGCTAAGCGTTGAGATATAATTCACCCATTCAATCATCCCAAATCATTTCAGGTGACTCTGTCGGTGGGTGTTGTTGAGATGGCGGGTTCCAAGAAATAGCCTACGCCCAAAATTTTACAGTCCCGAGCTGGGAGTGTCTCACCTCTTGTGAACTGAATTCCGGCCGCACTGGTCCAGGGATCCAATAGAGCATGAAGCCCGGAATCTAGTATTTCCGGGTTTCGAAGATGGGAAGTTCCAGCGAGTCAAGTGCTTTGCGTATAACTGTCGGCCTTTTTTCAATGACCCGCCGTCTCGCGTCGTCTCGTCTTTAGACCAGGAGTCACCCATGAATTGGTTTCCAAGCTTCGACATGAAGCAACGCTAGCGACATCAGTCTCATTGAGTATCAGTATGGATGAAAGGTATGTCATGTAGATAACGTGAGTGTATGTCACTGTTGTGTCCACCTCTGGCACGAGAAAAAATCAGTATTTTCAAATGTCGTAAATCTCAGCCTGTTGACGGGTGCATTTATCACGGGCTTAGGTCTTGAGGGTTGATGCATACGAAACCTGCCAAGCTGCTGAACAGCTATGTTGGTATTCCAAAGCATGGATGATGACAGAAACCTGAAGGCCGTGAATCATGGAGCTTGGAATGGAAAGGCACCGAGAGCAGAAAAAGCACTCCCCATGACATTGGTGGGATTCTTTGGCCATGAGACAAAATGGCCAGTACAACAAAAGACCAGGGCTCTAGTAGCCTAGAAACCGAACAGGTCGGTCTGGAGCTGGACGTTCACGCCACAGCATATGCACAAGATGATCACGACAGACCCTGAATTGTCGCGGAGTAGAAAAACGACTATGTCAAATTGCACTCTGCGCTCCAACTCACATCGTCGTCCCACTTTCAAGAATATCCCGAGAGAGAGGCATCAACCAGTATTTTGACAATGGACTGTCAGTTCGGCGGTCCCTGTTAATTCCGGGTGCTTGTAACATCAACATTGTTCCCCACCTGCAGTTACGTCGTGATGTGTGCAGCCGTAAATGTGTGGATCGAGACAGCTATGATCTAGGGATGAAATTGACATTTGCGTAACTCAGGGACGTTTCGGAGCCAAAGATAGTGTCGCACCCTGGTACCGACATATTGACATGTCATGTCAAGTCGTTGATGGGCGAACGTGCATGGGGACAGGATAGAATTGGGTGACACAACCAAGACCGGGGAAGCGCGGAAAGAGCTTTTCTGGGAGCATATCAACATTTTTTGATGGTCCCGAGTAAATCATCCGGAGCGTCAAGACTTATCTTGCGCATGGTATGCCGCCCCGCACGCTCCATGCGCTGCGGCTGATATCTGTCGCTCGGGAAGATCTGGGCCTTACGAGAGACTGGTCCCATTTGGGATGAAAATTTCTCGTCGTGATGCATTGACGAGAGTCGAATGGAACAAAGGATAGGGTGAGTATGTGGCTGAATCGCAGCATGACGTAGAAAGCTCGCAGGGATGATGCATTGATGCATCTCCATTTCGGACCGAAGCCCAACGGTATTACTTGAAGAGGTATTCATGCTGTAGAGCGAAAACCTGAAACGCAGGTTCAGGGACATGGACGCCATGAATGATATTTCGCTTCGTTTGCTCCTTGCGTCTTAACATACCTGAAAATGGCCTCCAATGAGATCGTGTTGCAAGCAGTGCCGGAGACAGCCGCAGATTTTCAAAGTCAGACGGCAGAGGAGACCCAGCCGGCCCTTCGGCGTCTGTCCCGTCAATGACCAAAGCCCTCCCCGCCTTTCTCAACCTGAACTTCCACCGTTTGGACCTCTTAATAACATCTCTGCTATTTATCATATCCGGTGCTGTGATTGTGGCCTGGGTTAATGCAGGATTTGTGAGCGATACCTGTAATCAGAGCTGACCCGGCGATTCACGTGTGCTGCTTTCTGCACTCCCGTATATGGCGATAACCCATTTCTCGACTGCCAACTCCAGAAGAGGTGGACTATCTTTTCACTACTCATGCCAGGGAAGAACGACGACAATATTGTGAGCTTTGTTGCTATCACAGGGGTGTCGTGAGTATCACGCCCTTGGTATCTTGCGAACTCTTCTCATCTCCTCCACCCCGGTTAACAGCACAAAAGAGGCCAGAAAGTACTTAGACAAATACAAGCGCCTCGATACCGCCATGGATGCCTACTATAATGACTCTTCGTCATCTTCATCGAGCATGCAAGCCTCCAACAATCGTGTTCCATCAACGGGGTCACTCACCACTCTGTTCAATAAATACAAAGACAAAGGTCAGATCCTCAATCGAGAATAGTAATGGACTGTCACCGCTCAAACGGTATTATCCCGTCTTGTCAAGATACTGGACTCGATGAGATCACTGTCGATGGCACGATCAAAATGTGTGAAGACCTGGAGGTTGATCTAGAGGATGTAGTCATGCTCGCTGTCGCGTACGAGTTAAAGTCACCGCGGTTGGGCACCTGGACAAAGAAAGAATGGATCGATGGCTGGAAAACGCTACGGTGCGTTCCCGTTCTGCAGTTTGATTACGATCTTGAATCGTTCTGCAACGTTGTCCGTTCCGTGGTTCAGGTGTGATAACCTCGCCTCCATGAAGAGAGTTCTGCCCGACCTGCGAGAAAGACTTTCTTCAAACCCAGAATACTTCAAAAACGTTTACAATCATACTTTCGACTTTGCCCGCAGTGAGGGACAACGAAGTTTGGGTAAGCTGTTTTTCTTCACATTTTACCGATCACCGATTTTGTATTGAGTGTGAATGGATCCTTGACAGCTCTTGAGACAGCCCAGGCATTTTGGGCTCTTCTTCTTCCTCATGGCCTAGAGG
Source organism: Chlorophyllum brunneum (assembly GCA_963576785.1). Classification (NCBI taxonomy): domain Eukaryota; kingdom Fungi; phylum Basidiomycota; class Agaricomycetes; order Agaricales; family Agaricaceae; genus Chlorophyllum; species Chlorophyllum brunneum. The sequence continues at coordinate 1,277,322 of OY756148.1, forward strand.
GCGGAGCTTTATCCTATCTCGGTGCAACCGTAACTGATGTGGATAACGATGTCGAGATGGACGGCACAGATCAAGGCTGGACAGGAGAGCAAACACAGATCTGGTTTGACTTTCTCAGTAAGAAGGGCATGAAGGGTATTAGTCGTGATACATGGCAGATGGTGAGTGCAATGTCGTACTTCTCTGGTGTCCCCGTTATACCAACTATTATATCTATATTAGTTCCGCGAATTTGTCCGTAGTGTTGACTCTCGGTTTAGCAATTATGACCAGGAGTGTAAGTACCTTCGCAGGAAAGACCCAGTTTACTCCGAAATTCTGACACCAACTGATGTTCATAGCCGCTTGGCCGTCGACGTTTGATGATTTTGTTGAGTTTGCAAAGGAAAAGGGAGCGATCTGATATTTCATATCGCGATCCTTGCTGGTAACGGTGACAATCAGACTTCCTTTTGTATAATGTGTAATAGCGGTTGGCTAATAAACCTCCCATATATCCCCCCTGCCCGCGATGCCGATATCTAAAAACGGCTCCTCCAATAACCCACACTGAGTGGTATGTGCGTAATATATCCCACGATTCTGCGACGAGTTCGGTGAAACCTCCTCCGATTATCAAGCACTGGTCCACAAAAACCACCTATTCCTTACGTTATTTCAAGGCCTTTGGCATATCGACGTCGGATTCGGGCCTCTGCACATCAAAAAAAATCGTCGTGTTATAATTACCTTGACTGCGCAGCACTAGCGACATTTTCCGTTTACAGGATCGACATCCAAATGAGGGGTCACTCTGTGATACTCGTCTTGTCAAGCTAATGGGCGTAAGTGTTACTCAATCTCGGCGCGAGTTTCCATGCTTGCTGGAGATGATCGGTCAAGCAGATTCAACGGCTCTCCAACTAGTATCTAACTATGTCACAGATCTCGTTGGTATCGGTCAGATTTTCCCTCTTGTGGGTATCTGGAGCATGACCCAAGGAACAAGAAAAAGGAAAGCTGATCATTGATATGTCTCCGATATCGCAGCCTTTCTGTCATTGACGTTAACTACCATACCAGCTTGGGGAGTTGACATTTGGATGTCGTTCCATGAGAACGATCGCATTAAATCCTCCTCCAGCCTCAATCTATGGCAGATAAACCGATGAAGCCAGATTAAGAGGAGCACCACCAATCTAACACCACCGATATTGACATCAGAAGCTCACGGTTCTCAGAATAAAGCACAAGACAGTGACCCGCGCGAGCCCATTCAAACTAGTAGGTAACTTCTTTTCTAGACGCATTTAGTACCCACTCAGCGCTAATATTTGGGCGAGCTTGTAGTATTCAATTGTAAGACCGAATCGGCAATGCAATTCAAAGTCATAGATCTTTGTATCAAATGACAATGACATTGAAGGGCGACTAGATAACACGATCGTCATTTGAGGAAACCAGAATACCTCCGGAAGCTCGCATACAACCGAGAACATCCTGAAGAATAGCTGGTGCCTGTGACCAACCCCCCGGATTTCATTCCTTCTCGCCTTGAACCTTCTTTCTGATTCCCAACGACAAAATAATAATAATGAAAATACGAAGTGCCTTATGGACGTTTGTTGGCAGATCAGGTCGACACTCGTTCCCGTACTTCATTGAATCACGGAAGTCGAAGACTCCCCAATGATGACCAAGTGCTCCCAGAGGCTACTTCCGATAGATCCTAGGTTGTCGTGGTTGGTGATCACGTCTTGTCAGAAGGTTTTGATATGTTCCATCCGTGGGACGCACTACTTGTTTTTTGGCGATAACCTAGAGCCGAACTGTGAAGTGCAGGCGCAAGGAAGAACAAAAAATGGTCGGTGTGATGGAAGTTATGGCATTCTGATGCATGTATGGCCTATCAGATTGTCCCAGGAGAATGGAAGACGGGGCTAAAACCAGATTCACCTTCCTGTCACTGCCTTGTAAGTCAGATAACCCTCCGACACCCCTGGATCATCAATACGTTGAAGTACTGTGAACGGGCACTGTCAGGCTGTTGCGCCTCAGCTATTTAATTCCATGACTGTCGAACAAAGAACAAAGAAAGTACCCGAAGGAAAATAAACGAGAAATATAGACATTGAAGACGAAATCTGTAGGAGAGAATACTACGAGGAGGGAAAAATAACGGGGTAGAAGAGCCGGTATTCTCTACCGGATGGAAGTACACTTAAGGATGCCCCCTCTTTCGGCCAATATGGTGTCTCCGGGACACCAAGCTTCTAGGGCCTAAGGGTTGACTCGAATACACACTCGCACGCCAAGTCCCACCACACTTCATGGATGAATCGCCTGCGTACCATTAGCCAACGACGTTTAAACGGCGGACAAGAATGACTAGGAAGACATACCATCACAAGCTATATCGCACTCTTTCTCACCCACACTAACTCCCGCGCCATCCGAAGTCTTCTCAATGCTACTCCCACAGTAACATTCTACTCCGTACTCGGTCGCAGCGTAGGTATACCCACGGCTCGAGCACTCGCTAGTGCACATTCCCGTTGTCATACCACCCCGGCTGACGGTGGACCCTTTGAGAAATCGGCTCGATGAGTCGGCGTAACATCCAAGACTTTTCCAGCCCTTCAAAAATATATCTGTCAGCAAGGAAGAAGCGGGTAATGACGAAGTTTGCTCACATTGGAATTGCCCGGCTGAGGTTGAGGACTAGATGATGTCCCTGAAGTGGTATAAACGTTCAGCGTCCATTCACCACCACAAATCTTTGACAGGTCGCCGGCGCAGGACATTGGACACATCGACGATGAAGTTGGTCTCCCGTTTGCACCATTGTTCGTCAGTGAGTTACCACAATAGCCTTTGCGAGTAAATACATCAGCCTAGCCATGGGAGGCGAGCGACTAGACCTGAACACATACATTCTTGTCTGGAGAGCAAAATAAAGATTTAAGGTAATTATCCTGGGAGCAAACACGCACCCATATTCCACACCAGCGAACGAATATCCAGCACAAAGACTCTGGCAGATTTCTGGTGTCATATTAGGCCTTGAGTAGGAAGCGTCCGTGAGCGCCCGGCGGGAACCGCTCGTTCCCTCCTCCACACAACCTAAGTAGCTCCAAGCTCCTCCAGTGGATGTAGGCGCTGGAGCTAGAGTGGTAATGGAGTGACTTGTGGCCGCTGCGGGCACGGATGACGGAGACACTATATTCGTTGATGGGGTGCCTGTTGGGATTGAAGCGCCAGGGTCCGGGTCTGTAGCATTAATTCATGTCATAGGAGTGGAGTTCGTGACTAGGAAAACCTACTTGCGCTTCCAACATAGACGTTGTAATTGTCTATATACATATCAATAACATATACCTTTCTTCTAGGGCACAAGAACATACAAAGCTGCGGGTCTACATTGTACGTGAAATCAGAGGGCGTCTTGTCGATGAACTTCTTCCCGTTCCTCGTCATTGAAACCGTGACCTTTCCAGGTGATAGAGGGATCTTGAGCTTGTTGACGCCAGCATTGACCGTGAACTGCTTTGTCGAGTCTCCACAAGTTAATATCACTTGACTTGATTGTGTGGTGAACGCAAGGGCCCAAAGAGAGTCCTAATTCGATCTTGAGATGTCTAACGTTACACAGAATTGACCCAACACGAACTTCTGCGAAATTGAAACCGGATGGTCTAGCGAGGGAATCCGCTGAAGCAGTGGCCTGTGCTGGATGAGGGCGCGCCCAAAAGTAAATGACATCCTGCTGTAATCATCATAAGCCTTCGAAACAGAATTTTTCCCAGAGATACCATACAGTGATGGCAGGGTATTTTCCAGTCTTGTATGCCGTGATATAATATTTAGAGAGCTCAAAGAATGCGAGGTGAGAGTATCCGTTAGCCCAGGTAGTTCCCGAAGGCTGGAGCCCCTTGATGCCACTAAAACTGATTTCTAACATGAGTAAAATTCCCTTCAATAAGAATTGCGGACATACTAATCAGATTCTCCAAAATCGTTCCTGGGAGAAGCATGCATATTAGTGAGAGTCGAATTGGAGTATGACCGAAGGTGTACCATGTAACCATCTCAACCATGGGAATACGATCCCTCATCCCGATGAGCTGTTCCCAACGGCCTGCGATGAGCCAGTCATCTCCACGTTGGTAAAAGTTCTTGTAGTCATAATGTGTACTACGACTGGGATGAGGTACAAGCGGCACCTTTGCGCAGGAAACTCACAACATCCAAGGGCTGATGGAAGTGACATATTTGATAGATGGACCGAGTTGTTGAAGATCTAGGTTTTGATCAATATGAACTATCAAACTTCGGGCGGGCGCTCACAGTATTGATCGTCCGCAGTCTGAGGTATTATTCAGTGTGTAAGTCAGGAATAAATGCTATACATGCGCTCACTGTCTTGTCGGCGTCTCCTTGTGGCCAGGCACAACCCCAACTGCTCCTCTATGAGTAGGGTGTCGTGAGGAACAAGAATATAAGAGGACCCACCAGAACCACGAATCCAAGCAGCTCCAACCACCAAACTGGCCTTCAATCTCCGCAACGAAGGGCATCAGGTATCCATCTGTTCGATCTTTAATCTCTTGCCAACCATTGCTACCTAAACATTTGCCGAGATACGAAGAGATAAGCGGGCGCCCATTAACTTTAAATTGGCTTCCATCGCTGGAAAACTGATTGACGACGTTGACGACGGAATTTACATCGCATGGGAACGAAGTAAAGTCGATGGACAAGAACATTTTGACACCAGTGCCAGAGGCCGCGCTGTATGCATTACGAAGTTGTTCATTTTGCCAAGAGTCGGAGCCAAAGTTTAGGGCGATAGCATCGCTTAGAGATGTTCAGCAAAAGAGAGAACGAGAACCCCTTGTGGAGAGACTCACACCCCGCCCGAGCCTATCTGCTGGATGTCATCCTTCCAGTCGTTGACGGTGTAGTCATACCTGTTCAACTCGGTTAATAAACTTGAATTAGACGTTCAGGGTTGTGAGGACTCACGTGTCTAAAATAGGCATCAAGCAAGATCAATGACGTATTTGAGAAATCAGCGACGCACTTCCAACAATCTGTAGGAAGTGGTGTTGGCGAGCTGATAAATGGGGCGGACGTAAGAGGCGTACATGGTGCATGAAGACATATCTTGTATCATCACGGGTCTCGAGATGGAGGGTGGCGTTCTTCAACGAACCTGGTCGTTGATCCGCGCCGACAGGTGATACTTGCTGTGTTAAGAAAAGTTGAGGCAACAAGCCAGCCTTGAACGTGCAAAATGCCAGAAAATGTGCGAAAAGGGACACTAAAATCATTGCGAATGGATAAGGACAGTGAAACCAGGCAGGCTGTTGTGTTTAAAAAGGAGTGTGGTGCAGTCGAAGCTGAGCACGCGGTTGAGCTGGTCAGAAGGCGATGGAGTGCAGGAGACAGAAGGTAGATACGCCACGGGCGTCGCTCTAAGAATTATATGGTCAGTAGGATCACATAGGGGAGGTCAGCGTTTCTGGATAGCGCTGATGAGGACCGATAAGATCAAAGGGCACGTACAAGCCTGTCAACTTGGGCGGTGGCACCGGCGGGATCAGCTTGTCGATTCGATTTCTTAGGTGGATACGCTGGTCCAGCAGCGTGGTGGATCTGCAGACGATAACTCGAGTTCTCTCGGAACGTCAACGCCAGAGAAATGGAGAGGGGATGAGAGAAAGGAGGGGCGATGGTGATTATAACCGTGTTGGCGGTATGGTCTATAGAGAAAATGGGTGAGGGCGTGTGGAAGAGCCTAATATGGTTGAGCCGCCAGGAGAAGATCACTTCATTTTACGTCAGGCGAAGTGGATCTGTTGGCACCAGCATTTGTTGCCCTTGACCACGAAAATTTAGTCTCTTCTGAGTGAGCAAGGGCGTAGCGGAGGTCCGCGACAAACAGCGGGGGTGATTGCACGTCGTGTCGCGCTGGCCGTCGTACAAGTACTGTGCTTCCAGATACTACCGAGGCATGGTTCAGCCGATCCTCATTCACGAAGAAGACCGGGTCGCCACATCGATACAAGTACAGAATTCCAGAGTTTCGCGTTTGTAATGTATGAGTCCACGAACAGTCAAGAGAAAAGCAGCAATTTCCGAGCGAATTCCAGAGGAGATTTGCGACATGTATGCTTGTGTCCAGCGCTTCAAATGCGATTCATAGGATACGGCATCGCAAACCCTAACCCCAGTGGCCCGCCCTTTATCAATTCTGCCCAGTCTATTGGTTGTCACGTTCGGTCAAATTCAACCAACCAATTTCTCCGTCGCCCTTGTTCCTCTCTTTATCTCTTAACTTATCTTTTTCCAAAAGCATGCCCGACGTTGCTGTTGACAAGCCCGCTGCAGTCTCTGCAGAAAGCGACACAACTGCCGGTGATAACGAGAAAATGTTCAAGGCCATGCGCCAAGGTATGTTTTCTCGGTGTGTTAAAGTATGTATTTGAGACTCACCTTAAGATTTGGGCATTAGTTGAATTCTACTTTGCCGATTCAAACTTGCCGTTCGATAAGTACGCTATCTAACATTTACATTTTGCGCCCAGTACAGAGCACTCATATGTTAGGTTCATGTGGACGCTGCACTCGAAAACTCCGGAACACTGGGTGCCCATAAAAACTATTGCTTCATTCAAACGCATGCGGGACTACCAATCCGAGGGTATTGACTGGCTGATTCAAGCGCTACGAGACAGCACTTGCCTCGAAGTTGATGAGTCGAAAACCAACATCCGACGGACAACTGAAGTCCAGGAACCAAAAAACCAGTTCGAGAGAAGCGTCTATGCAGTACGTGTTTATTCTGGGGTAAAATTATGTCCAGGAGCTGATCCATATTTGCTAGAAAGGTTTTGGGGAAGAAGAGCCAACACTACAGGCTCGTCTCGAGGATTTCTTCAACAAGTATGGTAGAGCTAACGCAGTTCGCATGAGGAGAGATGAGGAGAAAAAATTCAAGGTCCAACCATTGTTCATTCTTATATTTGTTGCCCATCTAACTTCCATACGCTATCTTTCAAACAGGGTTCCGTTTTTGTCGAATTTTCGGACTTTTCGAGCGTCGATGCTTTCCTAAAAGCCGATCCAAAGCCAACATGGGAAGGAAAGGAGCTCCTCATCATGAGCAAGTGCGCTCTCTTTACCAATCTCACCAACCACCTCGCTGAATTTACCCCAGGGAGGATTATTGTGAAATGAAGATCAAGGAGAAAGGACTCACCGGCAAAGCCGCAAAAAACAGACGCGAATTGATGACTCGCACCCGAGGCTTCAATGCTTTCCAAGAGATGGCAAAAGGCAAGGACACTGATGACAAGACAAAATCTGATGGTCCGGCCAAAGAAATCTTTCTTGACTTTATGGGCAAGAACATCCCCATCCACAAGAACAACGAGGGAAACGGTAGCGTCAGTGCCGAGGATGTACCATTCGTGAAGGGTGCGACGTTGAGGTTCGATGGGTGTGGCGGAGATGTTTCGTGGGCAGAAATCAAGGTAGGTTTCATCTATCTTCGATACGTACGAGCGTTAACTGAACTCCGAACTTTTAGGATCCCCTCAAAGCTAAATTTGATAACCGTGCTCCTTATATCAAGTATTCTCGCGGAGATGACTCCGGTCTCGTCGGATTCCATAAAGCGCTGTCAGAAGAGGAAATTAGTCTCATCAAAGAGACAGTCAAGACTATCAACAAGAAACCCGTCACCTGGAGGGTGCCTTCTGGTGTGCCCCCCTCTCCTCCCCACTGTACATCCATAGCTCACTGACCTTGTCACAGAGGCGGACGAAAAAGCATTCCAAATTGAACGCGCACAAGCAGCCGCAAAAGCTGCACTGAACACTGCAACCGGGGCATCCTCTTCCTCGACAAGAGGGGGGAGGGGCGGTCGTGGTGGACGTGGTGGACGTGGAGGTGTGAAAGGGGGTCGTGGAGGTCGTTCAGGTGGCGATCGACGAAACGGCAACCGCGCCGCTGCTAAAGATACCAGTGGAGCAACTTCAACGGTGGAAAAGAAGGAGGAGCAGACTGGAGAGAAGAGGAAGAGAGCGATGGAGCCTGACGGTGGACATGATGTTGGGGTGAGAGGTGTCAATGCTCCTCCGACTCTGACAAGTGCTACTACGAAGAAAGTTAAGACGAACGATGGAGAGGCCGCACCCACATCGTAGGTCCGGTGGATAAAAAATTGGCTCGGCTGCATATATCCGGAATTCTTGTATGATCTTTACTTTGCTTCTGGCGTTTCCTCTCTGTTGTATGTCATGCTGACAGAACTCTTCAAGCCGAGAATGTACTTGTATCACTAGCCGAATGTGTCAATGCAATTCACCTGTCAAACAGCGATTGTCCCAGGGTGTAGTATCTCGATCATGCCACAAAGCCCACCGCTCTCCACTCGGTGCTCCCTTGATCTTTATTACACCTCTATCCAGGTGATGATCCACGACAAAAGCCCGGAATACATGAATCACACCAGGGGCTTCCTCCTTCCGTTCTGCTCCGAGTTAACCCATCGCTCTTCCGGAGGGCACCTTATCTGGTTCAACATAGACATGATTCACAACTATTTCGTACGACCTAATATTAAAAACCAATCAGACACCCCAATCTGCGTAAACCATTCAGCCACTCTTGTCGTAGGGAGCTAAACAAGGCCTGATTTACCCAAGAGAAAACAAAACTGCGTCCTGCTCCATCACGAGCTACCCTAGGATTTGCTGCTGCGTCAACGTGTTCAAACCTAGCCTCGCAGGAAACTTGCAGTTCACACGAGGAGTCAGACTGGTTGGCCAATTGTGTTGTCTCTTAGCCTCACCCGCGGTGGCGGCGGCTTCCCTCTCGTCAAGCTTCTGAACAACCCCTTTGCCCTGCTTTATGGGTGACGGCTTCTCCTAGATTGACTGCTTTATCACATTGGACATTTTGCAGGTGACGAGAATCAGCCCTATTAGAGGTAACATACCCCATCAGATGCCAAAAAAAAGTCGTCTGGACTCTCTTCACCTACAGCTTCCAGCATATATTCCCCCCTCGTGTTCATTTCAGTTGGTCGCATGACCATCTTTCAGGTGTAATATCTATTCATAACATTACACCCGCGGTAGCCCGACTCTATCTCCGCTGATTTTTAAAAGGACGCGGCGTACCGATGGACCTGGGGCTGACGACCGAGTTCGAACGTGATTTATTAACTTGGCCCCTGTTTTAAATACAGGTCAAAGCTCCTAGTCCGCACCAACACCACCCCAACAATCCCTTTACCCATTTCCATCAAGTCAAGACTTCAGGAACTCGTTCACAATGCCTTCCGTAATGGGAATCACCATCAACTGTAACCGTGAACGCAGCAACGGCGGAGGTATCTTTCGCCCCGTTACAGTCGGTCCTCATCATCCTATTTACCAACGAGGTGTCGTTGCACCTATTTCGAATCTCGTCAATTTGCCTTTACTGGTGTACAGACATGAGTCGAAGGAGGGGAGGGATATTGGCTCGGAGGAAGACGTTGCATTAAATAATGAGATTGCGGGGAGGTTGATGATCAAGAGGGACGGGGAGACTATCGACGAGTAAGTCATTTCAAACACTTCTATTAAGGATTGGCATTGACGCATGACTATAGGTTCAGAGAAAGGCCTGGAAGCGTGAGTTTGTCCAAAGCTATCGTGTTGTTCAGGTGGTTAACAGTTTTTTTCAAGATCACGATTGTTCGCAAGGACGGTCAGCCTCTCACCAGACAAGCTATCGAGACCATCTGGATGTTCAATGACTATTTTCTTGAGCACTTGCAAGAGGACAAACGAGGTGCCCAACAGCTCCTCAACCGTCGTGATTTCGACCACTTCTGCGAGGACTATAAAGAAGAAAGGTTGTTACACGGTCATTCATCATTCATGAGGCTGGAGTTGCCGTTGTAGTATGAAGTCTTTTTCTCTTGCTTCGCGACTATGGGTAGGGTTTGGGTGTAGACCAGGTTATGCTCATTGTACAGTACGGAGGAGATATGGGCGGCATGAATATACCACTTGTAGTGTCTGTTGTACATGGACGTCCGTGCAGAGGAGGCTCTAGAGTTTCGCGCGCGCGGCAGCGGCTTGACGTTGACCACGTTGAAGAATGGGTTTGATAGATTCCTGCACAGCATTGAGAACCGTTGTCCCAAACCACGTAACCGAACACACCTCATAAGCCACGGGTATTTCTGTCCAATTTAATGGTTCCGATTGGGCGCGGTTCCAGAGTTGTTCGTAGACCTTTCCATCATAGATACCAAGGGCGCTAAGCCCATTCAGCGAGTACGGCAGCATAACCTCAATATAAGCACTAACCTATCCAATTCCCAATCCGTGAATCCAAATGCATCAGTCAAACCGATAACCTCAGGCAGTAGCTCCACGCAGAGGTACTTGATAGCCAACCTCAACGAGCGTGTGGCATCTCCTCCACTGCCTGCACCGAGTGCTCCAAATGACAGCAAGTCGACAACGCTTGCTTCGAGAGTTGTCAATAGATACTATGTCCGTATAATATTAGCCTCAGCAAGCTCGGGAAAAACGGTTCAAGATGTAAACGTACCAAGAGATATAACCTCTCCAAAACCTTTACATTCCTCTCTTTACCCTCAAGTGCTTCCGGCAATCCTTTGATTATATCCCCAACTCTTGCAGCGACAAATGCCTCCGTAACCGCTTTCGCCGTCCTTTGACCCACAGATGCATCGGGTTCATTGGCATTTTGAGCCAATTCCCGAACGAGAAGCGCGGCTCGCCATTCAAGGAGTAGGATCGAGGTAGCTGGGTCTTGCCATGCATTGCCTGAAGGAATTGGAGGTGCGGAGACCGTGCTGATGAGAAGGCGGAGATAGACTGCGGATGGTGAAAGATCGGATGTATCATTTGGTTTAAGAAGATTTGTATAGGACTTCAGAGCAGCGCGGACGACTTGTTGATCGAGGACGAAATTATCGCCTTCGTAGCTGTCATCAATACGTGGGTCTAGGGATTTTCTGTGACAGAGTATGAGGGAGTAACGTACGTTGCACTGGGAAGGTAGTCTGCATATAAGCGGCCGAGACCAGAGAATACGCTGTAGCCGTGACCACCCATAGAGCGTCGAGCGATTTCAAGATCTTGTATACCAGTAGAAGAAACAAGAACTTTGAGGCCACTAGTGATGGCGTGCATTTCGGCGAGGAGGGATGTATCTCCTTTTTGAAGGCGACTGGACATGGCTTCGAAGGATTGGATCTGAGTAAACACAATATGAGTTTATAGTCAAATGGAACAAAAAGGAGCGACGAACCATGGTCTTACCGAGATGAATGAACACGTAGGCACGTGAGAGGATTGGGAGGAGGCGGTTGTGAACAGATGGGTAGGAAATAATTTGACGTTCCAAGCTGTCTGGGCCTTTCTCACCTTGACGGCGAACCGTGGCGTAACGGATAGATACGGTGGCAGCTGAGACAGACGAATTAGTGGCGAGTCGGTGGAAGGAGGCCTGGGCGCACCTTTAGCCATAAGCCATCCAGCTCCTGTCACCATGTTAGCCCGGATGTACAGCATCTAAAAGTGCTGTCAGCAACGCGGAATATCACAGATAGGGTAGCATTTACTCCACCGTAACTCAGCTTTGCGTGGGGTGGTTGGACATACTTGCCATCATCCGTGACCCGAGCGAACTTGGAAAGCATATAGGTTCCAGGAATGCGGACATGGTCAAAACGAGCGAAACCGTGGTCTGTGGATGCGTAACCTCCAAGAGACTTGGGGCCAATATCACCAATGATAATGTTGGGCATAACTTTGTGATTCTCTGTGAAAGACAAGTCAAGACTAGGTATCATATGGGGGGATAAAGTATGCGCACCCATAGACCTGAGCTGAACGAAGAACAAATGTGGTCCGTAATCTTGTCCGCCGAGGATTAACTTGGCTTGTAGGACACCGTGGGTGGCGGTCTTTCCAAGGGCACCAATCCACCATTTACTACTTGTCAGGGTTGGGGAGTGGATCTCAAACTCCTTGGTCTCCGGAATATAGGTAGCAGTAGTCTCAAGACGAGGGACATTTGTGCCATGGCCCAATTCTGTCTGGAGGTAGCAGCCCAAAACGCCGCGGTTTGCAACAAGTGGACCAAATTCCTTGATGAGTTCAGGGGAGCCTTGGGACATAAAGACGGGTTGGAATGCTAGAGGAACGTATCTTCTAGTGCCAGGATATGTATGTTCAGAGAGGGTGTCCATACCAATATTATGCAAACCAATTGAAAGCGATTCGTCAATGCTATTGATCGCAATGCTGGCCTCATGCTGCGACCAACTGTGAATGTCTTGAAGTTCATAAATGCGATTCGTCAGAGCAATGCCTCTCGCGTAACGCTCAGCCCTCGACAAGAAATCACTAAAGAATGCATGTTTTCAATCTAATACATAGTTTCTTCATGCGAATATCCGAGCACGCACCGTTGGCTTTTGTCAAAGACGGGATCATTGCTCAAAATATCAACAATTCTCTTTCGTTTCTCCCATTCACTACGGCCGTCTGGGCCATACATCAAGATTTAGCACACCCGGCAGAGTAAACTGTAGGGTAAGACGCACTGTGAAGAAAGTCCCGGATGGCGGAGACGTCGACTGAGGTATTGCGCCGGGCACTGACCATGTCAGTGCCGGTTTGCGCGTTTACATCATGTCTAGCCGACATGGCCAAAGTTGAGAATCAAGGCTCAGCCTGGTCGAAGCAAAGCAGATGTGTCATGGGATTAAAGTCACGGAGGGCTTGATGGCCGAGTACCCGGACTAGGTTGGGACCGTGGGACAGCGAGAGGTTCGGAGTGTGGCTGTCGTTGTGCCCTCAGTGTTGAGCACTTCACAGAGAGGCCAGCATTGATGTTGGCCGGTCTCTTGTTGATGTTGACTGGTCTATTGGCTTGTAGTACAACAGAGACCACTCAAGTGGTGGCTCACGTGAAGCCGTGAGAGAGTGGTTGTCTACGGGCTGGCATCACCGCGCCCGTCTCCAACCCAATTTTCTCCAGGTCTGGTCGGTTGCGCTCCTTTCCGTCCTTCTTACTCTCCTTGATATATCCAATCGAGCCTTGGCATTCTTCTCGGCATGGTGTCTTGGAAGCTGGCCCTGGGGCTTGGTACCTTTGTCCAGTTCCTTGGACATGCCAAGAGCGTAACTGTGTATTATCAGCCAGGACAAAATCCCTTCCAAACCACCACTGCTGCTGCTGCTGATTATACAGGTGCCGCTGCCTACAATCCAACCGTTCTCGTCCCTCCCCCTCCCCCTACCGATCTCAACAGGAACTTCCCTATCCAGCTCTTCGCTGGCGGCGTCGCAGGCGCATCGATCCCTCAACATGGAGACTTCTTTGGTTTTTCGATAGAAATGTCCGTCGTCAACCAAGTCCGTGAGTACAGTTTTGTCTGCCACGCCTTCTATCGCTCACGACCCTCTTTAAGTCGGGAAGAATGAGTGAGCTTTTACACAATAACGGCCTCGTGTTCTCGACCAACCCGTCACAGGTCCTTTGTCCAGGTTCCTTTCCTCAACCTAATGGCCAACTTGGCCCAGCGGTCGGGGCGCGTTCAAATTCGAGTTGGTGGTAACACTCAGGAGACTGCGGTGCTCGTCCCCAGCACCCCTGATGGGCGTATATTAGAGAAAAACTTGACTGGTGTCACCAACCCGGTATATCGCTATTACCAATGCACTTGTTCCGCAACCTAATGAATTGTTAGACACAAACACCGCCCTTGATTTTCACCCCTGGATTCCTGTATCTTATGTCCAACATCTCTTCGCTCGTCAACGTCCACTGGTACATTGGTGAGACTAGTGCCCGCTCCTCGTAGTCATGGATGCCTTATCCGTATCCAGGTGTCCCATTCTTCGATGTACCCAACTTCAGGCTGGATATCGCAGAACAGGGACAGCAGATCTTAGGAGATTATCTGATTGGTATTCAAGTTGGAAACGAACCCGACCTCTACGTCGACCATGGCCATCGTCCGCAAGGTTACAATGAATTTACCTATGCACAAGAATTTGGCGAGTTGGTCAACGCCATGAACAATGAAGCCAATGCAAAGAACCAACACCTACTTATTGGACCCAACATTGCCATGCGTTGGACTCCCGAGCAAGTTTGGAACACCGGTTTTGTCGACACCTATTCCCAGAACCTTGTCACCCTTGCAGTAGAAAGGTACGCCATTCATACACACGCGATCGATCAATGATACCATTCCGTCTCTTTAGATACCCAAGTGACAACTGTTTTGCCCAATTCGGTGTTGGAACCCCAAGGCAACCGCAGGAAATGTTTCCTCAATACCTCACCCATGCCTCGGGCCAAGGGATCGTGTCTGCTTACCTCAATTCCACGGCCTTTGCTCAAACTCGAAACAAGCCATTCATGATGTTCGAGACTAACACGGCTTCCTGTGGAGGTTTCGCTGGTATCTCCGACTCTTTCGGTGCTGCTCTGTGGGGCCTGGACTATGCCATGACTATGGCTTACAGCAACTTCACTGGCGCATTATTCCACATTGGTGGTCAGAACGTGTTCTACAACGTACGTCTCCCAACTGTAATTACAGGATGGACTAGTGACTGATGATCCTTTCTGGCCAGCCTTTCACTCGTGAGTCTTTTAATTAAATCCACAGTTTATACTTGGGATACTGAGCCGTGCTTAAGCTCCTCCTACCAACCAATCTGATTTCCATCAATGGACCATTGGACCCATATATTACTCCGCTCTCGTTATGGCTGAGGCTCTTGGAGCCTCCAACAAGTCCCAGGTGTTCGATTTAGCGGCCAACAGCAACAACCCCTTCACCCCTGCTTTCGCGATTTACGAGGATGGAAATCCTGTCCGTGTACTACTTGTAAACTTCATCACCGACCAGTCCGGAAATAGTGATCTTACTGCTGCCATCGCGATTGGTGGAGGTCAGACTGGTATAGCTTCTACTACGCCTGCCTCCGTCAAAGTCAAGTAAGTCATTGTCCGCTTTCTCGGTCCACAAATGGGATCTGAATAACTGTACTGTAGGTACCTCCGCGCGGACTCTGTTGCCCAGAAGGGCAACTTCACTTGGGCTAACCAGGTGCGCTAACCTAGTGATATACCTAACAGATGTTGACCCATTATCTCCAGACCTATGGCGATCATTTCTCTTCTGATGGCCGCCCCGTAGGCACCGAAGAGATTATTACAGTCAACTGTGACCAAACTGCTGGCGTGTGCAACATTCCCGTCTATGCTCCTTCTGCTGCCCTCGTATTCCTTACCGATAGCGCACAAACGGAGGACGCTGGTGAACCAACCACGACTTATTCTACCACCGCTAGGACGAAACTCTTTAACACTGTGACAGTCGATCCCGCAGTATTGGCCACCTCGAATGGACATAAGGGAATGGCCGAGCTGGGAAGCACAAGTAAAGGCAGTGTTAGTGCTGCTCAAGGTCTCAGGGCACACCTACCAGGGCTGAGTGTTGCGCTTTCCGTGGCGTTTGGTGCTGTCGTGCTATTCGGAAGGAGGTGGTGAGGGTGTAGGTGGACGAATTGAGAAGTAATACCGCGACGTTGCTCGACGCTAGTCGCGAGCCCAGTGAGATGAGATCATTGATATGGACTCAAATGTTTCACTCTTTTTTCTCTCCTAACTATGATATACTACTATAGATCAGTCCCGACGACGTTGCATTCATTGGGGCTTTATATGAGAATTTTCACTTGTTTTTGACAGTTGCAGACAATATTCCGCGTAGCAAGTAGTGTTTAGTGTAGTATATACCGATATACCACGTCCTCTCCTTACCTATAACCTACCAACTCGCTAGTCGGATGGTCTTACCTCCGGAGTAGCATATATTTGCCGTTATCTGAGGATTGTAAGCCCCAAGTAGGTATTCGCCGCTGGCAAGTGAATATTGAATATTGACTTAGCGGAGTTGAAGAAATACAAGCGCATTACCAACCCCACAAACGGAAATTGCGATACCATCATCTCTCCCTTATCCAATGTCGGGGGACGGCGTACGTGTTTTCTGCTATTTCTTATGATCTATATTAACTTGCTAAGGGTACAGGATACAGTTAGTGCCATTGCTGCAGCTGCCACAAACACGCGCAGTGGTGCCAGCGGACAAACTCTAGCGGAATTATACACCCTGGTATCGACAGCGGGCGTCGCTGACTCTCTTGTGCGAAGCCTCATCCGACAAAAAAGAACCAAGGAAAGAAGCTGAAATTGGCTTCATATAGGATGTTTTGAGCCTCCTGTCTGTTCTACTACCTTGCAGAGACCCTGCTGCTAGGGATCTCATCGCAATCATGGGTGAATGTAGTTCAGCTAAGGAGGTGGTTATGGCTGTCCAAGAAGAGATGGAAAAGGTTGCAGAAAGAGTTGAAAATGAGGATGAAGATGGAGATAGCAGAATTAATGAGGAAACTGGATTGGTGGAAAGATTAGTTGAGCTGGCAGAACTTTATCGTGCGGGTAAGCCTTCGTTTGAACCTAACTGAGGGAATATGGCTGATTATTCTTCTTTTTTCTCTTGTGTGCCAGCTATTCCGAGGCTCAAGTTGAGGAAAAGGACGGCATCGGAAACGCTCCAACCTCTACTTTCTAATTTGCAGCGCACGATGGAGACAATTTCGCCGTACACCATCAAGTCTGCTGAAGCTAGGACATTGATGAGTGCGGTAGGAAGTATGGTATCTGCAACGTTGAAGTGGCTGAAGGGCCTGCCCACGGTTGACTCAGAACAACTGGCGAAGTGTCAGGTATGTACATATGCACTCGAGACGGTGCGTACGACCGATCCCGTATATATTTGATATAGTCGCTCTTGAAGTTAGTGCTTGATTGTGCTCTGATGTCGTTCAGACGTCTTTTGGGATACGATACAGCACCTCAAGCCTTGGAGATGTGTTTTCCAAGGCTGCGTCTAGGCGGAGAGGAATCAAACCAGGGGGAAGGACGTCAAATTATGGACAATTATGCAGTGAGCATGTGTATTACTGACTGAAAAACGGAAAGGCTAACTGCTCTTCCCTAGTCTACATACAAGGATCTGGGATATGTACCAGACCAACTCATCTCCTCCCCTTCTGTTATCTCCGTTATCCTCCTCGTGCATGATTGGATATCCTCACCAGCACCACTCCCAATCTCGCAACTTCCACTCTTTATTCCTAGCATTCTTACGATGCTTCAGCCAACTTCCAACCTCGAAGACGACGCCTTCGCCTTCCTCCTCTTCCTCTTCCACCGGAATAAAATCAGCTCCAAAACTGAAGTCTCGCCAGAGATTATCGACGCACTCGTACCGCAGTTTATTACCCTCTCCAGCGCGCACCCGTCACCACCAACACGTCATCAAGCCTTCCGCATTTTATCTCTTCTCCTTGCGTCTGGCCCATCGCAGCTGCGATTCCAACTACTGGCAGATCTCGTGGCGAAATGTGAATACCCTCAGATGCGCGTTGCGGCTGTTGGTCTGGTCAAAGATGCCGTACTCGAAGCTCTTGACTCGAAGACTATGAGTGCACAAAATGCATTTGGTACATCAATGTTCATGAGAGTGTTCGGTCCTCTCTTGTTCCGGCCGAGTCCACCAGAAGTATTTGAGACAAATTTGAATCTTGAGGAATTTTTGGAGAGCCCAGAGCCAAAGCGAATTACAGAAGTTTTGTCGTTGTACTATGTGATTCTCTTACGGGACAAGGGCAACTTGGTGAATAAATTCCCCCCAGTTCTTACTATATCGACTAATTGATACCTCGCAGACGGCGGTTAGGGATAAAGATATGTTGACGACTGTGGAGCAGAATCTACTCGGTCCCCTGAAAAGTTGGCTTGCAGCAATCATGGATGGGGATCTGGCCCAGGGTGAGCTTGAGTATCGTGTGTGTGTTTGAAGTAAATTGCTCAATCCAACCCAAGACGCTCGTGGGCATGGCATGATACCTTTAGTTTCATTGCAGATGGGTTTGGATCGAATTGAAGAGGCCAGCACAAACTTGAAACATCAATCGAGCCAACTACAATGAAATTTACCGAACGCACTGGGTCGAGGACCACCGGTTTATAGAGAGGGTACACTTGCCTCGCCTTTCTTTACGTTTTTTCATTTTAGCGCGGCGGAGCACACCTCGGAGGTTGCTCTTCGTTCTATGCTTCTCCCTCAGGTGCAACTATGTGATATATCCAATGATAATAGGCATCTGCCTCAGGAACCACGAATCGATGGGATACAGTGAAGCTAGAATAACCTGTGTGCCATACAAACTCCAATTCCATCCGCGGTATTCATGCCATTCGACATGATAGAATTCTACCAGTCCAAAGTATAACTCTCCAATCAATCACGAAATGGTCCGACCCGGTCCCACGTCGACATCGTGGCGTGGGTTCAGACTCAGAGCTGAATGACATCGCCCGTGCGTGGGTGGTGTCCCAGCCCTTGCAAAATTCTCACGTTGGACACATTGAGGAAGTGAGAAGCTCTCGGTTGCACCCATCTCGGAGACAATGTGGAAAGAGAACGACTATTTATACATAGCGGCGATGCATTGCAACGCGGGGTGTCGATTGTCTTCACAAGACCAACATTGAATCAGCAGGTAATCGCCGCCCAATTGGCTCAGTGGGGTCCACAAGGGAGAGTATTATAAGAACCTTCCTTGTCAAGTGTTCACCTTGTGACCTGACCCCGACAGCTCTTACTGCGACCGACCCATCGCTTTGGTGGAAGACATGGAAGCAACAACCTCCAAAGAAAAGGGGAACTCGAACGAAACAATTGATATCCCTACGGACCATGCCGCGAAAGACCTGCAAAAATTGGGCTATACCCAGGAATTGACCCGAGTACGTCCCTGATCTGAACCAATTATTCTTGGATGAACGAAGACCCATAAACCCTAGACAAGAGGGTTATCGCATGTTCTTTTTAGTGAGTGAACTTTGTATGTCTAATGGGAACCATTTCGTTTTGATCGGACGCCTTCAGTGACACTCGGTTCGTGATACCGCCCACACTGCTCTCGTATGATACTCATTCCTGATCACGAATATATAGCCATCATGGCAGTTCGTGAGCACATACAGTCACTAATCTCTGCGTTCGCTTATTTTCTGGAAACGACTAGCTTTTGGACTTTCAGCGCCAATAGCAACTTCTTTGATAGGAGGGGGACCTGCAGTTATGATCTGGGGGTACGCAATGCGCGTATATTTGGGTAGCATGGGAAGCTCAAGAGCAACAGACTCGCAATGGTGTCGATCTTCTGTCAAGCGCTTGCCCTATCTTTGGCAGAGATCTGCTCGAAATATCCTACTTCCGCGGGCGCCTATTACTGGACATTCCGCCTCGCGGCACCACGCTACAGATTACTGTGTTCTTGGATTAACGGATGGCTGACCATGGTGGGGGTGTGGACGATCAGTTTATCCGTCAACTTTGTACGTCATTATGATTTCCACGTTTTGAACGACTTCTGATGTGATATTCAGGGTACGGCGCAGCTGGTCGTCGCAGGCGCCGGTATTTATCATCCTACGTGGGTCGCTACGGCTTGGCAAACCTGTATGTCCCCCGATCTACGATAGCATCTGTCTAGATACTTATACTTGAAATGCGCAGACCTGATATTCCTAGCCGTCACCGCATTTGCTACTGCGTTCGGCATCTTTTTTAACAATCTATTGCCCGCCGTGGACGTGGGTCTATTTCCCGGAATAGTTAGCGCAGTCGGTACTCACTGCCCTGATAGATCCTGTCAGCGGTCTGGACCCTCCTCGGGATGATCGGTGAGTATAACTTTAAGTAGCTTTTTGTCATTGAGATGTCAACGGAACCGGATCTGACTGACTCACAACCTCCGTTGCGTATATAAGCCATGCTCATATCTCTATCTGTCAAAGCCGCCTCTGGTCGGAGACCAGCATCTTTTGCGTTTGGTTTCTTCGACCCCTCAGCCTCAGGTTGGACAGCAGGATGGTCATTCTTCATTGGTCTGCTTCCGGTAAGTTGCATGGTCACATTTTGACATCGGTTGTTAACGGCGGTTCAGCCAGGTAAAAGCATTTACTCCTCATGGTCCTAGGGATGTAGAGCTCATGTCGCTCCATAGCGTATGCGTACTCTGCTATTGGAATGAGTCAGTTCTAATTAACCTTCTCAAGTCCTGGGAACTGATGGTGATTTCTTCCACAGTCGCGAGCATGTGTGAGGAAGTTCGAAATCCTGTCAGGGAAGTTCCACGTGCTCTTGCATGGTCCATACCTATTGGCTTTCTGACCGGCCTCCTTTTCCTTCTACCCGTGGTTTTCACGTTGCCTGACATAAATATGCTACTCGCTGGTGAGGCGATCCCATGATGAACGGACGTCTAAAGATGCTCATGATCAGTATTGAAGTGCCTGGTGGCCAGCCTATAGGAGTTTTATTCACATCAATTATGGGCTCTCGTGGTGGCGGATTCGGCATGGTAACTATTTATATCAATCATGCTCATAATTCAACAGCATTAATGATGGAGCTACATTGACAGTGGTTTATTAGTACGTACATCCACACCTCTGGCGCGAACCCAATCCCTGAGAGATCCGTTTGTAGTTTTCATGATCGGCATATTCTGCGCGATTTCTATTTGCTGCGCTGCTTCACGAGCCACGTGGAGCTTTGCAAGGGATAAGGCCATCCCCTATCCAAAGTTCTTCGCGAGGATCAATCATGGGTTCCTCGAAGGCGTTCCTTTGAATGCTTACTTATTGGCAACGTTGATCCAGGTCCTTCTTGGGCTTATCTTCCTGGGATCAAGCGCCGCCTTTAACGCCTTTGTAGGAGTTGGCGTCATATGTTTAGGCGCTAGTTACGCCATGCCAGTACTGCTGTCAGCCCTTGACGATCGACGTCAAATGCGGGACGCGCCCTACAACCTTGGGCGCTGGGGATTTTTCATTAATTGGTTCGCAGTACTGTGGGTGTTATTCGAAATTGTACTGTTCTCAATGCCCGCGGTGATCCCAGTGACATCGATTTCAATGAGTGAGTACAAACGTCATCGGACCACTATCTGCTACTCTTCTCTGCGAGTAATTGTGGCTGAATACGGCTAGATTATGCTTCTGTCGTGTTCGTAGGGTTCGCGGCAATCAGTGCTGTCTGGTATATTGTTAGTAAGTCGATGGATGTCGAATGACCGCGATCTGAAACGCTCATCTGAATTATATAGATGGTCGACACCATTTCTCAGGACCCCCTATCCCCAGTGACATCTTGATCTATGAGAATTCAGATCCCTCGGAGCCACACCCGTGATTGGAACCGAGGTCCAGCAGGGTCCGCTTTGTAACCTTATGAGCTTTTGTGATGTTATCGTGTTAGTGCGAAGTCGCCCGCACACCACTGTTCAGATCGAAGATTGGGGATAGTGGTTTTCGTTGAATTCTTGGACGGATATGTTCATCCGAAACCAATTAAATATAATGGACCATAAATACAATCTATTACCACCCGCTAATCACGCAGTAAGCTTGGGTATCACCTTGGTCATTTGGTCGATATTTATGAACTGCACCCATGATTCCAGCTGCTTTGAATCCTCATACCATACAAATTTGAGATCGTCGCACCCACGGAAGAACGCACAACAACATTGGTACTCCTCTTCGACTAGTTTGGGCTCAGTACCGCGTGCGACCCCCAACTTAGCGCGGTATAGGCGGAACTCCCATCCCGTTAGTGCGTGTCCATCGGCGGTCGCAGACTTGTTGTCTACGTCGAACTCGAGCCGAGCCCAATCGAATGCAGAGCTCTGTCCGATGGCCCTTGCATATGAAAATTTCAAGGTCAAGATGATGCACAGCCTCCAGAGGACCAAGTCGTGGTTGGGGGAGGCGGCGGTGATGGCTGCCAATTCAGAGGGTGTCAACTGCTCCGATGTTTCAGTCAAGGTGAAAGGAACTTTCCGGATGAGCACTATCGCACCTTATGCTGGACCGACTCAATGTACGAGGAGAGCGTAGCTCGACCGGGTATCTTGTGTACGAGAATGCCGAGGCCGATATTGATTACTTTTTTCTGGGGGCCCTGCGTCATTGCCATGCCGAGAAGGGAATTGTCCTGGGCTAGATGGTAGCCAATCATAGAATGAAGAAATTTTTCTGGTGGTAGATCATCCTGATCGATGGGCTTTGAGTTTGGAAACTTGAAGACGACTTGTGAAATTTACCTGTTCTATCCAGTGTTTGCCATTTTGTGTGAGACAATCCCGCCATTTCGCCCGTGGTATTCGCCGATGTCGCATCATGAGGAGTGGGAGCATTGAGAGGAGCAGGTTACCTGGAAAACATATTGGTCAACGCACGTTCGGGGAAGAGTGTGTTACCTACGGAAGGTGTCGGGATCTGAAGGTTTGTACTGAATGTTGGCACCAGTAACGCATTCCTTTACTAGTGCATGACATGCGTCGTATTCCTAGGATTTTTATGAGTGGCGGAAACGGCATCATCCGAAAGTGCTCACTTCCAGGCTATAGTCGCGGTTCAGAGATATCATCCAAACTAGTATTGGGCACTCATAGGCAGTGCCCATTCCAGCCATTGCATCGAGTATGGGAGTATAGAGGGATTGTGGCTGCGAAGTAGTTGGTGAGAACCTATATACTGGACGTTATGAGCATCGTGCACAGCCTACCCTTGCCCATAAAACAAGAGAACAGTCACAGTCACAGGCCCAGTATATTCGATTTTATTGTGCTCCCTCGATATTCCTCCCGCTCGCCCTCCCACCAACCATCACCCTTTGAACAAAAAGAGCGACCACATGGTGAACCGAAGGACAAGGGCAAGCCGGTGACCCGCCGCGTTCACCTTGGGCCTCACACACCAGGAATTGGTAGCCCTTCCGGCTCCCAATTTCCTTCCCTGAACCTTCGTGTGGTCGGATTTTGAATGGTTAGATTAGCCAACGGTCACGTCCACCGAACAGGAATTCGACTGAGGTCATCATAATGAACACAATAAATATCTTCACGCCCCCCTGCACTACATTATGTTTCACGCCCTTTACAACATGCTTGCTGAAAGACAATGCAGGTTTCCACCTAGTATACAAGCCACGAGGCTGCTCTTAGCGACTCACTCCGTGATGCTTACCCCAATGAATTTGCTCCAGGCCTTGATGGATCAAGATCTAGACGCTTGGCCTCGGAGCACCGTTATAGATAATATTTGCCAGATTGCCTACAGTAAAAATGCGGTGTATATTGATGCTGTGGCCGCTTCTGTAACTAATCCTCTCCTTATGGGCGGTCGAACTTTAAAGGGCTAGCTCCTACACGCCTTTTGATGTGAAGTCGGGCGCTAGCTAGGTCGCATGCTCCCTCCCCTGTGTTCTCTGTGGACAGTAACTTCTTTCCGTAGGGACCACACTTTAGGTGGCATATTCAATGGTAACGGTTGTGGGCATCAGGGTTGGATTATCAGCCTCCCTTCGGCAGTGCGGATGAAGCTCCACCGTCCGTCCAAACAACCTCATTCGCAATAAGGTATTGCCAATGATCACACGAGTCAGTATGGCCCATACTGTATGGGTAATTGAACACACTCGTGGCCATACTGGGGTTAAGGGTGTAGCGACTCTTGCCTCGTTACACCATCACTGGTGTAAACAGCTTGTATGGCGTTAAAGGCTCTTATTGTCAAATACTCGGAAACTCTGTACGTATCCAATTGTGTAGTTCTCTTACTCAAATGGATTGAATATCATGGCATCTCCATTCCGCCGGTGTAGAATGATACAGAAAACTCCTGCCAATCTGCGGAAAACCTTACCCCTCGATTGGCCCTTACATATATCAAAGGACTGACAGAATAAAGGCTGTCATCGTGATCCAATGTAATGCCACAAATAACACGCTCTGGGCCAAAGCACATATCGAATATCTCAAGCCTCAACACGCCCCAAGCTGAGCCTATAAATCTCTTGAGAACCATGCGACGCCCGGTGACCACACCCTACCTCCACACCTCCAGTGCTCTCTACCCTTGCCCACGTTCTTCCAGGCCTCTAGCTAAACAAGTCTGGCATCTCTGGTCACCCCTCTTTCACATGCTCAGTTTCGACGTATTCCTGTCTTAGCATCGGTCCGTCTTCGATGCTCCATTCTTTCCGGTTATTCCCCGTGCGTGCCCGTTTATCGAAAATATACTTTGTAGTTCCGCCTCGACCCAATGGTAGGGGTCTATCACCGGCTCTCATCGATTGATGCCTACACCACGTTGCAAGTTATCAAAGAAGCTCAAGTGACATAAAGCTTGGTCCAAACACACGAGATTCACGGAGTTTTGTCAACCGGGTCGGAGGATATAGCCCTCAACATATTTGTACTCGACGAAAATTGTATTATAGATCGGGATGTGTGGTTCGACGTAAGATTTTAAGTTCAAATGAAGTTAAACACCGTTACGAAAATGCGATCAACGCAATTCCAGGCCGGTATTCTGAGATGAAAACATTCGTCCAAGACTGGAGCTCGCCAATCCGGGACAAGCCTCGTAAATATTTTCCTTTGGGTCCTTACGGTCACAGGATGGTGACTTGCCGCTGGTACACTGCGGAGACTGCTTCAATTACCCAGGCAAATGGGTGGTGTGGATACAACAGCGGGGACGGTCTCCCGGTGATCGTGGTACTACCTTCTGCCCGACACCGCCTTCCGGGATTAGGATCCGAGCTCATGTCGACTATATGTGCACCCCGACGCAAAAATAAGTAACAACAGGCCAAGGGATGGGGCCCGAGGCATTACTGTAGCCCCTGCGGAAGTGTAAGCCGCAATCATCAAAGTACACCGCCGACAGTTGTCCCGCCGGTAGTAACCCCCCAGGAGGATAACTTCTCATGAACTACCGTTTGCGGCTGCTGGACTTGGAGCGGGAGGTGGGAGAGGTGGAGAGGTTGGTCTCGGAGATGAGTGTTGTAGAATGGAAAGCCTGGAGATCACGTTGGGGTATGGGGTGACTTCTGGCTAGATCCGATTTGTGATACTCGAGATTGTAATGAGCAGTTGGTACTGATTCCGGAAGCCTGTGGGGGTGTGTGTGTTAATATTTACCCATAAATGTCAGACTTGTGGGTTTATCGGAGTTAGTCTTGACAGAAGAGGTGATAGAGGATATGTCACCTCGTTTTTTGCCTCATTTCCTGCCGAGCTTCCATCTCTACTTACTACTTTCAGCTTTAGTAATTCCGCATATACGCATGTCCTTACCTCTCTCATCATCATCCTCCGTAGACAGTGGGATATCCCCTGTAGGTGAACGAAGGACTTTGGTGTGGTAACATACGGGGTGGAGAACGCAGCATTTGTCCGAAAAAGGAAGAACAGCCTTCAAACGGATCAACGCATGGCACCAGTACAGGCGCTCGTAATGTGTGACGCAAGTTCCTTGGTGGTGCAGCATTTACTTTTTACGTTTTATTTCTGCGCACAGAGTATTTTAGAAAGACACTGCATAAAGCAAAATGTAAGAGGTCGTGGCTCCGTAGCTATGACGCCACGGTTCACATCATTTCTCCGTTCAAGGACACCCGCCCACATATCATGGGTCCTTGTGGGGACCAAACTTTCACGGCTCCTCGCATTAACACACAGTCCTCTCTCTCCGAACAAGGGGCACAATCATTTATTGGTTGTGGAATCAGTGAAAAATGGGTTGATCATAACGAGTGGGAAAGTCTAAAAATCCATAAACAAACTCCAAACGTCCAAGTACCCAGCGACTGATCGCCCTCTCACCCTGCCTGAACTCAGAATTCAGGCCTCAGTGCTCAGTAGTCGGAACCAACACTAAGCCAAACATCCAGCCCCACATCACCATCAAGAATCTGACCATCCATGCAGGATCGGCACCAGGTCCAAGGCCAGGTCGTAGTTGCATAGCGAGGGCAACTTCGAGTGGCGAACGAGTCCGCGCAATGGCTTCCTCCAGTGGGGACCGGATGCGCCGACGAGGCTGTACCGGTGGGGAGGGGAACTGAGGTTCAGTTTCGGTCTCTGTCTTGAGTAACGACGTCACGTCGGGGAAAGTACCAGGGAGAGATGTAGTAGGCTCCGGAGCTGGTGCTAATATGGATGTCGAAGGAGCCTCCCCTCGAATCGTTTCCCCCACGGGCGGCGATGCATCTTCAACTGAACGAGCAGGAGTTTCTGATTCGACTGCGACTTCAAGATTGGTAGAGACCTGGGCGACCTCGTCGTGCACCCGCTCTTCCTCTACAGCGTCATTAACGACCTCCCCTTCCCCGGGTCCATGCTCATGGCTTTCAACCTTACCACTAGGCGGGGAGGGCAAACCCTCGGTCACATACCCCGGTCGCGACGCCTCTTCCTCGTCATCAGGTTCAGAGTCCCAACCAACGGCTCTGTCATAAGGCGAGGGTGGAACAATGTCAACGCCGACCTCAATGTCATCATCACTACCGCTCATACGGCCCTCCTCAGCATCCTCCTCGAAACCGAACGTATATTCAACTTCGTCATCTGATTCGTCCAACCCCTTCATGATACACTCAGGCGAACTGACCAGAGGTTCGTCGTCAAAGATGCGTGGAATAACCTCTTCTTCCTCCTCGTTACTCTGCTCCGTCAACAGGCACCCCTCATCCCTCGTTGGCAACGGTTGAGATTCTTCATCGTAGTAAACAAGCGGAGAAGCGAACGAGACGGGAATATCGACCTTCGTTTCCACATCAACAGAAATAGAGGACTCCGCCACGGGTGAAGGGACTGCCGAACCGTTCAAACTCGACCCATTCAAGCCGTTGCCAGCCCTGGGTAGAGAAGTAAACCTGACTTCACGAGGTGGCGACGCAGGTGGTGTCGGTGTCTGTCCTAACGAGACTGGTGTAGCCCTCCCCAATGATGACGTAGATACAATATCTGAGTCACATTCAGATTCGTTCCTGTGAAGAACGACGGCTTGAGTGCAGATAGAGATCACAGGTACATCCATGGGCTTCGTTACAAGCAAAGGCAAGATGTCGATCGTCTCAGGGAGGGGAAGAAGCTCGGGGTCAGGATACTCGATTCCATCATCCACGTCGGATTCCTTGACCAATGTCAGTGTCGGTGGTGGGACAGGCGGGGTAACAACGTCTTCAGTGTGGGGGTCCACGTTCCAACGGCCTTGATCCTCAGGATCATCATCCCACTCCCACTTGTTTTCTCGAACTTGCTCTACGTCGGCCTTGCCAGCCTCATCGTCAAGCCTAACCAATCTCTCCTCAACCTTCTCTCCACCATCCGTGCCCAAGCCCAAACCAGGATCCTTCGTATATGCGGGGATAGGTACATCAAAATCCACGAATACACGCTCAACATCAACGGGTTCGTCGACGTCAAAGCTCCATCCATTCATCCTCTCATTAAACCCATAGCCATGCATCATATCCGCATCCACGTTCATGTCGATATCCACGAGAGGAATAGGTCGAGGCAGTAGTGGCTTGGCTTCCGAAGGTTTCGCAATATCCGATGAGTACGAGGATTGACTAGTAGTACGCGACGCTGCCGCGGGTACAGAAGTCGGTGCTGATTCGGAATTTGAGGTTAAGGGTGAAGGAGATAATAAGTTTGATGACCGGCTAGAATCCGATGTTGAGGACGAAGAAGACGAAGAGAAGTTCAGATGGAACTTCGCGAAACTAGCGGCAGAAGGTACTAACTCGGTCGTCTTTCCTGTCGTTTCTTCCTTGGCTTGATCTCGCATCTCGAACATAGGCATGATGAAGGTGGGCACCTTGGCGTTTCCAGTGCTTGCCGAACAGTCGGCAACGTCCTGTGTACGCTCTAGCTCTAGCTCTTCCTCATCCAAGTCGGTGTGTGGTGGAGTAATCTTCTTTACAGCAGCACCTCCAAGGCTCTTGCTCCTTCTACTCTGTTGCAAATACAACGAGCGGGGGGAGAGTGATAGGGAAGAGAGCGTGCGCGAGGTAAGGAAGAGGTTGGGACTGGGAGAACTTGGTCTTTGTCCCGCATTTGATGGAATTGCTGTTGAGCTACCACTCGGCTTGAATGGTGATAGGCTGATTGCCGGAAACGCGCCAGTCAGTGGCGGTGTTGGTAAACTACTTGGGCTCGTCATATCTGCTGGCGCATACCTATGCCTGGGAGGCGTGATAGGAACCAGGGGAATATCTGCATCTGTGATTCCAGGGAGTGATGTCGGACTCGGCGGGGGGGGTGTTGCGGGAGGGAGTGAGGAGTGCATGGGGGCGGGGACCAAAACGGGAACTGGCGTGAGAGGCTTGTAAGATGGCAAGGCATCCATACTCGAAGACCTCGATAGTTGCCGCGTCTCCTGGAACCTTTGACAATGGTTCCTTGCAGCAGGAACGGGCGAAGATACCGACATGACTGGAAGGTCAAGTAGGGAGTGAGTCGCAGAGGGAGAGTCGGGCATAGTTGTTGGAAGTACTTCTGCGCCGGACAGATGTAGTGGGAAAGGTGGGCGGGTCAACCGGCGAAGAAAAGAAGATAGTGGGGACCAGCGACTCCGGGTCGGTACTGGCTTGTTGGTAGTGGTGGTTGATTTTTGCCGGGAGCGCAAAAAAGAAAAGGGGGAAAAAACCGAGAGAGCCGATGACCGACTAGCGGAAACAGGCTGAGGTAGTGCAACTCTCGTCGCTGAGGAAAGGAAGCGAGGTTTTAGGAAGTAAAAGAGGCGAAGGAGAGCGTAGGACGTTACGATCGCCAGTAATGAAAATCCTGTAATAGCGAGGGGAGAGAATGCAGCCATTATTGCCAACACAGGTGTCCGCCTCTGTTGTTCACTGGAGGGGATATTATTAGGATAGAATAAATGAGAGTAGCAGTGAAGGACAGACAATGTGAGGGACGGAAGGGCGAACACACTGGGTGGACAGGCCTTTTGAGTGGGAGGTTAATTGTCAGAGTGGCAGATGAACGCACACAGGAGCAGTCAGAATGACAGCGGCGGCGAGGACAGCTGTGTACGGGAATGAAGAGGAGGCAAGGAAGAGGACGTTTGCCATGGCCGCAAGTCGTGACGAGCCTAAAGGACCCAGAAATGAACACCAGCCAGAGTGCACAAGGCGGATGAGGCTGAGTTGTGGGCTGGTGGCCTGCTGCCTCATTGTACACACATTTCCATCACTTACGCTAAACCCGGCTCGTGCGTCCCTTAACACGCCTTATCGGCCCGTTTCTATGTTCTGATTGTTTCTCGCCCACATATTCAGCGGATCCCTAGAACCAAGTCCTACTGGGATCGAGTATCGGTTCATGTGGAATCTCAAAGCGGACAGACGGAGGAGTGTCGTACGGTCTTAATTTCGAGATTGTGCCCAAGTCCATACCCGTTTCATCACTTGAAACTGTTCCGTGTCGTTTTTTGAGGATCGACTACTTGCAGAGGTGAATGCCTAACGACCGAAAAACATGACGCCGTGGCATTTTTTTTTAGAACAGTCGATTCACATTAACCAATCAAAAGAAGTTCGATGACATCATCGAGCGACAGGCGACGAACAAGCACAGAGGAAATCTGGCAGCGGAACCAAGATAGCACGATAATATACCATACAAATACCGGACCTCACTCTCTTGTATCACCAGACGCATCCATGATTCCACCCTCAACGTCCCGGGTCCAATTCTCGAGGTCACGACAGGCATCTTCTACCCCCGCGAACTTCGGGTGAACAAACTCGAAAAATTTGTCCCCTCCCCTGGCTCTGCCCTCTTTTTTTTTTTTTTTTACAAAAGATGTCGCACCCAAGGTGCGGGATACACTCACTTTAAATTCATCCCTCTCAAAAGAATGCTGCAGTGCCCGAGCTTACCCAGTCTCCACCTCCAAAATTCCACCGTACTCAGTGTATACCCACGAATACTCTCTCTGGTGAACGAGCTCCATGATGAAATAAGCAGCCTCACTGACATACACACGAAGTTCGATCTCATCTCAAGTCATACAACCCCCTATCCGTCAAATGCTTTCATCGGATGGTTGCGAAGTCGGCCCTATACTCCCGAACAGTCCAGTATGGACGTTATGTGAACAATATGCAACACCTCTTAGTTAACACACCGAGGCCCAAGGACTAGATGTCGGTCCTGCCCGCCGTTCTGCCGGATCGATCAAACGAAGATGGGTTAGTCGCAACTAATCCGCACCCGAGCCCCCTGATTTTATTAGAAACTACTATGTTCTCATGTTCGCGCAACGTCATCAGATGCGGCAGTCACTGCATCTACCAGCCTAGTACCCGCTTGTGCCAGGAAGACCTGAATTGTGACACAGAGGTCCATGGTCAAGGGTGGTATGAAGATGAGAAAATACCCGGTACGGACGTGTCAGCTGTCAGTTTGCTAGTAATGGCATGGTCCTAGGCCGCAATCAGTGACGGTTTGGAAGGCGAGTGGATAGAGGAAACAGTGTTTGCCAGGTAGGTTGTAAACCCAGAACAAACTCGACGATCCAAGAAGCTCATACCAACCACCCATTTACAGTGCTGATCGACAAGGATTCCCTAATATCTTGTTCGAGACCCAGGTTGCGATACTAACTTAGATAACAGCATCCTATACCCAGGAGATAACGTCAAAACACAGAACTAAATATAGGTAAACCGCTCGATTTAAATCCGACCGCCTGCAGTCCATCAAGAGAAGAATGGGGAGCAGGCGAAGGTGGGCTCTCCGACTCCCAGCTCGAGAAATGCAAGAACACATGTATCCCCGATTCCTCCGCCAGATCACCGATGTCGTCTAATAAGTGTTGCGGTGGCTCATCCACCCCAACAGCAAACGCAATGTCCACGCATTGAATCCGAGATATTCCAAACCTCTTCGACGATGTGGCTCGCGAACGAAGGAGCCCGAGGACGCTTTCTCCGGAGAATCCGGCTCCGGTACACTGTAAAACTTCTAGCTTGGGGCAGAAGAAGTTATAGGTCTCCTGCCATGCCTCACCATCTTCGTCACCATCAAACAGCCTGGTGATACCAATGGGATAGACCGGAGAGTCACTGCCTGACCCACTTGTACCTCCCTTATCAGACTCAGAGTCTGACTCTCCGTGATCGCCAACGTCCTTCGTTGTTACCAAGATATCCTTTTTGTCGGGGATCGTAAGTAGATCTTCAACAAGAGCATTGTCGAACATCAATTGTTTCGAGATGGGATCGAGGAATTGGGGAGAAGAGACCGACCGACCGCCCCCGCGCAGCAGCAGTCTCTTTAGGTCTGGCAGAATAGATAGAAATCTGAACAAGTCTACTTCCAATAGCCAGTCATATTGCAACGAAAGTTCTTCAACAGGCAGCTGAGCTTTACTAATGAAAGAACCCAGAGCCCTGAAGAGCTTCGGCGAGAGGGACTCCCGTGTAATGAGATGGGATAGCCAAGGAGAGGGTGCATAGCGATCATACGCAAGGGATTGGATGTTCGGCGCACAAAGATGGTTGAAGAATCGTGGTGAGTCGAATGATGTACAGTGGTCAATTACATATAGGTTACGGAGACGGGGAAGCGTCACTGTCTTCTCGAGAGACAGATCTGCCAAAGACGAGGATATATCAAAGCAGGTACTCAAGCATTCAAGATTCGGACACAAGGATAGCGTTTCCATGACTTGGAAGAGTGAGCAGCTACAAGCACCATTGAGATTGAGCGTCGTGAGCTGTGACCATTTCACAGGCACCCCGACGATAAGCTCCCCAAGTAGCGGTAGCGACAAGTAGCGCAAGTTGGGGCATCTCAGGAAACCATCCTCCGCCGAGAGTGCCTTTGTAGCCGCGGCACTCGTGAATTTGCCAATGTTACACCTCGAACCATCGATGTGCAACTTCTCCAACAAAGGCAGGTCTGATACTTTGTAACGGGAGAAAAAATGCTGGATCCAGTCCATCCCATGCAACTGGAAGTAAACGAGCCTCCAACGAGTCGAAAAAGAGGAAAGGAGTTCGAGGTAGGGTGAGGCCATTTCCTCAAGAAAAGGTGAAATGGCACCGCTTGTAGTCAATGATATGGACAAGGGAAGTGCACCAGAACGCGAGAGCCAAGACGAGATGGCTTCGAGTCGGAGGGCTTCCTGTTTACGATTCATGTAGGATGACCATCTGGTTGGACGGGTAGTTGCCAGCGGGATGTGAATGGCTGTCCAGAGCTCTGGCATATCGAATACGAGCTGCCTCCACCAACTGCATACTTGACCAAGTAACACAGGTGCTTCCTTATTGCTCATCACTGAATTTCTACCAAAAGGGAGGCAGTGACGAAATATCATCCCGAGAAGGGAAGGAGGAAGCCGATTTAGGGGAACGCGGAGGGAATCTCGAGTATTGATATGCCTCTGCAGCAACTTCTTCTGCCGCTCGAGTGAGTTGAGCCTATCCAGGAGCTTCATGACCTCCCCATCGAAGTCCTGTAGCCGAGCTTCCTTTTGCTTGAGGACCGCTCGAGTGAATACGATATCGCCATAGTCATCGAGAACGGGGGACGGCGGTACAGCCTGGGTTGGTTCCATGGGTGTGACGGTACGGGCTTGATTGACCCCATCACTATGATGCCCGTGGTGAACAAGTGTATGGGCGCTAAATTTGGTCATCATCAAGTTCCGGGCTGCCAAAGACCGCAAAGCAACTAAGGATGAGGTCGGTGGGCGCTCGCCTGTCTATATGAAACATACAAGTCCGATTATTTCAAGAGTCTAGGGAAATCAAACGAGTATACAATAAGGAGGGTTCTTATTGATAGTCCAACTAAAAAAATCCAAGATGAACGGGCGGATAACTCGGGTCTTCGCCATTCTCAACACCGTGGTACGGCGAAAACAGAGAGTCTCTATGGAGAGGTGGAAGAATGGGATGTTT
Source organism: Chlorophyllum brunneum (assembly GCA_963576785.1). Lineage (NCBI taxonomy): Eukaryota > Fungi > Basidiomycota > Agaricomycetes > Agaricales > Agaricaceae > Chlorophyllum > Chlorophyllum brunneum. The sequence goes on from OY756148.1 coordinate 1,310,281, forward strand.
CGTGTAGTTCAAATATACGCTCATCCCTGTCTGTTTTCCTAGCTCCAGCACCTGACTTGTGAAATCATCGGACTGCTTTCTCCCCGGTACATATGACACGCTAACTCTCTGCACGTGGGTCACGTCCAGTTCCTGATGTCTCAGGGACCGGGCACGGAGGAATTCGAGGAATGAAGACTCGGAAAACATGGCTCCAGAAGAGTGAAAGACCTCGAGCTTCGGACAAAGACGTCCAATGACAGTCTTACTCTCGGATCTGGATGACGCAGAGGGATAAGACAATAATCCTTCCGGTGCTTCGTCAATGGTGGAGGTGTCGGAGACGGGATCGGGATACGAGTCACTATCATTATTGTTCATATGAGGTGTCCCTGTCTGATACCGGATGGTAACGACCTTGGGAATAAACCTTCTCAGTGCTTCATCCGTGAAGTGAAAGGAAGGTGGGGTTGCCCAGAAGGATGTTTCTTCTGGAGTTGTCTCGGCCTTCCCGTAGCTCTCTATCGACAGCCTCTTCAACCCCGGAACCATATCCAGTATCTGCATCACACTCGTTAACGACAACGAGTTTGCTTCTAGCTCTAGCTCCTGAAGTGGCTCGACGAGGGTGCGAAGGAATGTACCGAGGGCCTTCATTAAAGACCGCAGATCCGAATACGATTCCCCTCCCCAATTCATCCCCCGGCGGAAGGCGAGGTGATGTAGCTGAGGTACAACCAAGCTCCCCAATAGTACGGGCATGTCTTGTTGACCCATATCATCCTTCAACAAAAGCACCTCCAGTTTGGGTAGCACCACTTTCGGAGGTGCATGTAGCTCGTCAAAGGCCACCACTGTGTTCCAGTCTGATACAGAAATGGAACAATTGCGAAGATTGGAACATAGTCCCAGTGCCTTCAAGATGTCCTGCAAAGGGAAGGCGCCATTGGACAAGTTAAGCTCGATGAGCTCACTCCATTTAATCGGTAATCGCAGAGTCTTCGTTGCATACCGAGGTAGAGAAACTGATCGTAACCGGGGTGCGTGTAAGATGCCGTTGTCTCTAACCGCTGCCGCAAAATCCGGCGGGTGGGAGTCCCCGGACACAGGCCGAGGGACCTGGATACCGTCAAAATGCACCTTCTCCAACAAAGGCACATCCTCTGCACCATAGAGATTGAAAAACTCTGTCCAGTCGTAATTTTCGAGTTTGAAGGACACTGATCTCCACCGAGAGGCGAAGGGTGTTAGGAGGTCGAGGAAGGGTCGTACTTGGGGGTTTACCGGAATAGAAGGATCTAAGGAGTATATAGAAGAAGACAGGGAGATGGATAGCGGAAGAGCCCCAGAACGTGCAAGCCATGATGAAACCGCTGCCAAGACCACGGAATTGTCAGTCGGTGAAGCAGGATTATAGGCATCGGTAGAGGGGATGGTGATGTGAATGGAGGTCCATAATCGAGGCGTGGAATAGGTTATCTGCCTCCATTGGCTGCACACTCTTCCTAGCAGGAGAGGGGCTTCCTCACTGCTCATAACGGCATTATGAGAGGATGGTAGACAATGATAAAATATTTCCTGGAGTATTTCAGGAATGAGTCGGCGAGCAGGAGCGAACATGCCTCTATACTTTGTGATTCCTATGCTCAACCGCTGTCTCTCGATTGAGAGCTGGTTACACCGATCGCGTAATTCCCCAATCCGGAGGGAGAACGAATGAAGGCGTGCTTCTGATTCGGCGAGGCCATCCTTGATGTCGATGATTTCTTCTGAGGTGGGAACGTAATTTGTGTTCAGTTTCTCCTCGAGCGCCGGGATCATGATGGTAAGAAACTGAGGTTTGGGTGGGTGAGGCTGTTCCTGACGACACCTGTCTAGTTTATGGGTAGCGAGGACATCGGACCAATCGGAGCCACACAGATCAGGTGTGACGAGATGATGAATGGGTGGCGCGGAAAACGTTGTGTCGAGTTGTGGACAAGGGTGGACGCGGGATTGGTCCGCACCTGCCTCCTAAAGCACTGCAGGACGCGGCGATGTCGTGTCTATTGTCTTCCAGCCTGCGACCTTGCACGTGAGCCCGCAGATCTCGCTAAACCCGGCCTGCGATATTCTTGGCTCGTCGTAGCTCTCTATCAGACGCCATTAATGGCCCAGAGCGCTCTCATCTAACCTTCATAGCTTTTTGTTCGTAAATAAACCTGTGGTATTTCGGTGCTTTTTTCAATCATGTCCGTCCTTGTTCCAACCCCATATGAATGTCCCCGTCCATCTCAAACGCTCGTCTCTAGCTGGAATTGCGGTATTGATCTTGATGAGTGCTTCTCTGATTATTGACCATCTATGGCGTCTTGCCGATCCGGACGGGGTGTCAGAGGACGTCGTTTCACGGATGGGAAACTGGGCAACCAGGAAACCACCAGATGCGTGGTTTTGTACACGATTGCGCTCCACTTCTTCTTCACAGACCGGATCTCAAGTTAACATCCCCGAGAGGGAGTCATGACAATGGCCCGCAATAGCGGTACGAATCACCAAGACAGCCTTGAGCCACCCGCCAGCCAGCCACGAGTTGCACGGCCAACGACCCTTGAGCCACTTTCCGTTGTCGAAGGGCTTGATTATTACATGACGACATCTGATGAAAGCATCCAAAAAATCGGTGCACTACTACTTAATAGCCTTACGCCAGGATGCCATCGCTTGAATACCACATCACCCAATGGAGTCCCGTTTGTGAGAGAAGTTCATAGCCGCCGCTTTAGACCTTACCAGGGAGTTGAATTAACCTTTCTTGGCGTGTCAAATATGTATGTCAGATCAATGACCACCTTGCACATCATGTGCGGATATGTCAGACCCAAGACAAGTGGAATTTAGCAATATACTGCGCAAATCTGTGCCATATCAGGTTCGGTGTGGTAAGTGAGCTGCGATGGATAAGTAAGAGAAGCCCTTGGATAAAGATGGCGATCGACCACAATTATTCTTCTCAGCCAGGCTTCCATCGTCTGTGATCCTGGAGATATAGGTGGGTAAGTACTATACTTATCTCAGACAATACACACCAGCAGAAGGTTTCATCGCCACAGCGTTACGAGATCCAAATGGCGTTGAAAGGATACAGACAAATAATAAATGATATGACCGAATAGCCCATCCATTAATTTCGGTGGCAAAAATAACCCAAGAGGGTAAGCGGTTCATCAACGTTCAACAATGGCATTAACCTGGGTTTCAAAATGAGAAACTCGATACGCTCAGTGGAATTTGGAAAGATCCTGATAACCCACCAACATACATTCCCCATTCGTCTTTGCACGATAAAGATGTTGATCCAGGTACATATCTCTCTCACCCTTGTTCCCTTGAAATGTGTCACACAAGAAGTATGATTATTCCGCCGGCTGCTTTAATGTTGCGACTTGGGGAGGAACAATTCTACAGGCGGGTCAAATGACTCAACCTTGCGCCCACCGACTCTTCTCAGTTCTCGCAAGGGTAGCAGAAGTCCTCGGTACACTCATAGAAACGCATAATCTCCATTCACATCATACGCACGCATTTTGCTGAAGAAGCTGATCGGAACCTTTGTAGGGTTTTCTTTGTGGGTCGCTTATTCAGACCCAGCCTCAGAAAGAAATAAGATTCATCAAGCGAAACAGTAATTGGCGGTGATGTGCGAAAATTTTAGGACTTATAACCTCCGGCCTCGGTCACCGTCATCAAGCTTGTCGGAGGTGGGGACCTCCCTTTGGGTCGGGTGTATCTCCCGTTACCCTTGATTTCTACTACCGTGTTAGTGTTTCGGGGACGTCGATTGGCTTCAGGGCTGAATACGCATTCTCCGCGGCGAGAACACCCTTCGAAGATCGTGCAGGGAGTATCGGCGTCTCGTTTACCGACGGATCACTGCAAGTGGTCCATTACGCTCTTCTACAGCGTTGGATCGATCCAACTCAGATTGTTTGAATTTGATCACAACCGGAAATCTGCGCTGTGACACGGCGGCAAGTGCCAAAGGGACAAGTCCACATCGCAACGAGATCCGTTCCTGGTGTTTCTGGGAGTGGCTGAGAAGCAAAAAGTAGAGTTTGAAGGACGTTATCTGCTTGGGGTTTTTGAAATTAATACCGGTCTTCCAAAGTTAACCCACGTGGCCAGGAATAAAGCAGGGACGGCAGGAGTCAACAAAAGAAAATCCGGTCCACTAGTCCTTGGCTCGACTTAGGTAAATTCAAAGGAAATGTATAGCAAAACCCAAAGAATTAAGGGGCCTAGTCCACTCAAATCCATGCTAAAATGACACCTCCGTCCCGGACATTTGGTCAGCCAAACCAAACCGTTCAATTTCCCAACCCAACCCTTACCAACGCCCACTATTCTATTACTGTTCTTGGACAGACAGCATTTTTCCTTTGTCGGGTTTGGGGAATTGTTAGGGTGCTTTTGGGTAACCCTGTGGCCTTCCCAGCTGTTCCAAGCCAGCCGATCTATACCAGATGCACGCATATAAAGATGAAACAGGATTCATAGCCTCTCAAGCTTGATTCCCCCGTTGCTGTCCCTTTCACCTCGCCCCAGGTAGCTGGGACATTTTATCGAGACTTCTTTCACGCGAGTGTCGCTCCCCATGTGCAAATACGAAGTGTGAGTACCATATACTCGTTTCTGCTGGAAGCCCTGACCATTGACATGAGCTGTCCGACGGGATCGTACAGGGTCGGTGACTATTACAGAGGATGCGGGGTGCGTCGTTGAGCTCGTTCCCTGCAAAACGGCTAACAGCATGTCTTTCACAGCACTTTCACTTACGTTACTATACCGGCGAGGTAACTGATTGTGGCCTTGGGGTATGCAAAACGAGCAAACAACATATGCATGGCGATGCAAGGAACTGTGACTGTCCTGAGGTGAGTCAGATTCCGTGGCCCATTTTCGGTTGTGTATGATGCATTGCCCGAGTGGCTCATAATGCACAATGACTCGGTACGATGCTTACCGATGGTATTCCTAGGTTATCGTTGAAGATAGAAAGGTCGAAAACTTGTTTCAGAACTGCTTCGCACAATGCAAACGTACTGTGCGGTGATGGGTTCGGGTTGTTGTTGTTTTGGTGCCACGGTATACTTTGAGCCCCGAACATTATCCAGCGTGGCAGCGGGTGCTCGTTGGCGCAGGGTGGGGTCGTGGTGATCATGTATTGATATCCTTTCCGTCTCATTTGCTATTCGAACCTTCTCCTGCACGGCTGTGTCCCAGGCTTCTCTCCCTTATACGTAGAATAGGACAGTTGGGCTATATCTGTGTTGTTCCACAGAGTCCGGACCCGAGCCGGGAGAACGAGATGTTTGAGGAGAGGATGCCATATAGATCTAAATTTGCCAATGCCCTAAATAGAATGGAATGATGACCAGGACGCTGCTGGCGTCTGCTCGCTGTTCTTTAAGGAGGTAGTAGTAGGACGCTGCGGATGACTACCTAGATGGATGTGCGAATCAATCACGATATCCCTGCTAGGCATTGAAAGACACGCGTTCGAGGCTGAGCATCCTTCGCGGGCAAACCCTTGACGACCATATATCTCCTGATTACATAAACCAGCTCACATGTTCAGCTCGCCTGACCAGCGTTGGCCTTGGTTGTCTGCACCATATCTCCTCCGCTCAGGTCCCTGGTCCAGCTCTCATGCCTTCCTGCAAGTCTCTACATCTACATAATCAGAATCTAGGCACTCACGCTTGATATTCAGTCGCGGACGTCAAGGCCAAGGCTTCGAAAGCAACCAGCTCCGGGGTTCAGAAGCTCCAGAATGTCCGAGACCGTAATACCAGGTGCGGTTTTTACACGCGCAGGTCGTCCAGGTTCTCAAAACCAACCACAGCGTGCCGTTGAAAAAGACAAACTGGGATCCGCACAGTGGTGCACCACCACCACCACCTCCGCCTAGGGTCAATTCGAACAGCAAGCCCGTCGCCCTCGCACATTTTCCACCACCCCCAAGTCGTACCGGTTCATCAATAGGTTCAGGATCTGCGACTCCTGCTACGTCACTCAGTCGGGCGCCTAGTTCTGCGTCATCCGCTCCGCCACCTTTACCCGGCCGAAGTTCTTCTGCGGGCGTCCCGCCTCAACTTCCAAGAAGGACAAACACATTGTCGCCACCATTACCCAGCCGTGGTGGTTCCACCTCTCCTGCGTCCTTTGGTTCGGTTTCTCCATCACCACCTGCACCACCGCCACCACCACCACCCAGGACGCCTTCGTCAGTTCAAGTCACGCCGCCTCCGCCTCCGCCCACCAATCTAGCTACGAAACCTGGAGCAACACTTGCCCCAAGTTTCCCAACTCCAGCCCCTGTATTTTCGGCCCGTGCGCCGCCTCCAAAGCGATCGCCTGCGATCTCGCCGCAGATAAAACCTCCGTATATTGAAGAGCTGGAAGAGCATGCCGTAAATGATGGTATAGACTGGGCACAATTATCGGAGAAAGATAAGGAGGTGTTTTTCAGTTGGCTTGATGAGTTCTTTACTCGCTTGCTTGGTGTTCCTGTCGGACCTGGACAGGGTGCGACCCACGGAGCACGACCTCTCTATATGGGCGTAAGTGTTGCGGTTGTTTCTTGGTGATTCCATGTTCACTCATTCCCAATCCAGACGAAACCGATATGAATAATGGGCGGAAAGGAATGGACTACAGTATAATACACGAGTCAAGTAATATCAACCTATACAAAATTGATTGGACAGGGATAATTTAGCTGAATGTTAGCCTGTACGAGCTCAGCTCATTTTGGGGTGACGGCGGTATGCACGTCAAAATAAGAATAGGGATGTATCATGAAAAATGGATTCCAACGTCATGGAACGCAGATAGAAGTCTGGAGATGGAAACAATACTCAGCATTTTGGCTGCAAGAATCGGCATGACTCGTTACTTACTTGAGCAGATCGTCAATGTCCATCTTAGCCGCTCTACTATCCATATGACCAACTTCCGTTAAAACCCTGTCCACGAGTTCCGAAATCGGGGTGTTATTGTCTACAGGCTAACATAGATGGATGGATGATGGATAGATATCGGATGTCAGTCAATGAATCATTCAATAATTGACCCTTCCATTGCCCGCGCTCCCCCCAAAAATCAGAAGTAAGGGTACGGGCAGGTATCGGTGGACGAGAAGTAGAAGCAGAAGCGAACGTACCATTTCCTGAGCTGCTATCCATGTCCTTCGATTTTGCTCTAGCATCTTCATCACACCTTTGGCTTGGAAGTTCCCCCTAACCGTTTTATTGGGCCGGGAGAATATAATTCGGTTCATGCCATCAAATTCCTCGAATTTAACCGGAGGCGGTGGGTCGATGGGCACCATACGGATGACGGATGATTCCACTTGAGGTGGTGGACGGAAATCGTTCCGGGAGACATTGATGATGTTGTCCACCTTTGCATAAAGCTGTAGACAATCGAGAGCCGAATCATTTCATGGTTAGTGTAGGGTGGTTTGGGTCCACTTACCTGGACGTTGGCGGACAATCGAGACCACAGGGCGTTACCTGGTCTCGCGGCGAGGCGCATTGCAAATTCGCGCTGGAACATGAGGATGGCAACGCGGAATAGTGGACGATAAGAGAGGAGTTTGAATACGAGAGGTGATGAAATTTGGTATGGTGTGTTGGAGATGCAAACTTCGAAGTACGGCAGGGGTTCGACTTTGACAAAGTCGCCAATTACGACCTCCAATTTACGTTGAGCTGGCCTGTGGTCATAGTGTTAGCTAATCGAGTCAACTTCGGCGGAAAGAATGGGTGTGGAGGAAAGGTAAGATGCGAGAATTGATCAAGGAAAGGGATGGAAACGAGGGGAAAATGGAATTGAAGAACGTACGTTCCCTGTATCCGCTTGATCACTTCCGCAGCCATGCGGGGGTCCATCTCAATTGCCGTAACGTGTTTCGCCTTCTCCAGGATTTTGACGGTCAAATTTCCGGTACCGGGACCGACTTCCATGACTTTATCTGTTGGCTTGAGGTTTGCCTGTGATAGGGCGCCAGATGACCAGCGGACCAAGGAGGAGGGGATTCCGCAGGTGCATTAGCGATGGTTTCGGGAAAAGGAGTGGGGGAGATGCAAGGGTTCAGGATACTAAGCTCTCATGAAGGTGCATAGGACGAACGAACCGCATCGACTATCCTAACAGAACCACGCAGGAGGTCAGAACCACTCCAAGTCCGGGATAATCTATTCCGCGCACCGTTGGCACGTTTGTACGTTCTTGAGAATGTGTTGGCCGAATCTTGCAGTATTAAAGATGGGGTTCGTCATTTGTGCATTACTACTCCCACTTGTGCCAGAAGGGCCGGGAGTATGCGCACCCTTTTTGGGTGCTGTCTGGTGCACTCTAGAGAATTTTTCTGAGGTCGCCCGGGGCATTGTGGGCGCGTGTGTGGACAAGGGTGGTGGATATGGCAAACAGATATCAAATCCTGCTATGATGATGTGACGAAGTACCTTTCCTGTCACGCAACATCATGAGCAAATGATTTGATCACAGAATCGATCACCTTGAGCTCAGTAACCAGTCAGTCCTTCCAGAGGAGGCCCTTGCGAGTCTGAAATACTCGGCAAACCCATCAACCTGGATCCCTTATATGCCCTGATGTAACACAAACTACATGGGTACGAGACATCTAATGGCAAGTAATAGGGAGAGCAACAAAGCAGTCCGCAAGTCTTAACTTAACGCCCTACTCGATGGTGCTTTCGACCCCTCTCAGCCGCAAACTCCATACTAACGATCCACCTACTTTCGAGGAGGCTATCGCAGCCAGAGAGGCGCTGAGAAGCTCATTAACCAAAGTGCAGGCTCTCGAGAACGAGATCGCACACATCCAAAGCAGATACAACAGCCTTTCTCTCGAAAGTCGAGAACTGACGAGTTTTATCAAAGGCCACAAGCCGCTTCTATCTCCCGCCCGCCGACTGCTCCCCGAGATCCTCCAGGAAGTATTCTACCATTGTCTTCCGGTGGCCCATAATGCAATTCTGGACGATAGGCAAGGACCTCTTTTACTCGGTCACGTTTGCAGTCAGTGGAGGCAGATTGCTTATTCCACACCAAAGTTGTGGACTTCGATTCATATTTCCACTTACTCCGTCGACTCTCCGCGTCTCCCCTCTAGTCCTCAAGACTTGGCGCAGCAAAACGCAATCTCATCCTGGCTCTCTCGCTCCGGCGTCCTTCCACTGTCAATCTCTATGTATTGCAGTGGAACTGGAAGGTCTCCACCCACATCACCACTCAATAACGAAGTGCAACCTTACCTGGACCTCATCACACCACACATAAACCGTTGGAAATCCATACGCTTCACCCTTCACGATTTTGATTGGACACCTTTCTTCACACGGTTCACGGCTTCCGACTTCCCTTTGTTAGAGAGCCTTCATATCGACGGTTCTCATGACAGGTTCGCATCACCGTCCCGGATGGACTTGGCTATTCTGGGGGGTGATAACATACTGAAAGCACCTCTCCTTCGCGTCCTCTCTTTTCCCATATATACACCTCATGTGCTTGATGTAGGTCTGCGGTGGAAAGACCTCACCGGCCTTGACTTGGGGACCTGTAGCCTGCTACTTGGGGACATCTCCCGAGCACTGACGCAGTGCTCCAACCTCGAATTCTGCTCCGTTTCACCAGTCCCCAGTGGCCCAGCATACCTCACACCATATCTCGCGTCAACTAGTTCACCTGCACCATATCATATGACTGGAGTGACCCTACCAAAGCTAGGAACTTTGGTGATCATAAACCGGTCGGGGATCGATGACACCGTCTGCCAACTATTCGCATGTGTGTCAGCGCCCGCACTTCGCCATCTCTCGTATGAAAGAGCGTGTCCTGTATATCCTGACTCTCCTGGAGTTAGGGAATCCCAAATGAAGCTGTCAGACGCTATCGGCTCCTTCCTTCAGCGACTAATCCACCCTCTCGAGGAGTTAAGTGTCTGGACCAACCCATTCCAGAGGGCATTCCTGATGGATATCTTACCCATTCTACCAGAGTTGAAGAGGTTATCAGTGAAGGGTTATGCAACGTTCGGATCGGGTCCTATGTATAACCCCTCATCGCAACCATCGGATCACTCAAAGGGCAGTCTCTTCCTGGCGGATTTCATACCCAACCGCATCCATAAAACCAGCAACCCCGCATTCCTCGATAGCGATGATAGTAGCGAGAGCGAAGAAAGCACCTTATATCGTCCTTGCATTTGCCCGAAGCTTGAAGTTTTCCATTTTGTCGATGCTTTATTCACGGACGCTATGGTTGTGGAATTTCTACGCTCTAGGTCCATAGACCGCAAAAAAGGTAACGTCGCTCACCTCCGTCGGGTTAGTATATCTTTCGACTCCGCGCGGTCGGAGTTTCAAGAAGAAAAGAGGGCCGCGATCATGAGCGAGATAGAGATCTTGGAGAGAGAGACAGGCTTGCGAGTCGACCTCCGGTATCCCCCAGTCGAGAGCCCCCATCCATTCCCTATGTTGGCTCCAGTATATTCTCCCTATACCGGACTCGGGTATCCCGGCACAGCTAATGTAGGCGCTACCCCTCCACCTCATCTTGTGTTTTAGTAATATAGCAGTATTGAGTGAATTACGAGAGATTAGAATATTTTAACATTAGAGACGGTATGAATTTACAAACCAGCCTATTGTTGTTCTAACATAATGTCCATGTTCATTCCGATCGTGGGTTGATTTAACGACTTATCGGAGCCATCCGAACTTTCCGAGCATGCTGAAGGCGCTTAACCATAACCCTACTGCTCCCAATCGAACACCTGGAATGATAGAGGCGAATCGACTTGAATGCACAACGTTATGCGCATGGTGTAGAAGTTCCTACTGATCCGATATGGAATCTCGTCGTTGGCTAATCCATTCCTCACATACTTAAGTACTACGTCCGCCTTTTTCTTTATATTACATACTAACACACAAAACCACTCAACAGAACCTCGTTTCCGGTAGAACAAGAAAGCCAGGTCCTCAGTGAAGTCGAGATACACCTTCATACTCGGAATCCACTGCGACGGGGGTCACGCTGTCAATGGACTGCTGAACCTGGGAAGTCTGTGAATAAACTTCCATGGTTTCTGGTAAAAAAAATTATCATTCACCTCAAGCAGGAGCTCATACACACGCCCATAATCCACCTGGGCCCCTGGCTTGGAACTAGCTACCTTCTCAGAATTGAACGCAGGTTGCTGCACGGCCGATTGGCCGCCCTGCGATTCCAGCAGCTCTAGGATGCCACTCCGGACTTCCCAGCATGTGGGGCGTGCTTCGGGATCAAATCTCAAGCAAGCATCAATCAACGCCCACAGACCATTGCTGACTTCGTTGGTAGTGCCCGATAGTTGAGGCGGATGGACAGGTGGCTCAGCTCTCTGAAGGGCAGCTATGACCTGGAAATCATTGAGGTATTGGGGGAAGGGAAGTAGATGTGTTAGGATCTGAATGTTTGCTCGTCAAAGATCTAGCAACATTCCACGAATGGGGTGTAAATACCTCGTAGATCAGGCAGCCGAGCGACCAGATATCGGAAGCTTTTGATGGTCGGATTTGATCATCCCCAGTAAATATCTCTGGCGCTGTCCAACGCGCTGAACCAGCTACGATTGGAGTCCGAACATCATGCGCGCTAGTGAGTGGTGCCAAGTTGCCTGTCAAGAAGCATGACAACCCAAAATCAGCTATCATCGCCGTCCCTTGGTCTGATATTAGTACATTTGGCTGCGAAGAGGTAGTAAATGAGCAGTCCAATCGTACAAAAAAAATTATGGAGGCATACACCCTTGAGGTCCCCATGCGCTATGTCCAAACTATGCAGGTATCCAAGTCCTTCAACAACATCAAAAATCTTGGACATGATTAAACAGGCTCTTAGCAAGCGTAAAAGTAGTGACGTGCTCACCAAGAGTAACTTTTTGTCATGGGGTAAATCCCTTGCGTATTGCTGTCGGAGATTGCCATTCTTCATCCACGAGGAAGCAAGTACGACGTCCCGGGATTGATCTGGAAGGTATATGCCTTGGAACGGCAAAATATTGGGATGGGATAAATAGGACCAAGATATCAGCTCATTGAGGTGCATCTATGGATGGAAATTAATATGAGAATTATGTGTTAAATGGCGGCCGAGCCCACCCTCCAATAATCGGCATTGCCACGGCGGGGAAACTTGAGACAGATTGCGTGCTTCTTGTACAGTCCCTGGTACACATCTGCAAATCCTCCCAATGTATCTGGGTTTCCCAAGTCATACTGCACCTCCCGAAGCTCATACCATCGAGGAAACACCCAGGCAGAACTGACAAGGTCGTGGAGTAGTGAAAGAAGACATCTGCCTTCGTCTGTCTGGATGGCGCACCCTTCGCGCAATACCTGGGGTTAATATCCGTGTATGAGCGAGCTAGTGCTGGGATAGAGATCAGAGCACGTACCATGTCAATAAAGTCAACCATGTTCTGTGCATTGGCTCCTCGGAGCTGACACACTTGCGCTCTCAGACTTTTGTTTGTCGATATTTCCCGAAGTAATGCGCGACATTCTGGTGCTAGGGAAAAATCCGGGAGAGTGGAGGAACGTGTGATCCACCGTAGTAGGAAGAAGGAGGAGAACAATCCGAACAGTCGTCCTAATAGTGAGGAATCAAGTCCTATTACGTTCCTTTCCAACTCTTCCAGCGAGCAGAATGGACGGCTCGATGTTGGTAGACAGGCTTCGGGTAATCGGACTTCTTCCGCCAGGAGCGGCTCCGTGAGTGAAGGCGACGGCTCTGGTATTGGCTTTCCAGCCACTTTACTGTGACTACAGCTAGCGGTCATGAGTGTCATTTCGCACTTTTCAGTCAGAAATCATCAAGAGGTTAGCATAAAGTTAGAGGTAACGAAAGGATAAGCGTTACCTCGATAAGTTTTTGTCAGGTTACGAATCAAATGCTGGGTGGGGCGAGGGGGTTTTCAAGGGAGAGGTGAGTCGTGATAATATCATGTCTTGATATGCTGGACTATGAGCTATGGAAATGCGAAGGCAATGCATGACGGTTAACAGCAAGATGTCAAACCTGGGTCAGCGAGATTGGAAAATGCAGAGCTTGGCACAGACTTGATCTACGATTGTCCCGGTCAGCTTCCGGTGGCTGTTGGACGAATGCCTCAATTCAAGTCAAATGGGTACGTTGGGCTTCCAGTTTCACCCCCAATCCTTTCCTCGCGCACCAGCTTACTCGTCAGGAGCTTTCCACTCCCTACATTTTTCAGCATTACCGTATCGGCGGCATTGACATGTTCCACTTCAGTTCGGACTCGGGGTTACCACACAGTGCGAAATCGCAAGAGAAGCGTACGAGTTTTTGCGACTTGATCATGGAGTCGTCCGCTGTTGAACCAAAGTCCCGCTCACCGTTGTTCGGCAGGGGGCTACTCCAGCTGGTTCCTTGCTCTATTCTCAACTGGTTTGGGCTGGAACCTATTCCCTCTGTATCTCTGGACGACTGTCGCCTGCTACTCGGGAAGATATCAGAGAGCCCAGTTCCGCAGGTCAGAATTTGCCAACTACGGGGAACCGATGCGCAGACCATCATCGATTTCCTCGACATGGTACGTGGTATGCGAGTTAGTAGTAGCCTACTAAGGTATCGGCTTACAGATTTTGCGCGAGGATATTCTTGAGACCTATGAAGTCAGGGGGCTCCTTACCTTGCTTCAGAGGCTTGCCAAAGCTGCCAAAGTTTTCCCTCATCAGGACATCGGAGGTATTCAGTACAGCTTCAATGAGCCAATCGCATCGGGAGGATTCTCGGATGTCTACAAAGGGACGTGGTATCAAGATCCGATCTGCCTTAAAGTGCTCCGGCAGAAAGATATTCGGTTGAAGGTTGATTCCGCTACAAACAGAGCTGGAGTAAACCAGATTTGACGACGTGTATAGGTGCACATTGATGAATTGTTTAGGTTCTCCCAACTGTCTCACCCTAACGTCGTACCTTTCTATGGGGTATATTCTACTGGCAATTTGTGGCTCGTGTCACCATGGATGGATAATGGAAATCTCCGTGATTGTCTCGCTACTCACCCTCCAGTGGAAAGTATGACTTTGGCAAGTATCCTTCCAAAACCTATAATCTGTATATTCAAATGGGTTACAACCAAGGTTTCCGACATTGTCTACGGACTTGGGTACTTACATAGTATGGGGACAATCCATGGAAATCTGAAAGCGGTTTGCTTGTTTGACCCTCTGGATCATCACATTGCTGACTCGTGCCCCTTCTTAGGAGAACATACTCGTTTCAGACATGGGGAGGGCGATGATAACTGACTTCGGACTCCCCCACATTATAGGGGACACCATAATGACGTTCGCCACTTCGCATGTAATTGCCACATCGAACACAGCCAGCTCAGTGTGCTGGGCATCACCGGAGATAGTAATATCCGGGGACGACCACGCCAGGCCATCAAAGGCTTCTGATGTCTGGTCGTTTGGTTGTATAATGTACGAAGTACGTACGGCCATGTCTCCTAGCAAGTTTAACAATCCATTGACACCACCCCAGGTTTTGTCAAGAATGCCTCCGTTTTATCAGTACAAATACGACTTTCAGGTCGTAGCTGCTTTACAAAGGCACGAATTGCCCTTACGACCGCGCCAGAAAGATGGTACGGACAACATTGATGAAGATATGTGGGGGCTGATGGTAACATGCTGGGACATGGATCCCGATACACGACCGAACTGCCAAGAGCTACAGGGGACCTTAGAACGTCTAGGGTTTAAGACAGGTCCTCCAGATTGGGCCATGACATATCCAAGGCGTTTTCCAACACCCAATACACTGAAATTATCCATTGACTACAAACGTGTTTTGAAGCTCCTCTTACAGGTAAGTGGTCGATTCTGCCAAGGACCATAGCTAACTCAAAATCCCCACGGAACATTAATGATATCTGTCTCATTAGTGTTCCGGATGACACTCGCAGATGTGATCACTTCAGGACATTGTTGTAGCCTTTACTCTCCCTAAACTATATGGAACGATTGATTTATCTCGTACGTTTGACGCGACTGGGTCCGGATGCCCAACACGTTTGTTTCCTGTGTACCATCGTACTTTTGTAGATTTTGTAGGCCGACTCCCGGCTGAGACGGCACGCCGTGTAGCTACGTATCTCGAATTTTATATCGTTCTCTTCGTTTGCCTATGTTATGAACTAACTCTAGAGCGCAGTACTCGGGAAGAAGTGTATGGGACTGTGTAATCACTACTCTAGTATGTCATCTTCTAGCAGCGTATGGTTCTAGGTGATTCGGGTGTCGTTGGGATGGTTCTTATAACCAGATCACTGCCACGAAGAACAGTTGTCAACGATTAATGGCCCCTGCGTATCTCATTGTTCCAGGCAGTGCATGTCCGCCGAAGAAATGATAGATTAACATCAAAATAACTGCCACACTTTTTTTGCCCATTGTGAAGCATGTTTTCCATGGAATAACGTACTTTTGCTGGGATCATAGTGAGGCTATGAGGCATCATCGCAACTTCAATAGCATTCATTAGTCCGCGGTAGGGAGAAGGATAACTGGGACCGAGAATCGAGTAAAAGAAGAACGGGTCGTGCACTTTGATCTTTCAAAGGCGCAGTTATTCGTCTCGGGTCGAGCCTCGGCCGAGAGAGCGGTGAGGGAGCCATAGCTTCTTGTCAAAATGTCATATTATCTGTCTTCTACACGCGTTCCCTTCTTGATATCAGTGAAAAAAAATGAAGGCAGATTAGGCTACGTATTATGAATCGTACATGTTGTCCCGGTATATATAATACACATACGGTAATGCATCTAAGAATGAAGAAGTAAAAGAAGAAGTTGCGTGATCACGACACCAAAAGTACGACACCTGCGGAAAATAAGACCTCGACAGATAATCCCTCCTACTACATCACTCTATGCCTATTAAGGTCCGCCATAACAAATCCGACAAAACCGAGAAGGGACAAATTGGATTACGACTTTCCAGGGACGGGAAAGTCTTTGGACAAGTCGATTTCGCCTTTGAGATGGGTATTTGTGATCCGAACTTGACGTTGTCTCGGTGCACCGCCCTTTTTGCCCTTCTTTTTTGTTGTCGGGGCTTTCGGTGTTGGCGCTTCTGCATTTGTCACTTGCAAACCGTCTGCGCCACAATGAGTAACAAGAACAGCAGTGGAAAAAAAATAGAACGCACCATTAGCCAACTGCTTCAACAGATCCACATCATTGGGGACTTTCAACTCATGCCATAAATCATGAAACTCCTTCTCGACTAATTTTCCAGCACCCTCTTCTTGTGGTTTAACTTCATTGTAAAATACCATTCGTAGTTGACCATCTTTGACTGTACGGGTGACGAGAACTTCGCCTTCTTTTTCGAGTTCTTCGATGGCTTGAGGAGCTTCTTTCCATGATTCTTTGAGAGCACGGACGGAGATCCCGGAACCTTTGCGGGTTTGACGTTGGATTTCAGTTAAGAGAGCTGCTTTGGAACGAAAGTTGAATTCGTGCTGGTGGTGAAGGTGAGTGGATGGCGTGAGGAGGTAGGGGAAGGGAGAAAGTTACTTTGTAGGAATAGAGATCTGTTTTGAGATCATAGTGGACTTTGTCGTGGGCTCTGAATTTTTCTAGGAGAAAGGAGTCTGTGTCGAGAGGTGTGTTCGTAACGATTGCGATGTCTTGTAGCCGCATTGGGTTGTGTGTTGACTATACGATAAATCATGAGTATAGCTCAAGAATTTAGGCAGGAGGGTGGTGTAGAGTACTTTGAGATGGTTCACGGCGTACACGAGTTGTGTGTTGACGTTGGTTCCCGTGCCCGTATCTGCAGGTTGAGAATACACGATATCTGCAATGATCTAAGTATATTGGAAGGTCGGTCTCGGAAGTACGAGTATGTACTGGATTTTGGACGTTTCTTCTTGGATGAAGAGTTTTCTGGGCTATCCGCGTTACTCGACTCTGCAGGGGTTGCGGGCGTCGCTGAACCCGGCTGGGAGTGCCATGAGGAGTAGTTTTGTTTATGCATGGCAGCTTTGAAAGCTGCAACATCTGCTGCGAGCTTTGACATGGTGGTGGTACGAGCCCAAGGTCGTCGGTGCTGTAGGTGACTTGTGACGTGATTCAGACTGAGTTGGGTTGTTTGGTTCTAGTGGTGTTAACAAATAGATAGGAAATTATCTAAATATTGATATCCCTTGTCTATTCCATCGCGTACTAGAACCCAGCCTGACGTAGTGATGGATGATTCTCCGTGGGACGAAGACCCAAACAATGCACGGCTGCAGGATGCAGAGTGGTCCAAGATCTCGTCAGACTTTACCAATGTCCGTCGTCTTTCGCTGCTACAACTCCTCATCCCCAAGCCAATAATACACAGGCAGGCTATCGAGAAGGCATAACTGCAGGCAAGGAAGCCGCACTGCAAGAAGGGTTCGACCAGGGCTTTGCTGAGATTGGGGTGCCATTAGGCAGGGAAGTGGGACTGGCGAGGGGAACGGCGTCGGCTATATTGTCAATCTTGTCAACACGTGGGAAGAGTATGGGGATGGATCTGGAGGCCGAGGTTCGAGAGATTCTGACTCAGCTGAACGAGGTGCGCTTTTCTGATATTGCACCGAGAGACGAAGCGGCGGAGGAGCATGCACGGGAGCACATCGAGGATGGGGTGGATGTGAACGAAGAGTTGGCGGAGAAGAGGGACATGGAGATGCTGGAGGACATGCTGGGTGGGCTCGGGGGCGCGCAGAAAGGGCGGCCGACGGTGGAGACAGTGCGCAGGCTGGAGGGACGGCTGGCGGGGCTGGTAGGGGAGATAGGAAAATAAATAAATAACTAAAGTGGGCCGTGATAGCCGGAGCAATATCACGTGGGACGGGGTCTGCGCTCTGGTCTGGCTCTCACCCAGTCTCTCCAATGGCCACCTCGACGCTCCCTCTCCTCGCCCTCCCCCACCCCCTCATCCTCCTCCCAACATCCAGGTTCACCGTCCCCGTCACAAAGGACATCGGCGATGCCATCCTCGCCCTCATCGACCACTCCGACGCTCTCCCCGTCGTCGCTGCAGTCCCTCTCACCCAACCACCCAACTCCAACCCTCCCCAGGATGCAGACTCTCCACAGTACCCTCCGCAGTCACCTCTCGCAGAATGGGGCACCGCTGCTCGAGTCCTCCGTCTCGTCAAACCCCCGGCCCGGAATCCCCGCCAGCCATATCTCGTCTCCCTCCATGGTCTGACCCGTGTGCGCCTCATCCACATCCACGCAAACAAAGACAAGCTCCAACACATCACACACTCTCTACCAATCTTTGACGTCGAGTATCCCCCGACAGAAAAGGTCCCTAATAGAGAAACCATCGACAGGTTCAAGCAGGCCGCTCTCAGGCTCTTGGATCGTCTCGCACGGGATGCAGTCCAGCCTACTCGAAAGGAGGGGTACAATAAGATTGCAGGTATGTTGGATGACATAACCGACGCTCGGACACCTTGGATGGCCGATGTTCTCGTCGGAAGTATCAACACAGACTATGCCGATAAATTAGGTCAGCCATATGCACTATCCCGAGGGCAAAGAATTAATTTCCCGTCATTATAGCCGTTCTCAGCACTCCAGATACTGCTGCTCGGCTCTCACTTGCCGCCGATATCTTCCTCAAGCAAGCATCCATATCCGAGGTTTCCAAGAAAATTGCCTCTGCTGTGGACGAGTCTTTGTCCAAGCAGCAAAAGGAGTTTTTCCTCAGACAACAACTCGCTGCTATTCAAAGAGAACTTTCGACGCTTCAACGTGGTGTTGGCAATGGTACAAACACCCCCTCCGACGTTGCAACGAGCGGTAGCTCTAGTGAGCTAGATGACGACGAGCAACACGAGGCGGATGATTTGGCTGATCTCAAGAAACGGATCGAGGCTATGGAGCCAGGGAGTGAGGAGCGGAAGATGGGTGTACGTGAATGGAGAAGACTAAAGAGAATACCTCAGGGGAGCGTCGAAAATGGTGTCATCAGGAGCTATGTACGTTTCTTCCTGATTTCATTCCTCAGAAATCAACTAACCCTTCTGGTGGCCAGCTCGAATGGTTAACCTCGGTCCCCTGGCCAACTACCTCAACCCCAGTTGCAAACACTGGAATCAGAGACAAGGCGTTTCTCAAAAGTACTCGTGCCCAACTCGACGCTGACCACTTTGGGCTCGATAAGATCAAAAAACGACTGATCGAGTACCTCGCTGTTGTCCGACTCAAGGAACTCAATGCAGAGAAAGAAGCACGCGAAGCAGAGGCAGTCGCCGCTGCTGAAGAAGCTGCCAAGCAAGCACAAGAATCATCGTCCTCAGATGAATCCACTAAGGATGAGAAAGCTTTGGTTCCATATGATCCGAAATCCACATCTAACCCCGCGCCCACCAAACTCCGCTCATCCCAATCAACTCAAACTCCCTCACCGACACCCCCGCGCACGACGCAAAGCGTGACCAAAGGCCCAATCTTACTCTTCGTCGGCCCACCAGGCACAGGCAAAACGTCTCTTGGTCAATCTATTGCCCGGGCCTTGGATAGACCATTCCAGCGTATAGCCCTCGGCGGTGTCCGCGACGAAGCTGAAATTCGTGGTCACCGTCGTACATATGTCGCTTCGGGTCCAGGCCTAATTGTCCAAGCACTTCGTAAAGCCGGTCGTCGTGACCCCGTCATCGTCCTCGACGAAATTGATAAAATCGGTCAAAGCAATTTCCACGGTGATCCTGGGGCGGCGCTTCTAGAAGTTTTGGATCCGGAACAGAATCATACGTTCAATGATCATTATATCAATGTCCCAATTGATTTATCCCAGGTGCTATTCATCTGCACCGCCAATACCCTTGATACGATTTCGGCGCCGTTGTTGGATCGATGTGAGGTGGTACAGTTGAGTGGGTATACGTATGATGAGAAGATGAATATTGCGAGGAGGTTTTTGTTGCCTAAGCAGTTGAAGGCTAATGGGTTGAAGGAGGAACATGTGGATATGAGTGAGGGAGCACTGAGAGGTGTTGCGGTGAGGTATACGAGGGAAGCTGGTGTGAGGAGTCTGGAGAGGGCTATTGGTGGTGTTGTGAGGTTTAAAGCTGTCGAATGGGCAGAGTGGGTGGAGAAATGTGAGAAGGAGGGTAAAGTTTCTTTTGTTCCGCCTTTCAGAACACCATCAGTGGAATCAAATCAGAAGGTGGAGGGAGAAGGGGTGTATAACTCTCTTGTGGAACTTTCGCAACTCGAGTCAATACTCGGTCTACCGCGATATGATTCTTCTGAAGAGAAGGAGAGAGAGGAGAGACGCGGAGTTGTGTACGGACTCGTAGTCATGGGACAAGGAGAAGGTGGAATCCTCCCCGTTGAGAGCATTATGGTCCCAGGAACTGGCAAATTAAAACTCACTGGATCACTCGGTGAAGTTATCAAAGAGAGTGGCGAGCTAGCGTTGAGCTGGGTGAAGAGACATGCTTGGGAGTTGGGCGTCGTTGAGGGTAAGATGCAGGATCCTCTCAAGTTCGCCGGACGTGGCACAGGATCAGGGAAATCCGGGGAAAGTGGAGTAGATGTGCATCTGCATTTACCAGCCGGGGCACAAAAGAAGGATGGCCCGAGTGCTGGCGTCGCGATGACTTGTGCTTTGGTGTCGTTACTTACGGGCGCTTGCGTCCCAATTCATGTAGCCATGACTGGCGAGGTATGTTTTCTTTGTCCATTTATCACACTCGCACCTGTTGATTTATTTTTAGATCACTCTTCGCGGTCGTGTGACCCCGGTAGGGGGTATCAAAGAAAAAGTACTCGGCGCACACAGAGCAGGAGTAACTAAAGTCATACTACCTTACGCCAATCGGAAAGACGTCGAACATGACGTCCCGCCTGAAGTCAAACGTGAGATGGAGTTTTCCTTTGTGCGTACGGTTGGAGACGCACTCGAGGCGGCGTTTGGTAAAGGTGTGATTGGATGGAGAAGACCTGGTGATGATTTGGGTAGTAACGAACCGTTCGGTGCGAGGAGAGGTGCCGGAGTGTTAGTGGAGAGTCGGTTGTGAAAGACTGTGATGTGATATTATGTATGTGTTTGGTTTTGTGCGTTTTTTTTTGTACCACGAGATGCCTTCTTTTTTCTTTTTTGTTTTCTTGGAAACCACGCATAACAAGTGATTCTTTGCACACACACGCGCATACGAACCAGGCGAATTACTCGACTGGCTGTACTATCTTCATCGAATTACCCTTCCCGCTCGTTTTTGTTTTCCGTCGCTGTCTCAATTCACTCTCTTTTGTTTTCCGAACATATAAATCGTGACAACTCAATCAATCAGCCAATCAGTCATTACGTACTGAGACTGAGCAGTGAGAAAATGCCAAGCTATGATTTAAATACATGCTTCTGATTTAACAGTGGTATATACGGCGGGTAACACGGAAGAGGATGGGGGAGTACTGATAAGGGAGTTGAAATTCCAACCCCAAATCAAGCGCTAACCAACCCACATCCATCAGGGTATATATGTATCCCATCATACGAATCGGATGCTCAAAAGAATACTCTCACCGATAGAGAGATCCCTGGTGAAAACCCTTTAACCGGAACCCATCGTCCTCGGACGACTCCATCCCGCAGGCCCAGGATACGGCGGCAACTCATCAAAATCACTGCCATCTCTCGTCGTACTTGCCACGCTACGAGCACCCGCCCTACCCAACGATATGTTCCGAAAATGCAACGCCCGAGTAAAGAACGTGTTCGAACTCGTTGTGGTCGCTGTCGGAAGTTCAGTGTTAATGAAGGGACGGAGGGTGGTATCGATAGTAAGTGTCTGCGGTGTGTTGTTGTTGGGGTTGGTGTTTCGGTTATTGTTGTCATCACTATCGGCAGTAGAGAGCTGGTTTGAGCGGCCAGCAGCTGCGGCTGTGTCAATTGTTCCGCGAAAGTCATTGGCTTCTGAGATGAACGCTAGAGGCGTGGCGGAAAATCTAAGAGGAGCAAGGACAATGTTGTGCGTGGCTGGCTGAGATGGGTAGAGCGTACTGCTCTGGGAACCGACGGGATCATCAAAACGAGGTGATACCTCAGGTTGGTCCAAATTGTCTGCCTCCAGTGCTTGCGGCCGTGCTTTTTCTGAAATGGGTACAGGAGGAAACCCGGTATTGGAGGAATTGGGTCCTATAGCATGTGTAGGTCTATGGCCAGGCGGAAGTGGATAAGGCCTTAACAGCCCCCGTCGCCTCTTTCGATAACACCAGAGGCAGGCAAGTAAGATGATTGTCCCCAAGGCTACGGCTGATCCGATGACAAGGCCTATGATACCACCTCTAGAAATTGTAGTCTGGTGTGATGCCGCGATGGGTGTTATAGTTGCGGTGGGTGTTATGGGTGCTATGGAAGGGGCAACGGTACTAGAGGAGTGGGAGGAAGACGGGGGGAGGGTTGTGGTTGGAGAAAGGGTCGTGGTCTGGCTGGTCGGAGCTGGGGAGTTGGTAGCGCTTTTGGAGCAGGCTTGGGGCGTATTTGTAGAGACGTGGGCACAATCCGCTGACGGTTTCCCCCCTGTGGTGGGCTGGACACCAGGTTTGGCGACTAGGGTGCGGGTAATGACTGTCGTAGCCGTTGACGTGCGTGTACTAGTTACGGGAGGGCTTGAGTGAATAATAATGTAGTCCAAGATCAATGGGTATTCGTCGCTGCTGTGGGTTATGACCAGTGTGTGCTGCCCATCATCCAGTTCGGGAGAGGTATATAAAAGCTGTTCGAACAGTTTTTCGTCCACTAATCTGAAAACCTCATCAGGGGTTCCGTTGTCAATACTGAAGGAGGAGTCCAGTCCATCTTCTATGGCCCCGAAGACCTGGACTGATGTGCCTAGTAATCGTCAGCACCCGAAGTCTGGGCGGGTTTGACGAAGATTGTACCTCTGAACGAAAAGGTTGCTGTCGACCCCCAGTTCCGGGACTCACTCATAGTCCCCTCAAACGCCTTGCCGTTTCCAATATGGTGCCAATCATCATCGGCAAATTGTGAATACCTTATAGATGGATCGCTATCATCAAGCGTTGAGGACATTTCATAGGGTTGAACAGAGAAAAGAGCGAATGTGAAAAACGAGCGGAAGGTTATGCAGGCCGAGAGAAGATGGGATGAGATTGAAACACATCATTTTCTCGTAGGTTCCAGGCTTAAGTATGCTGATTCCTGCGTTGAGAACACGGGGATGGCCCCGCCAACAATAGTCCTATGTTTGATGCTGCCTTGCGCAGCAGTGTGCGGGCCGGGACAGTGACGACGGACCCGATCAGAGCTAGTTGGCAGTTCAAGGGTGACTGAGCTGGTGATTAAGACACAGCGTGAGGGTACTGCAGGAACCACTAGCAACAACATGGCTGAACGAAGAGGGTGGTGGAAGCATCTTTGATGTGATTTGCCATCACTTGGCATCGCTCTGTTGGTCGACCACGTTGGGCTCTAAAGCGCCACAAGTACAAACCAAGTAGAAGGAGGGATCGTATAAGTTACAAGGGACATACTACCACGAATCCTTGGGGATTTGGGTCTCATACGGCTATAGAGACATGCGTACGAAAGGTGGTAGATAAGTTCTGGTTCACGCCAGAGTGGTTGACGCAGTGCAGCAACGCGCCACCTTCTCCAACCTCCATGACAGCCAGGTGGTAATAACGGAATCACACATGGTATTCCTACAGTTGAATCTCGATGAGCGGATACTAGTTGTCACATCTGATGGCCCTGGGCTTGATGATTTTGGTTAACAAGGAAAATTCCGTCAATGTGCAATAACTGATAACTTGTAAAATGTTTCAATGACAAGCCTAACACATTGTACTGAATAAAAACATTGGTAGGAAATGACATTCAGGACTGGTTCAAGTCGGATTATTTCAACCAAAGTCTAGACCCTGCTAACAGGTATCTCGGCCTCGGCCTTGTCTTGAACCTGCCGAACCCAAAAGGTTGATGACTAAGCGACATACTCTCTTGCGAACCACGGCTGCTCCGAATGACGAGACGCAGTACGGAGCGCTCAGCTTGGGCTCGCAAGAATGGACCTCCTCCAGGCTTTGTCATCACTCGGGCCGTGACATCTGCACCCGACCATCTTCGTCCTTCGGGTTGAATTTGTGAAGCACACCGGTGTCAAAATGCACTCTGCGTTGTGTGTAGAAGAGCTACTGCTCCGCATCTTCAGCGATCCGATTTTGGCCTCTCAACCTGTCTATGGTGTGGAGCCCATGTCTCCATTCAAGGCCTATTATCTTCGACGATACCCGCTTCTATCGCTGGCACTCACTTGTAAAACATTTTCAGAACCTGCACTACGTCTTTTATGGAAGCAAGTTGATGGAATAGACCAACTGCTGAGAACAATGTCAGGCGAAATCATCAAAATCACAGACCCTTTGCTGGGAGCTAGGGAAGAAGGTGGAGAAGATGAGGACGAGGATACTTGGCAGGTCGAATTGGAACAACTCAGTGACGAAGAGTGGGAGGGATGGGGTTCGGGTCGAAGGTTTAAAAAGTACGGGCCATCTCGAAAGTACTTGGTAAGGACTCCTCGTTTATTTCGAGATGATAATAGCTGAGTTTATTTCAGATTTTCAAAAGACTACCTGTCGAACGAGATTGGGAACCATTTGACAGATATGCGGCATTAGTCAGGGAATTTAAAACTCAGAGCCCTAATGCCACTGGTGATGAGCTGAAACTAGCGCGGAATGTGTATGAAGCGCTGCTCGCCCGTTACGCCTCCAATGGAGCTCCTCTTCTGCCCGGCCTTCAATATCTAACTTGCACGGGTCGGCAGCTTCGGTATTCTTCCTCCCTACTTGGTCCCCATCTCCGCTCTCTCTGCCTCCCGCAATCACCTTTCTATAATGGTACTTCCTATGAGAGAGATCTACAGGTTTTCCTGGAGGCAGTGCGGTCCAACCCTCCACCGCTCAAGTCTTTGGAACTGGATTATGTCGCTTCTTCCCGTGTCAGTCAGCTTTTCGCCGATGTCGTGATTGATGTGCATCGACAAGGGGAGGGGCTTGACGTAATCCGTGCGCATCCTGCCCCCGGTCTTTCACTCAAAGCCTTGAAGGTTTTACTAATGGAAAAAAACGTACGGGAGGTACAGGTCAAGGTTGAGCAGTTTGACCTCGACCAAGTCTTGGCTGCATCCACATCTGATCCTGTGAAGGACCTCCGGGTACTAGAGATATATTCCATCATACCCGTGAAAGGTCTTGCAACCAATCTGTACCTAGAGTTACCCTTCTTCCAGGAGTTTTTCCGACGTCTACATGCGCCTAACCTTGCCTCATTCACGTTCACTGGTGGGCCTTTCCATCTTGGCGCTGATGACGTCAGGGCGATGTTCACGTACCTGCAACAAGGGAATGCTTACGCCACAGCGGGTCGTAACATTCCCGGCCCTGCCATCAACATCTCACCAGTCATCAGGAGTAACTATGGAGAGGCGACCGTCGAGCTCCCACATCCCGTCTGCACATTCGCAAACTCCTTCCATCTCCTCTGCGAACCAATCTCGTCTACGGATTCCACCCCACCCTTCGCCCATCTACGAATTCTCAACCTTCACCGCGTTCTTGTAGACTTGACAGATGACGAAATTGGTGCTTTATCTTCATCCCTGCCTCGGTTGACCTCCTTCCAGGTTGAAACGGGCAGTGAGAGGAGGACAGGACAGTCCAGAACAACCCTGGTTGGCATCTGGTTACTGGCCAAAAATTGCAGGTTTATCAAATCCGTAGGCATCTGGTTAAATGCTATACTCGACTGGGAGCGGTTCGCTATCGCCACTGAGCGCACGGTGCCCGATGACGCAGTCGGCAGGCAAACCCTCTTGGGCGATGCACGAAACATGAGCCTGAATGAACTGACAGTCGGAGACTCGGATATTGGGGATTCCGAAACAGTGATCGATTTCCTTGCGGTCGTATGCCCTCATGTTGTCAACCTGAATTACCAAAATACAAGGAACCCTACTAGGAGCGAGCAATTGTGGAGGGAAGTTCGGTTTGGCAGGCGCCCTGCAGGGCATTGGACAATTCCAACTACGCTAGAGATGCACAATGCCTAGGGAGGATAGTGTTACTCCAAATACTCCAGACCGGGTTTCGGGGCTCAACCAACAGAAATGAAATAGAGTAGTAGTGCGAACCAAAGCTGATTCTCTCTTAGTGGAGACATCTGTATGAGTAGTAGTGAATTCATCCTCGTTTCCCCCGTGCTCATTCCGATCTAGTTGCGCAGCCTAGATTTTTGACCTTTCGAAGCAGATGCTATGCGATACGTTGTCCAAACCATGGAAGGGATATGGACGTATTATGAAGCAGTCTGATCCAGAGCTCTCGTAGCGAGATTATACAAGAGCGTATTTGCATCCGGTGTCTTTTAGACAACATTGGTTGGACGAAGATCGACCATGTCAGCAGGGAGGAAATCTAGGCTAGGCGGCAGCAGCAACGCCATGACACTTCCCTCTACTCAGTTGCCCAGACCCAAGACCCGAGCAAGTGGAGCGTGATCAATTGACTATAAGCTAGGTTCCCAGGGACATCATTCGTGCAGTAGTGAAAAGCGATTGTTGGTACCATGAGCTAGTGATCTCCCGGTAAGGGGGGGGGAATCTCTATACTTACAGTCGAATCACAACGGAGATCAGTCACCTTCGCCTAAAGAGACGAGAAAACCACCCCCTAGACTCGCCCCGTGACGTTGCCCGCCCTCTACCAGTATCGGCCGACGCGGCGCTATGTCTACGTTTATATTGTGCAGGGGTTTCCTTCGTGACGCCGTCCGCCCACATCCCTCGTTTGGCAGCTCTACCGAGCAGTTAGCGGTGATGGTTTTCATGTGATTTTAGATATCACCTAGCCTCCATCTCCACCCGGAGATACTCTTTCTTTCCCTCTGGCCCATATTCAGCGCCTGCCTGTGGGGTTCGTAGAGTCAAATTTACTGTGCTACTTGAAAGAAGAACAGGGAAAGATACAAACCTGCTCATAAGTCGTGACACAACCTGCTTTGAGCATCTCTATGGGCAGACTCCTTCCACGGAAGAAAGCACTAGGAAGAAAGCGGGGAGCGAAGCGCACATTCGCTACCTGGAGTAAAGGTGTGGGTAATATGTTCCTTGTAATGTGGGGAAATGAGAGGCCTACCACACGCGAATACTGGTCCCGTCGTAATAGTTGACAGTAGACTGGTTTTCCCAAAATGTTTTGGCGTAACCAATGAAGGCTCTCTGCAGCAAATGGCTGGCCTGGTTTACCGAAATGTGCTGCCTGTGGTGCGTGGGCGCCATCGAAGAGAGGAGACCATAGAAGCAGGAAAGGAACTCACCTCAGGAGCATCCACTCCGGCGATTCTAATGTGTAATGTCTGGTCTTTGAGTTCTGCGGAGAGTCTATGTGACCAAAACGGGTGACATATGGAAGTCCTCAATAACCTTTAATCGAGGTTGGGACTCTCCTGAACTTGAGTGGCCAGCGCCAGCCTCCGAATGACGGGGTGTGAAAGAGACGAAAATTATCCGCATCACCTACACTTTAGAATATAAGATATATCAGGACCTACCCAAGGTCACATAAAGATAGCATCGTACTCACCTCGTAACAAACCCTCTAATCCACCGTCTGCTCGTAAACAAGTCCGGGGTTATCCAGTCCGTGTTCCGGATCCGCCTTCCATATCGTATATACAGTAAAGCCCCACCAATTGAACTCGCACAACCCAAGCTAAAAGTGACCAAGGCCAGCAGAGCTGGTGGTGCAGATTCGAGTTGAGTCCTGACACGTTCCAGCCCGCGTTCTGTTTCTCGTGTAGGTCCTTTCAACGCTGATTCAACAGGTATTGGTTCACTGTTGTTTGTGCCGTCATTGGATTTGCTGGGCCAAAATTTGGAGAACATGTTAAGTAACAAGTCGTGACGCGCATGAGTCCGGTCCGGGCCAATTGTTCATTTTCCCACGAGGGACATATATATTGATTACCGATCCTAGGTCTTCGGTAAAGGGTCGAACTAGTTTGCTATCTGAGTTATGTGCGAAATCATACAGGAACAACCGGAGTCCATGCCAAACCAATGATTCAAACAATAGCAGAACCTGACGGTCCAACGGAAGTGATTATATGTTCTGAAGAAGCGTAAAAACCGGTGCCTGGAGGAGCGCAGAACCATCAAAGAAGAAGAATATGGTGTGTGGCGTGATGAGAACGGTAGGTAACATTTTTCCTGTCCCGTCATCTACTCCCAAACGCACAAACACGTCCTTCCGAACATTGCCAGGTGTAGCACGATTGCGATGTCATCTAGGTGTCGAGGCAAAGGTCAGTCAGTTAATGGCGCGTGTATACGCCATAAAAAATCTCTAATCTGCATCGAAAGCCAAGAAATACAATTCGCTGTTTCTACTATAATACACTCTCGATCACACGTAGTTCTGTGGTCGCAGACCAGAGATATATTAAAAAGAACTCCAAGATAGCCCCGATGGGGTGAGTGTTCAAACCTTGCCACGCCTGCTGAGTTGAGCTTCCTTCTTTGCTTTACTCTCCTTCGCCTTGGCTGAAACCGCGTGAGTAAAATCGGGCGGTAAGTACGTGAATGCGAACGTCAGCCGACCTTCTGTTTCAGCTTGCCTCTTGGCCGCAGCGGCCTCTCGTTCCGCACGAATCTTAGTGAGTCGCTCGAGATCAGCCTTGGCCTTGTCGGTCTTGCCTTGGACGTGCAACTACAATCGTAATTAGTAATCCAATGCGGTAAGGCATACAGCCATGGCATACCTTCCAGTATCGTTCATCCGCCTCCTTCTTTTCCTTCTGTTCCCTACGGTCAAAAAATTATTTCCTACTTCTGTGAGGAACAATAATGAATGAAACGTGCCTTTCGCGCCTGGTCAGCTGCCTCGGTTCATTCAAGTCCGAAATTGTCAGTTTCTTCTGCACATGATTGGGATTAATGAGATCAGCATCCTCGTCATCTTCATCCTCATCTTGAGACTGTTTAGCCGTCTGTTTCTTCTTCATCTCTTTTCTTTGCGCCCTCGTAAGCTCTGTCTTCCCTTCTCCAATTTCCTCTTCCTCAGACTCCTCAGACTCTTCTTGTGAGCCTTCCTCAGAATCCTCTTCTTCCGAATCATCATCATCATCGTCATTATTTTTCTCTCTGTCAATTGAACATTCTGCTTGCGTAAACGGGAATGTAAAAACGCATACCTCGGGTCTCTACCATCTGGGAACGAAGACGCATCCCGGTCAATCGCCATAGCACGGCTTTAGCAATGCAAGTAAGAAATTACAAGATCAGAGTCGCGGATCTGGCAAGGGAGGTACCTGAAGTTGCGTCCTCCGCCGCGCTTTGTTTTGAATTTTCCTAACAATAAAAACCGTAAGCGTCCTCTGATTAAACACATAAAACAATACTAAGCAACACCTACCTGTTCCACGAGCCATGATTCAATCTGAGCGTGCTGATTTCAGAGGGTGCAAGTCAGGGAGGGATAAACAAGCAGTGCACAATGGCCGACAAGCGAGATCAAAGCTCACAGCATCCGATCACGTTCCGGCAAATACCATATTTAGCATCTTACCGACCGAAAGCGCCGACTCTCCGGCTCGGTCCAAACCGTGCTCAACGTTCTCCGCCTCCAACTTATCACTCACACCGCTCACAGCAGCGATGTCGACGATACCCGCCCGTCTCTCTAAAGCAGCGCGCGCATCTACAGGGAACACTGAAGCTCGCCAGCGCGTCCTCCAGCTGTACCGTGATTGGTATCGTGCAGTACGTTCTCCACCTTTTTCCCCACCAAACCCAATATAACAACCTTTGGTCAGGCTCCAGAGATTTGCACCCTTTACACTCTCAGCGTCTCTCCAGCCTATGTCCGACACGCCATCCGCCAAAAATTCGAGAAAAACCGCTATGTGACGGACCCGCGTGCTATCGACGTGCTCATCCACAAGTCAAAGCAAGATTATCAAGAAACTATGAATCTCTGGAAACAGAATGATCATGTTTTGGGAATTTTGCTAGCGGATGAGGGTCCTAAGCAACCAAAGACTTTCTTGCAGAAATTCTATGAAGGTAAAGCCGTCCTTTTACTTTGGATGGTGTGTCGTGGCGGTCTCATGGTTTATACTAGGGCGAGACGAGGAGGCTATTACCCCTGCTGCGTCAGGTGTGAACTAATTACTAGACAATGGCACCGATTTCCTCCCGTACATGGACCTTGGAATAAGACTTGTTCTTCGGTCGATGAAGTTCTAGGTCGTAAACCATCCCGCGAACGACAATTCACCGCTTTAGGATATGACCCAGCCTGCCTTCGTTCTCGTCTTCCCCAGGCGCCTGAGTGTCCTGTGGGATCACATCTACACTCAGAGGTTCATACACAGGGAGCTCATGTAGTGTCAAAACCCTACACGAGGTCAGCTATAGCGGGAGGTGATCCAACCTGGATGTCCTATGAATGCGAATACAGCGTGAATGTGGAGGTTTACTGGCCTCTAGTACTTTCCCTATCTATCCCCCGCAGTGTAAAAGAAGTGATAGCAAGTTCGGCCAGATTTAATTGAAGCCGGAAAGATGAATTCTATCATGTGGGACGAGTCGGCGGATCTCCGTTGAGACTGGGACCACAATTGGGCTCTGAGTAGTAAAGGTTCATAACGAAGGGAGCTCGGTCCTGAAGGCGGCATAAATCCGTAAACTTAGATTATGAAGATCGTAGACGATGCTCTTCCCCCTTCACCGCGTCACCTCCTTGACCCTCCGAACAACCTTCTCCCACTTCATAATCTCCTTCACATTCGGCAGTCTCTTCTCTCCAACCCACTCCTTAGTCCAATTCACCAATCTTACATACTCTCTCCCACCTTCCACCTCCACTTCATCACCACTCTGAATCATCCTCTCAACCAAAGGAGCTTGTACACTAACTTCACGCCAAGCTGCAAGACTTGATGCGAGTGTGGATGATGATGGTTGGATATGTAGGTATTTCATCCATGTGAGTAAGAGTGGAATTTCGTTGGAACGGGAAGAAAGTGTGAGGAGGAGGATGTATTGTAGACAGGTTGAGTTTGTTGGGTGGATTGAGGGGTAGTGGGAACGCATTATTGATTGACTGACGCTTGAGGAGGCAAAGAGACCTTCAAACGCTTCAAAAGTGTATTTCGTGCCTCCTAGCTTCCTGAACCCGAATCCTAATCCTGCAGCAGGGTCATCGTCTAGAGATGTCCGTACAGCACTCGCTGGGCTCTCAAGCTCCAACATCCGTTGTACCCCTTCCTCGCCTCCCTCTTGTTCGACGGCCATTCCAAACAAAGCTTGTAAAAAGACTTTTCTCACTGTAGTTGCGGGGTCAGAGCCATGCCAAATTCCCGAGGTGTACCCGACAGGTTTGCCTTTGACAGGGTCATGGAGGAGGGACGTGATACTCGAGGCAGCAGATTCGCGTGTGGGGGGCGTGGATTGAGAAGGTGGCTTTTTGGAACGCCGGAATGGGTTTTTCAAGGAGAGATGTGCAAGAGCACCGGAGAGAGTGTCGTCCAGTTTGTGTGCCAAGCGTGCGGATTGAAGAAGTATGGAGAGAGAAAGAGCGTTGGGTTGGACGCCGTAGAGTTGTTCCATAGAGTCCCATATGCGAAACACGATATCTGGTCGTTGTATGCGGTTTAAGGCGACCATGAAATCGTTGATCGTCTTTTGGGTCACTTTTACTGGTTTTCTCAACATAACTCTCTTCACTTGGCCGACATCCGCTGGCTTGGAGCCTAGATGCTCTAGAAGCAGAAAAGCGTCGTATGGTCTGCCAACTCTCGTAAGGGCAACAACACCGGTTGCCAGAGCTTCCGAGTCAATCGTGACCCCACTCTTCAATAGCTTTTTCCAGTACGATACAGCGTTGACTGTATCGCCTCTGAGCAGTAAGCCACGTATGAGAATAGTGTAGGTTGCGACTGTTGGTCTTCCCCCAGGGGCACGGTGGAAGAGATTTAGTAGATGTGATGGAGTACACCTGGTGTCCCGGGTGAGGATGGAAAGGGCGGATGTGAGATCGTGGATACTGGAGAATTTTGTGCGTAAAAGGCGGGTGAGAGTGCGAGTCTTGGGCCTGGTGGAGGGTATGGTGACGGTTGGCTGAGATGTGGCAGCGAGTTTGCGGAGGAAGCCAAACGCAGGGGATGCGGAGGTATATGCGCCGAGCATGAGGGTGTTGGCGCGGGTTTGGGGTATGGATGAGGGATTGAGAAGGGACGCTGTTTCGTCTACTTGGTCCGATTGGGCGTGTATCGCGTTGTAGTACTTTTTCGCGTCGTGGATAGCTCCATCTTTGGCGAAAAAACGTAGGTAAGCCTCGAGGTGGGATGTTTTAGGGACAAAAGCCTCCTGGACCATGCGGGCTTGGAGGTACTTTGTCAGCTGGAGAGTGACAAAGCGGTCGTCGAGGAGTGCTTGGTACGTGTCGGAGGTAAGCTTTAGCTGGCGGGACTCCATAGCCTTGAGTAAGAGGAGGGCGATGTTGGCGCTTTCGACGGTACGATTTGGGATGGAGGAGGTTACGTGGAGCATGAGATTAAAGTACGCCGAGGGGTGCTCGATCCATGTCGACAGAAAGGTCTGGGCGAGGCTGCGGAGAGGGACGACGAGGTTGAAACGGGCGAGCTGGATTGCAGCAACGAGGATTATTGGGCCGTGGAGTTCCTTGGGTGCGGTGTCGAGGTGGGCGTAGACGAGACTGAGCATGGGGCCATGGGCGTGCTGGGACGAGCGGACCTTGCTGGTGATGAGATAGAGGGCGACCCAGGGCGGGGCACGGGTGTTCACGTCAATGGCGGGCTGGCGGAGAACGGCCTTCCAGCGGTCAAACTCGGCGGCGGAGATGCCGGACGCGTGGAGGGCCTCCGCGAGAGGGATGCGGTGGGCCGGGTGGCGGAGGGCATGGAGGAGGGGCCAGAGAGCGTGTCTGGTGTGTCTGCGGGCAAGTGCAAGGTACTTTTGCGAGAGCATAGGAGACCAAACACGCCCAAACACGTGTTTTTAGCTGGCCGCTTTCTCATCGCCTCTCTGCCCCAGCCAACATGCCCCGCATCCTCTTCGTCAGTGGCTTCCACCCCCAGACACGCGCAAGAGACCTTGCCTTTGAGTTCGAACGGTGCGTCCCTTCCCCTCCCCCCCGCACCCCGCTCATCCTCCCC
Source organism: Chlorophyllum brunneum (assembly GCA_963576785.1). NCBI lineage: Eukaryota > Fungi > Basidiomycota > Agaricomycetes > Agaricales > Agaricaceae > Chlorophyllum > Chlorophyllum brunneum. The sequence goes on from OY756148.1 coordinate 1,343,599, forward strand.
AGCTTTGGCCCCCTTGTCCGCTGCGACGTCCCCGCTCCAAGAAACCCCCGCTCAAGCTCAAACCCGTAAGTCCTCTCCCGACACAGATCTTTTCTTTTCTTCTCCCAGTCGATCAAGTCGACCTCGACCCCGTCGCTCGCATCGACTCGTCTCGAACCCAATAAATCGTTCCTTTCGACGCGAGCTCGTGTCCGTCCTTTCACTCGCGAGAAAATATCACCTTAGCACGTTCTTCGTCGTACCACATTCGATTCGACCCCTCTCGTCTATCGATTCTACCGAACAACACAACGCTCAACATCTCCTTCGAACCTCCCCTACTCCTCGTGCAGTTACGCTTTTGTCGAGTTCCGCAATGGCCGCGATGCAGAAGACGCCTATTACGACATGTATGTTTCCTCCTTGCCCCTCCACCAAGTCCCCACTCCTTACTTGTCATTCCTCTTTTGTTTCAGGCATGGACGCTACTTTGAAGGCAGCCGGCTAAGCATCCAGGTATGTCTTTGACCACATGTTCCACTCCCATCTTCACACGTGACTTCCAGTGGGCCAAGAATCCTCCTTCCTCCGTCTGGCGCTACGAACGCAGGTCGCCTCGCAGAGACCGTTCCCGCAGCCCCCGCCGAAGGGACGACCGAGACAGGGATTACGACCACCGTGATCGTGACCGCGACAGGGACCGCGACCGCAGGAGGGGCCGTTCCAGGTCTCCCGACAGGCGTGGAAGGACTCCGTCTACCGATAGAAGACGCGATGATCGAGACCGTGACCGCGACCGCGACCGTGAAAGGGACAGAGACGAACGCAATGGTGGCGATCGTGACCGTGAACGCGATCGCGAACGTGTCAGGACCCCTCCACTCCCCAATCCCGATGAGAGTGGCAAGAAGGACTTGCACCATGCCGTTCTCGATGACAGGGATCATAGGGACAGAGACGAAAAGAGGGAGAATGGTCGTACCCCTCCTTATGATAATTGAGTATTGACTCTTTGTCGTGCTAACCTAGCCCCCCTTGACTCTTTTATTTCTACTTTTTACTTGCTCCTTTTTCCAGTTTCCCTTGGCCCTAGTATGTCTTCGTATGCCATTGGTTCTTTGCCCTCACTTGTCACTCTTTTTCTTCAAAATAACTCCCCATCTGGGTATACTCATTGCGTTATTACAGCCCCCCTATGTAATCACCTTCCAATATATGATTATGTGCCAACCTCGGCTTATTATGATTCTCTATCATTGTGGGCCCATCCTGACGTTGCATTATGATATGCTGTTCGTCGCCTATCAGGATCAAGATAAAAACATCCCTTCTTTGCAGACATGTGGGCCCCGGGAGTAAGAACTGCGCTCATATCCAGAATAGATGAGAATGGAATGCCCTAGAAGCCATCAAGTCCTCCACAATGCTCCAACAATGCGCGATTTGTCATTTTTCCGAAACAACGGCGAATAACAAGCTATCTTACAGGTGGAGGTAATCTACGACTCCCCACAAACTCTCAACTTTCAGCTCTCCTAAATGTCGCAAATCCCAAAAGTCAAACTGAACAATGGCGTCGAGATGCCTATCATTGGTATATGCCCTTTGTACATTCTTACTACTAGCAGCATTGACTGTTGTTGTGGATATATGATAGGTTCAGGATCATGGGCACCCGCAGATCCCGAGAAACAAGCCGCTGTGAAAGGATGGATTGGATCCGCCCTCCAAGTACATATACATACACATTATCAGAAGCTAAATTGGAATTTAATGATGCCTTTTTTTTTGCCTAGGCTGGGTTTAGACACATCGATACTGCACTTGATTATGGTACTGAGAAAGCCGTTGGAGAAGCGGTTAGAGAATCTGGTATACCCAGAGAAGATATTTTTGTTACTACAAAGTTACCGTATGTTTTTTAGTTTCTGCTTTAATTGATCTGGTTGTTGATCTGGATAGATGGAATCATCATGATCAAGTGGAGGGTTCTTTTAATCAAAGCTTCGAAAATCTTGGGTTGGGGTATATCGATTTGTATTTGCTGCATTGGCCGCAATTTGTTGTTTATGAGGGTACGTGATATGACTTCCCCCCCCCCTCCACGCATCGTTTCTTCTGATAAAGGAATTATATTTTTTTAGATGGTAAAGTAGCAAAACATCCAAATGGTGCATGGAAGACCAGAGATGATGTGACGTTTAATGAGAGTTGGGCAGAGATAGAGAAACTTCTTGAGACTGGTAAAGTTAGATCGATTGGTGTAAGCAATTTCTCTTCCAAGACGTACGTTCCCTGTTCATTCCAAATTTCGTCTACTAAAGATTGATTTATTTAGATTGGACCAGTTGCTTAAGACTGCAAAAATTGTTCCTGCAGTAAATCAAGTCGAGTAAGTGTGAGAAGTTAGGAGTTATACATAGATTGATCACATACTAGGATGCATCCCTACCTCTCACAGGACGATTTGAGGAAATACTGTAAAGAGAAAGGTATCGCAATTACTGCCTACGCACCTAGCGGTACGCGCCATCTCCTCTTCACTCCTCACCTCATCTCATCATCATGTGTGTTCTTTAGGATATGCCACAGTCCGAAACGATCCTCTCATCATCGACCTAGCCGAGAAATACAACGCTGTCCCAAACCAAGTCATCCTCGCTTGGCACATCAGCCGAAATACAATTGCCATACCAAAGAGTGAAAATCCTACGAGGCAGAAGAAGAATATCACTGTAAATACCGGGTTTCTCTCCCTCTCTATGGCGATACTGATGGATGTTGTAGCTTATAACACTCGAAAAAGAAGATTTGGCAAAGATTGATCGACTGGATAGAAACCAGAGGCTTTGTAATAAGGCGGATGAGACCGGGACTGTATGTGGGTGGACGTATGAGCAGTTTGGTTGGTAGATGCCCATTGGTGCTAGTGGACCGCTTTTGTGCTTTCGAACGTTGCGCTTTCGAATGTGGAAATATTATCACGGGGCGGGTATTACACGAATCGTGGCCAAAGTCTCCCCATTTCGCAGCTGGTCTATCGAGTACATTCGGACCAGTAAGAAGCGAAAGCAAGGACTAACGTAACAAACGTAGCCTTGCAGGGGTTTATTGAAACCGTCCCTGGGCAGAGTATATCGCATCCTATATGCTTGGGGGTGCGGTGGAGAGTCTGGTGGTCATAGACGATAACTTGGTATGCGTTGAGTGGAGTCTGTATCACGGAGAACCCAAATCACCGCCTGTACGGTGGAACGCTGCACTGGAGACCCAAATGAGTGCGTACAGCCCCTGAAGCGTGAAGTATCAAACACTTACCGTCAAAATCTGTAGGGCATACTTTATCATTCTGTGTTTCGGGTATGGGACCACTTCATAAGTATTCCAATCAGGACAATACCAGAAATACGCCTTCTTGTCTCCACGGCCAAGGACATACGAGGAAGCTAGCTGGGCGTAAGAAGGGCAGTATGTTTGGTCTACAGCATATTCCAGAGCATGGCGATCCTTCACCGGAAAAACGAATTCCTTGAGGAATATCGGTGGAACCTGGGTTCAGAAAATCAGGTCTAGCATTAGATCATCTAATCCATGCATGTACTATTGGTTTACCTTTCGGAGAATTTCGTCCAGAGCCTTGATTGTACCAGACACCGCAAGGGTGAAATCCCCGAACATGCAAAGCTTGCTAAAGTCGAAATCCATTAGGGCAGAGGCCGTTTGATCGTCGAAGGGTGCTAAAAGGCAAAGCTTGAAAAACCCAGTCGCAAGCACTTTGTAAGCCGAAGATCGCATTTCTGTATCCAGCGGATACGCTGATCCTAAGACTATGTTCCGGTTAGGTCCACCAGGAGGGTTCATCAGCTCGACGTTCATCTACATCGGCTCAGGTAATCGGACACTCACACTCTGATTCGCAATGTGGTTCGTCACCTGCGTTGATCTCATTCAATCCGTAACAAATCAACCCTTAAGGTATTTGCAGAATCTCCCCAGACACAGTAGTCTTTCGAGCGGGCGGGGTCTGTTACGAAATCCATGAAAGACTGGTGATAAAATCTAATGGAATGTCCATTTGTCACCATGACTGAATGAAGGGCTTGGCAAGCGCCTTGAAATCGCGACTCGGAAAGACCCAAGAAGCGAAAAAGGTCCCAGCCCTCAATGCGCATTTCAAGACTGGTTGCCAACAAAATCCATTGCAAGGATCGAAGTATTGTGGTAGGAATATGTTGCATGATCAGGGTATAAAATGCGTCTAGTTCGGGGAGATGGTGTCCCGTCAGGCGGAGAACTGCGTGTAGTCGAGTCCCAGGCCCGTTGGAGTTGCGCTGGTCGATGAATAGGACGACGGAATTTGCATAGATAGACGGCCCTGCGGAGAGTTCAACGAGGTTTTTTCGGATGGCCAAGGCAGCGTCAGCCCATGTCTCCGTCCAACTTCTGACAACTTGTCCGTTAGGAACCATTTAATTTGGGCGTCAATGTCTCGTGATATGGTTATTTCCCGTTGGAGACATAGGGGTCTAATATTGGGTAGGTTAAAAACGTAGTTGAGGCTCGGTTCGAGGCGGCTCAGGAAAAGCCAGAGAAAGGGGGTGGATTGGTCTTCGACAGATTGAGCGACAATCTTGACAATGTCCTCCTGTGCATTTTCGTCAAGGCCATCAACGATGATGACGTATTGAGGGACTTCTTCTCCTTGAGCCTTCAGGGCTTGAAGAGGAGAGACAATGAGGTCGTGAAACTGCTGTGGCATCGATTTCTTGAGCATGGTTGGATCTCTGGGAATCTTGTAATCCAACATGTTACCGTAAGGCGTGTGTTTGACGGCAAGTTGATATGAAAGTGAAGTGATGAAGCGGTCGGGATCATTTCTATGGTCGGGTCGAGAGAAGCAAAACGCAGCCCCTAGTCTCGACCCCAGCGCCTCTGCATAAGACTGGGCGAGGGCGGACTTTCCGACGCCGCCAGGTCCTTTCAACCAATAGACTCCCTCTCTGTGGCTGGTGCCACTGGAGACCCATTGGTTGAGTTCGTTAAAATACTCCTGGCGTGTACGAGGGTGACAATGAGGGGGTGGATAACGAGCAGAGGAGTCGTGGGCAGCCTCTGGAATGGAGGCTTCGAGAAGAAGCTGGAGACCGGTGGGCCTTTCGCTTCCATGGATATTGATGGACTGGTCGATGAAATGAGGGTGTGTGATGAGGATATTGTGGGCACCAAGGAAATAATCCATGATGATTGGGGAGCACAAATGTACTGTGCTGTGAAGACAGGCTTCAGCCAGACGCCCTTTTGCCATAACCGGGCGCCTACAATGGCCATGAGGCTGTTAATGCTGTTGAGTGTTTCAGCCAATCAGTACCTTGCTGCCAGTGCTATAAGGTGACGGTTAACGCTCTCGTCCTGCCGCGCACCACAGTCGCCTTGTCTACCCATTCGTCATATCTGACAGACATGTTTGAGAGAGTAAGTATCCCAGTTGTGGAAATAGCTGCCGCACTGACCAAAGCCTCCCCAGTCCTCACGTCTCAACACAGCCGACAATGCCTTTGTGAGGGCTGGAGTTCTCAACGATGCAGATAATCCTTGGGAGGTCTGCAACAACTACTATAAGAAGCATACCGATAAGTTACGCGAAAGCTGGAGGCGCGAGATTGATACATTACTTGTTTTTGTAAGTGGCAAATACACCTCCTAGACTCCTAAACCAAAGGACACCGCAGGCTGGCTTGTTTTCCGCTGTTGTAACCATATTCGTTGTGGAATCCTCCAATACCATAAAGGAAGACTCTACTAAAGCGACTGTCCTCCTGCTTAGAACCATCGTCCTCCAGCTTGACAACATGACCAACCCTCGATTTGACGGGGCCCCTGAACTCAACCCAGGCGCAGAGCGCGCAACCCAGTTGGCGATACGAATCAACATCCTGTGGTTCCTCAGCCTCACTTTGAGCTTGTCGGCTGCCCTGGTTGGGATTCTGTGTAACCAGTGGATCAGGGAATTCGGTCGCACAGCAAATGTGCCTCACCGTGAGCATGTCGCATTACACCACATGCGCTACGAGGGCATTGAAAGATGGCACGTCTTCAAGATCCTTAGCGCATTACCCCTTCTCCTTATCGGTGCCCTTCTCACCTTCTTCGCTGGACTCGTCGAGCTTTGGTGGGAAACTGATAAGAGAATAGCAATCCCCATTATCGTCGTGGTTGGAATTGCATCACTCTTCCTCCTCGTGACGACACTCCTTCCAACTTTGCAATCCATTTACATATGGGCTTTCCCCAGCGTTCACTTCGCACAAAGCCCATTCAAGTCTCCCCAGGCGTGGATGGTTTACAAGATTGTATCGTTCTTCTGTTACTTCGTCTTTCGCTTTATACCTGGACGGGAGCACAGGGGGACGAAGACAGAAGATTTAGATTTAGATCTGTTCCAACCTGAAAGCTGGCCTGACTACGACCAATTCTTGCGCAGACACCGCGATGCTCACTTGAAACTCGGTAAGCGGGATGTTGGGCTTGGGTTAGCCTGGATTGGGTTCAGCACCAGGATGTAATCGAGGCAGTGAGTCGATGTATTCGAGAGCTAGACCCCAGGATTGGTCTCGAAGCGTCGCTGGCACGGATGAATTGTCGTCGGGCAGCTTCCGTTCGGCGTGCAAGGGACCATGTACCAAGCTTTGCACCACGTGATTCGGAGCGTGGGCGGGCCAAAGCAGACTTCACGGAAGACCTTGTGGTGTCCCATACACTGGAGCATTTCGCGCAGAAAATCGAGCAGGGGCATATGTACTCGCCTCTGCTCCAACAACGAATAATGTTATTTTTGAAGATAAATGAGGGTGAATTTATGGACCAGGATGTAGACTGTCCAGTGAACCGGGACAATGCAGCCCTCATTCTGCGTGGTCCGTATAGTTCCACTCCCGTGGTTCATTCTACTGACAAGACGCCACAGAAACAAGAGAACGGATAGTGCAGTGCATTTCCACGATGCTGAGGAAGTATCTGAATTGCAACGTGACACAAACAAGTGGGGCGTTTGAAGTCATCCGTTCGTTCTTTCTCGAGAATTTTCCCAATGGGTCCCCGTTGGTCATGTCCGACTTTCTGGAAGAATTGATGAGATGGATCAGAAGGCAACCCTCAGGTCCACTCACAGAAGAGAAGCCGCAGCGAAGGTTGAAACAGGGCTTACTTTTTGATAAACTCATTTTCTTTTGCAGGGACGTCGAAGATCGGAGCATTGTTGATGGATATCGTCAGCAGCTAGACGATCATATCAAGGACTTATTCGGAAAAGAATTGGATGCAATGGAAAGCCCTTTAAAACCCCTTGGTTTCCCCTACTTGTCAAGATACATGGCATGGCAGGGGCTGGGTTAAATCTCCGATTATGACTGCCTTTGTTTACGTGTATGTTTTCTCTGGAGCGTATGATACAAGTGTTGCGCAGAAACCCGGCAGTGACAACAGTGATTGGAATAAGAAAGCCATGTGCGTGGGAATATACGCTTGTACAACGACAATGATGACCGCAGCCCGTGTGCCCACCGTCAACGACCTCCGCGTATGTATCCCCTAATGGGCTCCCCCGGTCGTTGCTGAATAGCCGTAGGTCAAGCTCTGCTATATCTGCCGCGAAGAAGAACCGGGAGACACAGGTATATCCATCCTCCAGCTACACTCCGGTATATACTCACTTGGTGTTTTTCTAGTACACGAAGAGTCCGCTCGGCCATGGACACACCCATGTAACTGCACGCTCATAGCGCACGAGTCTTGTCTCCTAGAATGGATCAAATCTGCACAGGGCAACTCCCAGCGCGCACAAAACGCACTCAAGTGTCCACAGTGCGGTGCTGAATACGAGATGGAGAGTGAAAAATCTATTGTGCTCGACATCCTCGGTGTCGGTAATCGGATGCTTCAGAGAGCGGGAGGGGTGTTCACGCTCGCCGGCGTGGCGACTGTTGTGGGTGTTATGGGTTCCGGCGAGTATTTTGCCTCTCCTCGCGACTCTAGCTGCTAATGTAAGCCTTCGGGTATAGGAGTGTATATCATGCTGACTGCGTACGGTGCTTGGGCAGTCAGGCAATATATTGGCAAAGAGTATGCACGCCCTCCCAACTCGATCCAGTCAAATACTTAGAATTATCAGAATGTTCGACATGCTGCTGACAGAAGACCCTTCAAATTGGCCGTGGACCGCTTTCGTCAACCTACCCCTCCTCCCTATTTCCCTAATCTCTTCTCGTCTCTCCGCGTCCCCAACAACCCTCCCTACACTCCTCCCCATCCTCCTCGTCTGGCCGCCTTCCCCAGTAGCACACCAATGGATGCACCACGAACCCTGGCACAAACGTGATCGTCCCCACTCCCTCCCACTCCGTGCCTGGCCTCCATCTCCAATGATTTTCGGGCTCTTCATCGCCCCCATTGTGCGCATGGCGTACAGGAGACTGCTGCAACGATTTGCGTTTTGGCTTTTGGGTGCCAACCTGAGTGATTTTGGAAGAAGATCGAGGCTAGGGCTGCAGTTCAATGAAGGGCCGTTTATGATTCGAATTAGAGCGAATGTGCAAGATCAGCACGGGAATGACCTACTAGAGGACGATGGACTCGCACGCGACGATGGTGCTCGCGCTGCTGGAGCTGGACCCGCCCCCAATGCGGATGGTAATGCCGATCCCAATGTGAACCCCGCTGCCAACCCCAATCCTAATGCGAACATTGCTGCTAACGCCAACGAGGTACCTCAAGATCCAAACGCTGCAAACCTGGCAGCAGCCGAACGCCTCATCGAAATCAACGCATCCTCCCTCGGCAGACGTGTAGGTGGTGCCCTCCTCATCCCATACATCTCAAATATCATGGGTACCCTCCTCTTCCGGCTCTCAAGACATTCCCACATCCTCCGCGAATTTCTTGGGATTAAACAGCATCGCCGCCTCTTGAATGGTCTCCCACCGTCAGTGTATGCGTATCCGAGTAGCTCAAATGTGAATGTCGGTGACGACGCCGTTATGTCCGGCTTGAAAAAGCTAGGACAATTGGCGAAATCCGTAGTGGGTGGTTTGTGGGGTGGTACGAAGACCTGGGCGGAGCTTGATCCAGTGTGGTGGAGGAATTCAATCGGGTTGGGGTTGTTCGTTGTGGTACGTCTATCGTTCTTCTGGCGTAACTGGCGTTGACTCGAGGCCTCCGCTTGCTTGAACATTATAGGCCAGGGACTGTCTCTACCTCACACACCTCTGGTTTGCCAAACGTGAAATCGAAACTCGCAAAGTCAGGAACAGGGACTTTTCGGGCGTGGATATCAAAGAACTCGATCTCAAACCCGAATTTCCCCGCCCACCGGCCAGGCCACGGTCGACTTCAGGGACTGAGTTAGCATTGAGAGCACTTGGGCAACAGTGAATATACTACTGGTACTCAACTACGCGCGCAGAGAGCGAGCGACCCAGGCTTGGCGCGAGAGCATTTTCAGCATGTTTTACAGTCATTCAGTTATACATTTCAGGATTTATTGAATTTACCGAGTCATTTTGTACAGCATTGCAGTATACTTGAGAACAGGTTTTTTTCGGAACCAGTTGGGCTGAACTGCAAAAGTGCTAGGCGCAAGGCAATTCAAGTGGGATGATGTTTATTTTTAGCATCATCTATGGTCGAATTACTATATTTAGATTTTGCTTTACTTGCTCTAACCAGTTGCCTCACGACTGCCTCCCTTTCTGAGTTGAATTTGAGACTCAGCGTAAGAGTAGCGAGTTCTTATATCAACTTAAGGATCAAAATGCTACACCAAGACTGTTCAAGACCAATGTCAGTCAACCCGAACAAGCTACTTGTGGAAAGACCTAACTTGATAACTCAGGCCTGAACCCGATTGAAATACGAGGACTGGAGGAGAGACTGCCCCCGTTTGAATTTCGCTATGAGAGACGTTTGAAATTCATTCCTTATTATCAAGAGGTATTCAAGGTCGGGTGCGCAGACTGGAGGGAAAATTTGGGCAATCAGAAGTGAGTTCTAGTGAGATCTAAAGATCCATCGACGGTACTATAACCAACTGTACTACTTGGAACGTCATCGATTCATCCAGGAGCTCTAGTCTACCTCCAGCACCGTGCCCCGCTGAACACTCCCCCAGCCGACAAGACGCCAGTGCTTCTCGATACGACGAGATAGTGCTACCTTCTCTCCTACCTCCGTGCATGCCGGTGATGTGAGCTGGATCTTTGCCAGATCTGCCTTTACGGACAGCACACGACCACCAGTGGATGTTGATCCAATGTTGATAAGTAGTAACTCGCCCTTCACGAGTTTTGACACTTTTGTCTGCTTCTTGTCTTCGGTTTTAACGCCAAGGAGACGGCGGAGGAGGAATAGACTTATTTCGAGTTCTAAAAAATGGAGGATGAGATGGAGCGCCTGACCGTTCCAATAATGAGCTGACCTGTGTAGATCTTGGGTAATTTTCCTACGGCGCCCAGCACCTGGCCAACCAACCTATCCGCACGACAAAGTGTAGGATCGATTCTTGTACCCACACCAATCAATCCACCTGGCACTGCAAACTGTAACAGATTGTTCTCCGCGTGCAAACTTAGGATTCTGCTGAAAATCGGTTTGCACTTGGTTTTCCCAGAGCTGTCCTTGGTGACGATACCCGGCCGGATCTCAACTTCCTGACCAAGGCGGAGGACACCAGTCAGGATAGATCCACCGGCAACACCGCCTTTGAGTTCGTCGACTTCGGCTCCTGGTTTGTTGACATCAAAAGAACGGATGACGATGAGTCTGGGATCGGAGGTGAAATCGCGAACAGGGATAGGGATGCGCTTGGCAATGTATTCGTTGACAGCATCGATGTTGTATTTCAGCTGAGCTGAGATGGGAACGATCGGAGAACTTTCGGCGACGGTGCCTAGTGTTTCATGAGCTATTGTCGTCCAACTGACGTAGAAGGGATTAAATTTACCCTTGACAAATGCCGATATGCTCTTCTGGTGTTCCAGTGCTTGCGCCTCTTTGATTAGGTCGACTTTGTTTTGCAAAATAATGATGTTTTCGAGTTTCATGATTTCAACAGCAGCCAAATGCTCTGATGTCTGAGGTTGAGGGCAGGTTTCGTTTCCGGCGATGAGGAGAAGAGCGGCATCCATGACCGCAGCACCGTTCAACATCGTAGCCATGAGAATGTCATGTCCGGGGCAATCGACGAACGAGACATGGCGGATTAGTTTCATGCGGTGGCCGCATCCAGGCCGTTCGCAGGGTGGATTATCTTCTTTATCTGAGCGATATGATCGGTAACAGCCTGGTCGCGGGCATGTAGGATTTTCGCATTTGTATATCTGGTTTGAATGGTCAGATTTGAGGTCGAGAAATGGTGGTGAAGGGGGGCGCACTTTCGCATTGGCGTATCCGAGTTTAATGGTGATATTACGGACGAGTTCGTTCTTGAATCGGACCGTCATCACACCGGATATTGCTTTTACTACTGTTGATTTACCATGGGCGACATGACCAATGGTACCTGTGGTGGTTAACCGATTCCCAATCATTATTGTATGCCTCCCGGGATAGCTGTGAATTTGCGAACCCAAATTGATCGTTGCCTAGAAAGCGAGTGTTGCAAATATGTAGTGAGATCGAAGAGCCAAAAGAGAGCCTCTAAACTGCATACCTGTTTCGAGATTACTTCAGGCGATAACGGGTTGAGTTTGGTGACATCGACATTGACATTTGGAACCTGTTCAAGCTCGTCATCATCGTCGTCTTCTTCAGACGCGTAGTCTTCGTCGTGCTTCTGAAGCGTCTCGTCACCGAGCATAGTGGTAGTTGAGCGAAGTTTGTAGATGCCTGACTCGAAATCAGCATGCCAATGACGTGATTAGATAATCGCTAGTGAGCATATTTGGTCAATGTGTGACGTCTCCTTAGTGTAGCGGGTGAGCTCGACCATCGTTTCTCCCTGCAATTTGTACACCATGTCAATGGGTGATGGTATGTCATAAGTTTCTCCGTACTATCCACTATTGCGAGTCTCAGCTTTGTACAGCTGATGCGAAGTTTCCGGGTCAACATACTGGCATACCGCCATCTCCAACACGGGAAAATCCTGGCCAGGTGACGCCCAGTTTCGAGCTTCTATCTTTCTAGCACAAACTTTCTCGCAGGTCTATCCAAAGTCTGATCCCAATCCGGGTGAGTCCTAGGCCAGCAGGACACGACTTTTCTAGAGAAGAGGAATAATCAGTGCTAACGATACTCAAGCACCAAGGCTCCCCCAAAGCGGGGATGACAACCATGTTCAAACGGTCATTGGAAACCCTTTCTTGTTGCAAAGTGCTTTGAAACAGGTCGACGGAGGGCTTACCAATGTTATAACCATCCTTGAAGAAGAGGAGACATCTCAGGGCAGTTCAGACAAGAGTCATGCGCTGGTGCAGAAACTGAGGGGTTGGAGGAATGACTTGAATGAAATGATGTACAACACCAGCCAACCTTGTCCGGAACCTGATACAACCGACGGGAGAACGGGAGGCTTGTTTACAGACTAGTTGTTTTGTATAAATCGGCGTGGGAGAAATATGTATGTATAAATATGCAATAACAACGCGCGACGCGTTCTGCTCCAGACTCGACGCCTATGGAATCCTCAACATCGCGGACGAATGCCACGCAGAGGAGACAGCAAGAACTCAGAGCCCAGATTGCTCTCCTCGAGGCTCAATTAGCTGTGATGCCTGACGAGGAGAGCTGTGCTGTCAAGGCTCCTCCCTCACCGAAAAGGAAGCAGCCAGAGCCAAACATATTCGTTCCTGCCACTCCGTCTCCAAGTGAGTCATTTCGGTGGGATCGCCATATCTCACTGAGCGCTTACATCCAGAAAAGAGACGGCGGCTAGAGGAGGGGAATGGCAAGGTTTCCAAGCCTAAATTAACTCAGCCGTCATTTTCAACGCGAGGGCGAACTGTGACCTCTAGTGCTCTCCCTTCTGGAAATTCTCCTGCACAGTTGATAACAAAACTTGATACTGGGCCATCTAAATTTCTCAGTAAACTGGCTGGAGTAAACGGCCGAGCAAGTCAAAGCCTTATTCCTGACACTGTTGCGAGGACATCTGCATTCACGGACAGAACGCGCCCCCAGGACCCTGGTCAATCCGATGCCGCTGATCTCAAGCGAGATGATCAACTTGCATTGGTGGAGGACTTTGAGCGTGGGCCATATGTATTTGCACCGCCCTATGATGATCCCGATTTCCAACAATTGGAGCCGCATTCGGGGATACGGCTTTCGTCGGTCGTTTTTCCTTTTCACTTAGTCCTGGTGCTAACATATGCTAGGAGCCGGAGTTTATCACATGATGACCTTCAAGATTATATGACTGCCCGTTATTACCTTTCACCCTCACGCCTTTATTCTGTCATCCGACTGCAGCCGGACAAACAGGGTTACGATATTCCCTTGTTCGGTGACTGGGTAACGATCGCTGTTGTTGCGGAACGCGGTCCTGTAAAGCTTACGCGAGCGCCCGTCACCATGGATCCTGACGAGCAGCATGGCAAGAAGCCTAGGCTGAGGGATAAAGACGACGCGAAGGCGGCTGAAATCAAGAAACCCACTGGGAAGAAATATGTCAATTTCAAATTGATTGATTTTGGAGCGCGGTCGAATTCTTCGGCTACTGGAGCGCAGTCCGTTATTCGTGGGGACGCATTTCTGACACTGCTTTTGTTCGAAGCTGATGGCTATGACCTTCTTCAAATGGAAGGGGACAAGAAACCCCGGAAGCTGTATAAGGGGGGTAGTCGTGGCGCTTTTGAGACGATGGCAAAAGTGAAAGAAGGAGATGTCGTCGCTTTCTTGAACCCAAAAGTTTTGAAGCCGTTTCAGGTTGGTTATGGCCGATTTCCGTGTCGACCTGGACTGACAACGTTAGTGATCAGCGCTCACAAGACACCCCTCATCCGTTGAATAACATCTTGGCTCTGACTCCAGAGTCGGCAGATTCGATAGCCGTCATCGGCCGTTCTCGTGACCTTGGAATGTGCAGCGCAGTAAAACGCGATGGAAAGACCTGCGGGAGTTGGTGTGATAAGAGAGTCAGCGATGTGTGCGATTATCACTTGCAAAATGCTGTGCAGCACCGGCGAGCGGGAAGAGCTGAGTTTACGGCCGGGTTCGTCTTCTGTTCTGATAGTCCCACAGAAACATATTGATCCATACCTGTGCTCATAGGACTTCAGGGATGTCGAATACATCGGTGCACAAACACAAAGCTCAATATGATCCTGCACGACAGTGGGGGATAAAACCGGAGGAGCCAACCCGTGGATCGACGTATGTGATATCGGGACACATTGTAAATGGTTCAAATGCTGATCCACGGAGCATGTATGTTGGTGAGATGATGGGGAGGGAGGGACAGGCAAAAGCGCAGAGAAAAGTTGCTGGCGACGCAGATCGTATGCTGAAGACTCTGCTGGAACGGGATCGAGATGGAATGAGAGCTGTAATGTTAGCGAGGGGCGCCGCTGCGGACGGAAACGCGAAGCCGCCCGAGCGACGCGGCAAGGCTCAGGTGTCGAATGGGGCTGGTGATAAATTGGTGTCTTTCGATGACAATGAGTCACTGGACCTGGGAAAGAATGCGTTTAAGGCTGAAGTTGTCAAACAGCTTGGTTTTGATCCTACATTCAAGGGCGGGCGGGGGAAGAGGACAGACAACACTGCCGTCTTAAAGAAGGTAACACCTATTGTGTCGCACAATTTAACGGTACTAACATCGACAACTAGCTGGACGTCCTGGAGAGTGTTCGCAGGGGTCGCAAGGAGATCACTCTCGGTCCCCGGCCTGGGCCCAAGATCAGGTCGGGGGTTATCTTGCCAATCAGCTCCCAGAAGGTTCAAGTACCAATGTTCACAGGTCATCAGGTTTCTGCCACTGGACGGTGTGGTGACGGAGAAGACGACATGATTGATCTTGATGACACTTGAGCACTCTTATTCGTTGTGGATCTAACATGCTCACACACGCATCACGATTTGTACATTATTGTCCAAGTTGATACACAACATAAATAACATATCGACTCTATAATTGCATCTGACTACCGTTCTGTTTGTTGTCTGTATCTTCCAGATCATCTGCAGAAGGCACTGGTGCTGATGTTACAGCCCCGGCAGAAGCGAGAGCCCGTGTTGGGGGTGCCACGTCCCTATACTGAGAGTCAGAACGAGACACTCTAAACCGTGGATGAAAATCAACTGACCATTTAATCTGGAAACGAGTAACACGGGGTTTCGTGCTGATGTCGCGCACCAGGCGATCAACCATGATCTTCGTTGGTGGGGTCTCCTTCATCTCTTCGTTGTCATACTCCGTGTTCTGGTAGTACCCCACTCGTACGAACTCCTGCTCCTTGTAGGAACCCGTCAGGATAAGGGCAGCGACGCCGAGGACATCCTCTGGTGGAGTTTTGGACGGATCAGGTGCTGAGCCTTCGAATTCAAAAGAATTGACGCCAACAGGTACGGGTCCGACTAGACAGTCATCAAGTTCTTGGTCTAGCTCCTCGTTTCCTGGTGAGGATACGTAGATGAGCTTCCACTCAAGGTCTGGATTCTTGATAAGTTGCAGTCTTATGGAGGTAAATGTTAAAGATCATGCTCGCCGTCTTTGAGGGGTGCGATGCATTCGAATGTGACACGAAAACGATAAACGTCTGAAAATCGTGCCGGGTTGTTGATGAATTCCACATTCTGTCAAAGATATTCGCTTAGGTTCTGACGGTACTAGACAGCAATTCAGCATACACACCCTGATTGTTACAATAGACATACGAACTCCTTGGGTATAGCGCTGGATGATAGAGAGACGTTGTGGCTGTCGTGGATAATACAGAGAGAAATATTAAATTGTCACACCTGCGACGCGTTTGTCACGGGTGACGACGTCTCGACAGTCACGCTTAACAGCTTTCATGGTATTAGGTAATTTCAAAAGTGATGTTCTTCTTCATTTTATTTTTGCGTTGAGAGGTTGCCCTCTCAGGATCTCATAAGAAGCTGCAGAATGGTGCTTCTCATCATGTATCACAAGATTGCATTCTGTATAATTTTGAAGGAGAAGGGAATCGGTCTACTTGCCTCTCACAGATGCAAGTAGAGGGATGGTCTCACGTGGGGATGATAACCAAAATGGATATTTTATTTATTGTCATATCTTGTTGAATCAGGTTCACCGTCCGGAGCTTTCTTCTCTCACCTTTGACGACCACGACGACTTACCCGACGTGCCCCCTCTTTTCTTGTCTTCTGTCTGACCTTTCAGCCGCCTTCATTTTCTTCTTCTTTACTTCCATATCACTGTTCGCACGTACCTCTCGCAGCACTCAAACAAATAAGTCCCCGCGAGATTTCTTACGACTTTTCCGATTTTTGGGGCATGCCATTTTGATTTATCGTCTTTCTCAGCCCTGCACGCTTGCGTAACGACTTTGGAACGCTTAAACAATGTCTTCGAGTCCGGTAGAGAACGTGGCGGACCTTCCTCAGGTCGAGGCGTCTATACCGACCACGCCACAGGAGAACACACACTCCCCCCCTCCCCAATTCGATATACCACTGCCCGAGGACCCAAAGACAATTCCTATCGAAATCTCGTCCGTTCCTCCGGCCGCTCTGCCCGTAACCGCATCCCAACCGTCCTCTCAACTTCTCCTCCCACTCCCAGCGCCTCTTGCCGGCAGATCTGGTATTCCGCTGTCCGAACTCGTCGCAGATCTCGGAGACTCTGCCACCGTAACGTCCGACATCGCCACTGCGGATATGGTGGTTGCCGGTGGGTTGTTGATGAAATTTAAACGACAATCATTTGCTGAAATGTTTGTTTCAAAAACCAGCTGATGGTAGCTTTGTTGATACGCCCTCTGGTTCCGCAGCTCGAGGATTTAAGAAAGTACTGGACCAACAGTATGGAGTCAATATTCAAGTTCGCTCCCCTTACACAATCACCGGTTTTGTGAACCAACACGGCCAGCAAAGGTATAGAGTCGGGTAAGTCAGGATCCGAAACCGGTTTTATACCTCTTTATAATTCTCTGTCAGACTTCGAGACCAAATGGCGCCCGCAGCATCTGGCCCCAATATCCAGGAACCTTCATCCACTCGCAATACGTTTTCCAAGCAATCCACTGATTCACATTCACCGAACCAAAAACGTCGATCACGAATCAGCATGCATTTTTTGCCTCCCACCATGTTTAAGAATGGGAGTGTTTCTAGTCGACCATACACCTCGGTTGCCCAAGAGTCTGGGACAAAGAGGGCGAGAAGAACACGATCAACTGATCTAACCGAGTTCGGAGAAGGGATTCGCCGTCCTCAACCCAAGATAAACACTTCCGGACGAACTCATTCTCAGAGCGTCACCTCTTTTGATGCTCCCCGTTACCTTCAGAATATCCAGATCGACTATCCCTTGCCAAGGCGCGGAGACATTTTCGGTCAAGTGATGGACTGGTGTGACCCTCTACTATCTCCGACCAGCCAGTCCTCTCAGAACCTGAGTGTGAATGGCTCTCAGGCGACTCTCTGTGATCGTCCATCCGTCCAACACCCTTTCGGGCTCGGTGTCGTTTTTGATTCCCCTTCTCTCAAACAGCCTTTTGGTATCTTGCCTAACCCACGACAATTACATGAGAAGCATTCATTTGAATCGACGCATACAGCACGCCAAGTAGATACCCACTCACCACCGACCCGCGATTCTGCCATCTCCTTTCCCATGTCCGATGAGGAACCGAGCCGCCCAGCTTCGGCTTTCAAGATCCGTTCTCCTACATTAAATATCATACTTCCTTCTGAAGAACAGCAGGATGAAGCGTACATCCTCAGCGACGAAACCACCATGCTAACGCAATATTCCACCAGAGTTTTCGATGTTTTGCAGACCTATCGGGGTTTACCTCTTCTTGATCGGTTTTCTCCAGAGACGGTTGACACGACGGTCATTAAGCTCTCGCTTTCAGCCGATGATACGGCCGCACCTCGGGACGATCCACGCTTTGTCATTTGGGGAGAACTCAACCCAGACTGGGATCATGATGATCACTCGGTCTCACGCGACAGTTTTACTGATGCTTCCATTGGTGCAAGTACTTCAACTCTAACAAAGCGGCGGAGTAAAGCCAAGGGTCGTCCATCGGACGCTAGTCGTACTTCTGTCAAAGGGTCTCCTCCTTCGAAGGTCTTACTTGCCGCTACCATCGAGCGTTGGATTGCCCAACTCACCAGCGATCTTAACTACGATGAGCTGCTCAACTTCTTCCTAACTTATCGGACCTATGTCACAGCAATTGATTTGTGTCAGTTGCTCATCTGTCGTTTCCACTGGGCTTTGCAAAAGCCCGTCACCCCTGAAGACGAAAAAGTTCGACGTATTGTGCGCGTTCGGACTTTCGTCGCGATCCGCTACTGGCTGCTCACATTCTTCACGGTTGATTTCTTGCCCAATCGCGAACTGCGCATACTCGTAGCTAATTGGTTGAACTCTCTCTCGAAAGACCCTGTACTCAAGCAGAACTCTGATGGTTTAGTGCGTGCTCTCATCCTTCCATCTTTGCGCAACTGAGCGGATTATCATCCAGGGTATTGTAAAGAGGCTGATTAAAGTCGCGAAGGAGTGCAAGCAAGCCCATACTCAGATCAATTCTCCCAAGTCTAAGCCCGAGAAGCCCGTGCAACCCCAAGACCACGTACTTGGGAAGAAGTTCGCTGAGATCGTGACCAAGAAGGCGATGGAAGAATCTGAGGGTTCTGATTTGGACCTCGACTTCCTTCCAGAAGAAGCCCATGTTCCTGAATCTAACGGAAACGATATCGCCAATGCCAATATCGCAGTCGCCACGAATATTACAAGCGGATTTTCGCCGACGAGACCAACCCCTCTTCCTATATCCTCGCTCAACATCCTTCATCGCACAGACCATGCACCAGGTCCATCCTCCAACGCTGACACCGCACACCCCTCGCTTCCAGTGCTTCCAATCCACCAGAGCGCGCTATCGCGCGCTTTCGTCAAGACCATTGGACGCCTGGGCCGTTGGACTCGAGTTCTCAACTCCCGTTCTATGGGCCGTAGTCCCATTAGTGCTTGTGCTGATCCATCTGCCTTCGACCTCGACCTTACCGTTGGTAGGGATTTGTTGACAATTAACGGTGGTGTGGAGACATATCTTAAAGCTGCAGAGGCTAGGCGACAAGGGCCCTCAGCCCAAACCCCACAGTCCGCATTAGTCAGCCCTACCACCCCATTGTCATCCCCTCCACGACTTAAATCATCTGCACCTCCCCTCCAGAGTGCACTTCTCGCGGCTAGTTCCTCTGACGAACCAGGTGAGGATGCCGCAACTCCTGTCCTCTCAAACTTTGTCCCTTCTGCACTCTCTCCTCCTGGTCCCGACCAAGCGGGCGTAATCCCCTCCCCTCCCGACTATGCTGAAGCCACACGAGCCAGTATTGACCACCCAACGGAGGAGGCCCAAGTGCCTCAGCCCCCAGCCCAAGACCCTACTCGTGCAACCGAGGAGGACATTGCTCTGGAATCATACGAGCGACCAATCTCAATGTTAACTACGTCCACAATGTCGTTTGGCGTCCCCCTATCTGAACTCGGTCAAGCGCCCACTTTCCCGCCTTTGGGAGATTCTCGCTGGCAGTTTGACGTTGCTTCACTAGATGACCTCGATTTGTCAGACTCGTCCTCTGACGCGAACATTCCCGGTCCCTCAGCTCCTCCAGGTCTACGGAAGCCTCCTCGCAGGCTACCTCTTCGTCGTGACTTCGAATTCGTTGCTCGGCCTGAGACTGTGTCATCCCTGGGTATCATTTCCCGGTCATCTGTCGTATCTGCTTCCAGTATGTCGTCAACATCTTTTCAAGGGCTGGGCGGGGGTATACAGCAATGGCAGATGAATGCACTTGTTGATTCTTTAAGCGACGAGGGGGAGGCTGGTGACGTAGAGGCCGCCTTGCGCCGTTTGGAAGGTCATATTAACCCAGAACGACAACAAGAAAAAACCTCTAAGGTCAATGGGTGGGTGCGGGTTATCCAAGAACGTATGGCCACTGGGAATTACGAGGACGAGGAGCCCCGCTTCCCTGTCGATAGCGACGAGGAAGGAGAGCAAACATCAGTAAACGATGAATCTGCGAGCCACATTCATCGGAGCGCGTCAACACCTCCAACATCCGATTCCAATGACTCACATTCAAGCGAACAGACAGACAATGAAGGCCTGACCACTACCCCCATAGCTGAACAGCTACCCCATAAGGTTCCCCCTCCGCCTGGTCTTGACCCTCCTGTCTCACCAACAACTGTTGAATCCAAACCTTCACCTGAAGATGTTGTACCTCTGGAGATCTTGCAAAGCCGAATGTCAATACCACCAGTGTCACAATCAGACCCGAACAAGAAGACACCTATTTCCAAGTTTAGTGCCACCATTCCTCAACGGGTACATCGCTCCTTCATCCTCGGCGTTCGGGCAGAGGTACTAGCCCAGTATTTCTCGATGATTGATAGAGAACTATTCATGGGTGTTAGATTTGAAGAGCTGGTTTTGGACGACTGGGCTGGCACTGAAGAGATTGATATCCTTGATTGGACAGCGTATCTGAAAGATCGTGCACGGTTTAAGGCCGAACATCGGTTCCCGGAAAGGACGAGTGCGTTGGCGGCTGTGCGAGCTAGATTTAATTTGACAGCGAATTTCGTTATATCTGAGATCATCCTCACACAACCAAGTGAACGTCCCATGATTGTTGGAAAGTTCGTTCGCATCGCATGGGTAAGTTTAAATATCGTCTCGCCTCTATTCACATCTAACGTAGCTTTCTAGAAATGCTATGGACAAAGCAACTTCCACACGTTGACTGCTATCATCGCTGCTCTCCAGAGCGATTGGGTCAATCGAGCCATGCGTAAATCGGCATGGCATCGGATCGGCATATTCGAGACTCGTGTGTTAAAGGACTTAAGGCAATTCACCTCGAGTGCAGACAACTTCAAGTTCATTCGACAAGCTACTGATGCCATAGCTGAATCGAAACCTCTGGAGACGAGTACTTCTTCTGTTGTGAGTGGTGGTGGTGAAGGCAAGGGTAAGCATGCTGAGCGCCCGCAAGTCCCGACGGCTTGCATTCCTTTTATTGGTTAGTCGCATGTCTTCCTGAATATGATTCGTGCCTAACAATTTCGTGTAGGTGTGTATCTGACCCAGTTGCACCGGTTGGGCAAGCTCCCAGATCTTGTTGATCCCACTGCCCCACACCAAACTGTCGGAGTCAATCCTCTGACCAATGCATTCGACCCACTGCACCAACCCGATGTCTTTACCTCCTTGGCTCCGCTACCAGACTCCATGAACATAGAACCCTTGATCAATGTCCATAAACAGCGAAGAATTGCAGAAGTTATTAAATCACTAGTGGCTGGCCAACATCTTGCCAGCCGCGTGCAATTCGAAGTCGACAAGAAGGTTTTCAATCGCTGTTTACGCCTCCGTGCTCTTGATGGCCCAACGCTACAAAGAGTTCTGGCGATGTATACAGAGGGCTGATGCACACTTTTTATTTAATTTACCTGGCTCAGGTATAGTCATCAATAGATTTCTTCCAATTTTGTCGACACAACCACTTTCTCCTCTTATGTGTACATTCTTACATCTTTTTAGGGTTTCGTGGTTGTTGCATACATGTAACACTAGCCACTTTTGGAATCGATATGATTCGTTTTCGTATTTATAATTTTATTCAATATCTGGGTCCATCGCTTGTAATTTGTGCACCCCATAAGAGAGACCTAGTGCTACGAAGTGCCCCATTAATAGCTTCTGCCCCCCGCTTTGCCAGACTCGCGAGCAATCTTTACGATCTGAACATGTATTGGCAAACCTAAAGTTACATCAGTGACGGTCCTATCTGCATCGAAGGGCAACACGGGTAACGTTAAGGGACCCTCTGTCGGCAAAACAGACCGTACTACCACC
This sequence comes from Chlorophyllum brunneum, assembly GCA_963576785.1. NCBI lineage: Eukaryota > Fungi > Basidiomycota > Agaricomycetes > Agaricales > Agaricaceae > Chlorophyllum > Chlorophyllum brunneum. The sequence goes on from OY756148.1 coordinate 1,365,657, forward strand.
CACTATCATGAAAGGGCTTCTATCATCACCTCGAGAATTTCGCCCGTTGTCTTTAAACCTATCGAGGGGTCGGACCAACGGACCCCCCCCCCCCCCCCCCCCCACTGTGAACTGCGGCATTCGAGAAACAGCAAGACATTGAGGGCTGCGCGGGCTTCAAACAGCGTGATATCCCGACCCAATTGCATTTTGCTGACGGCTCAACCAGAGAGGGCGCAATCTCCTCTAACTTCTGGTGATCCACTTATTTGGAGCGCATGTCGCTGACTATTTAATTTATTTAATTTTTTCCTTGTAGATCTGGCCTTGAATCGAATCCAGTATGGACATTACCAACATCGTGACAATGCACACACTGGTTTATGTCAAATCGATAGCATCAGATCTTTGGACTGGATATCAGTGCAGAATGCTCGTCGAGATATGCTCAATGCAACTGTGGACCAAGGGTGACTGCACGAAACTGCGGTATGGTAAGTGTACTCGAAGCCTCGTCATATTGGACTGAAACCGAGAACCACTATTGTGGGGGGTATACATACATCTAAGAATAAAAAATAACCGGAACTAATACAATCATAAACTATGATCTAGGAATCTTTAACCAATATTATGTCTAACCGCCCTCCATTTCTCCATATCCTCAGTTATTTCCCTAGATTGCGTATAACATAAATTCCATATTTTTGGAAAAACTGCTCTCAAGAACTCCGCTGCGAGCTCATCATCGCGTATAGTAGAATCCCCCACAAAGAGCCCATGCACACTGACGTTCCTGGCTCGTGTATAGTGCTCCAATCTTGCGTTAACATCGTGGCAATCCCCAACGAACCCAGTCAAGGCTTTGAAGGTCTCCCAATCCATGGAAGCATCAGTCAGGAGTGAGATACTCTCCAGATCTTTGCAGTTTTTTCCGAGGAACCATAGACCAATCAGGGTCGTTCTGGACTTTGGACGGCCATACGCCCGCGTGGAGAACGACAACGATTTCAGACGAGGTAGAGACAGGGCCAATATCCCCAACTCTTTATCTGACAAATCGACGAATGCTTCGTAGAGGTCCAACGCTTGCAGCTCGGAAAACCGTGAGCGTGTGAGGTCAGAGGGACTGTGCCTGCAGAGGACATGAAAAACGTTTGTGAATGTGCAAATATATGTGTCCGGCAGAGGGTCAGGAGGGAACTCCGGAGCCATGCGCTGCTGTGTGGGCACCAGCTTAATGGCGGGCACACTCGAAGCTCCGTCTGCGAAACGCCCCCTTTCTGACAACATTTCAAGGAATTGCTTGATATCGGAAGCTAAGGGGTACCGTGAACCTCCTCTAAACCTGAAATCAGCCAGATGTGGCGCCTGCAGTTTTCTGATCAACTCCGAGTAGAAGCTATCCTCCAACTCCCCACCAATCCTCGTCCTATCCGCAGGTACCTCCGACTCGATATGGAATTTCGTAAGCTTGGGTCGTGGCATATTAATCTCGAAGAGGTCCTCCATATCGAAGGATGCAACCTGCAAAGTGAGTTCCTCCAATGCTTTGCAATGAAGAACCAACTTCATCACATCCGACTTGACAGGTATGCCGGCTACGTACAAACTCTTGAGTTTTGTAGTCGTGCATGCCATAAGGAAGTCCGAGAACGGCGCATGAAGATCTAGTGGCATGTAGCAGGTGGCGAGATAGATGTGCTCCAGGTTAACTACATTGGCCAGCCGTTTCGTATCCCCGATGAACGCCAAAATACATGGAGAACAGGAGTCGCGTACCGACAGGGCCATCTGGAGGGTATGGAGTTCCTGGGATGGCAGGAGATTAGCGTAATGGAGTTGCTTGCAGCCACCGCAGGCTAATTCGCGGAGCCGAGGAAGGAGAGGATGTTCAGGGTCGTTGTATCGGGCCCTTAGAGCTTGAAGAACGTCGCCTTCGAGTCTAAAAATGTCGTTCTGGGCGTCTGTTCGCCCAAATTCTCGGACGTATGCAGCAAAACGATCGAAAATCTTCCAGTCATGTTCCGTTGGGTTTTTCTTGAAGATCTGGAAAGATACTTTGAGGAAGGGGGGAGGGGGAAATGCCGCAGGACGACCTACTATGCACGGTTGTCTTGGCCATTGCCCGCCGAACCGTTCTGTCACCAAGTTCTTCTCTCCCTCATCCTCTTCCCCCTTGGTGTTCCCTCCTACATTGGGAACAAAGGTCTGGACTACATCTCCAGACATCATTCGGACCAATTGGTCAAGGCCGTCGATCTGCCGCCACAAAGCCCGCGTCGCAGGTTGGTAGAAAGCCTTGCATGTTAACGCCAGGGCGAGGAGTGGATACTTCCTGTAAACCCTCTCGATTGGGGAGACCTGACCTTGCCTGAGGTCATTTGCCACTGCACGCAGTGCAGGGTCGCTGAAGATGATGCCCAAGATCTCGTCGACGTAGAGGGCGTGATGCATGTTGTTCAGAGCAGTACGGTGTTGGTTGTAGCCAATCCGAGTCTACGTGGGTCTGTATTCGGGAGTGGTCGGGCGGATAAATTGCCAGCAAGTATGCACTACAAGCGAAGGGTAGGCGAGTAAATGCTGAACTCAGGGTGTGTGGACATGGCCCCACTTTTTCTACATTGAACTCTGGAAAATCTGGGCTCCGAATGTTGTCAGTTTTACGCACTCCTGACCTCACGTTGATACCACTGACACACACACAGTGGGAGTTCGCGCCTTGGCAGGTCCCAGAGTTCGAACCTTGACGTCATCTCCCTATTCATTCGCTATTTTTGGACTCCAGTAGAGGCTAATTTAAGTGTAATTTCCTGTTGCCTTGACTATTTTTGGTGAATTACATGGCACTTTTGCGGGATCCACAGTCCCGAAGGCGGCAATGGAGCCGGATGGACACTATGCAAAAGGCAGAGACGTGGGTCCGGGGTAGCCAACATGGGATCATTGGGATGACAACTCTCCAGTGTCCAAAGAAGTAGTTTCAGGCCTGTCACCATGTATATCAAACAGACATGGGTGGGAAGCATCACCACAAGTGAATCAAGAAGTGGGGGTTCAAATGTTCAAGCTTGTCAAGTCCAAAATCAAGCACCTTGCAAGACCCTCTACTCTACTTCAAATGCCTCTTGTGTTGTCATTTGCACTTACTATAGCTGCATTCCATATGACTAGCTCTTTAGTATTATTTATATAATATTCATCATAAGACTGTACCCTCTGACTCACATTATGCACCTTTTACTCATGTATTTCATGAGCTGACTGATTACTATTGCTCTCATTATGCTACTGAACATCACTGATGATATTACAGTGTTTCAAGGGACTCCATAGTCATTACTAACTCATTATACATAGTTATTACTCATAGGTCTTGGGGTTTGCTACCCAGACACTTAGTATATAAAGCAGCATGTATTCCCTTATGTTTCCTCAGACAATCTACTTGATTTCTACCCTTACTCTACTTGACTACACAGTAACTCTCTTAGTAACTTCACCATTAACTAACTATCTATCAGTAAGTCAGATTATCTGTCTGTCACTGTGTGTTATTGTGCTGAAAAACAGGTTATGGGCTCTGGATCACCTACTCCCCATGCATCATGACTGGTTGCAAGTGGGTTGTAGATAGGCTAATCTGACTGGTTTTGTAGAGTATGGTCTTTCTAGTCTATCCCTCTAATACAACTCAATTGTTTCATGCTCTATTAAAGGCTTCCATATATGGGTTCATAGCTTAAACAGTGCAGTGGTGCAGATCTGATTGCTTACAAATCTAATTGCTAACTCTATCCATTTATAGTACAATATCAACATCCTCATATCTTCAGTCCCAACTCTTGCTAGTGCTTCCAACTATAATGAGTGGGCTTCTCATCTCGATGACATGCTCTCCTTGATAACTCAGAACAGTACCACTGTTTTTGGCTTAGAAATACTGTTATTCTTAATGAACAGAATATACACTATTTTATCCTCTGTCCAGTCCTATTGTCTGATTGGAATTGCTATACCAGCAGCTGAATTCAACTGGTGACTATAATGTTCCAGAGGTAATCCAGACAATGACTCTTCTTGCTGGTATCCCAAACCAGTGGAATGTCACAATTCCTTTCCTCATGGTCAACACAACTGTCTAAAATGTTACTTTTGACAGAGTAAGAAATATTATCATGAGCTACTAGTCCACTATCAAAATGAACCAGAAAATTAATAAGTTTTCTGGCATAAAACTTCAAAATATGCCTCTGCATTATCAGAGGCAGCAGCAGCATGGTCCACTGCAGAAGTAGCAGCAGCAAGGGCAGCAGTTGCACCCTCAGCAGTAGTAGTAGCAGCAAGAGTAGCAGTTGTGCCCTCAGCAGCAGCAGCAGCAGTAGTAACCTCCATAGTAGCAGCACTAATAGTAACTTCAGGATGAGAAAAAAAAGAAGAAACACCAATATGATAAGTATAGTAGTGGCAAAGGCTGAATGAATGAGGTTGATACTGGGCAACCAGTTCTCTCCAGAAATAATGCCAGGCAACCAGCCTATACTATGGACTTAGTCAACTTTGGCTTTGTTAAGTTGACAACCTGACAAAAGAAGAGTACTTATAGCCTCATCACTAAGATGTGATTCTCCAGACCAATCCCTCCTTCCCTCCTCTTGCAGATGACAAATTCTGCCAAGAAAAAGACTCAGGATCCCCAGTACTACCTGTTTCCATATACAGCTGCCAAGGCAAAAGCCTTGGATCTTTATGAGAAATATATAGGAAATACTTCTACCTCCCAATTGACCTCTCCTCCAATAGCTACCTTTATTATGGAGGTTAATAAACTTTTTGGCACTACGCCAGCTGCCGAACCAGTCATGAGCATTCCTGCTCCAACTGCCATCAAGAGGGATGTGGATGAAGTATTAATGGGATCTAAGAACAAGAACTACTCAGATGAAGTAATAGCAGGTAAGCCAAGACTTGCATACTCTTCACACAAATTTGAAGATTGCTGTAGGTATTTCATATGCATCACTGATATTCAAGGAGACTCTCAACTGGGTGCATGGAGTATAGCCTTAGCCAATGTAGAATTTTGGATAAATAGCTAGACTAATTATGTACACAATTATGCATAATTATATAAAACTTCAGAAATATATATTTCTTCTCTTTTTTCAAGAGTGAAGAATATGTGTGAAATAATACATAGCTGCAGTCAAATTAAGCCGCAGGCTCCACACCTGGTGGTGCCCTTCCGTCAATTCCTTTAAGTTTTAGCCTTGCGACCATACTCCCCCCAGAACCCAAAGACTTTGATTTCTCGTAAGGTGCTGAGCAATACATCAAATTTGAGGTTGCCCGATCCCTAGTTGGCATAGTTTACTGTTAAGACTACAACGGTATCTGATTGTTTTTTTTTTTTTTTTTTTCGGCAGGGGAAAATCGGCTTTTGACCTTACCGACACGACTAAGTCGTAGTGCAGGCATGGGTGTGTGCTTCCCGACCTGCTAAAAACCCCCCTGGACTGCCTACCTTAGTATCGCCCATCCTGTGGTATCAAGAGGAGGGGCTATGCCTCCTCTGATCCAAGTGGTTTTTATGCTACTCCCAGGTTTCTCTGGGCAGGCCCGGTACGGGGTGTATCTACCCCTAGATGTTCACTTGTGTCAGTTCATTGGCTTTGTTGATCTCTAATATCTTTTCTCCCATGGTCCAGCAGTCATAGAAGGTTTTCTTCTTTTGTTTCATTGTTTCAAAGTTGTTTCCTCTGTTGGCAGTACACCACTCAGTCTCTAGTTTGTTCTTTATCATTTTTCTCCATAGTACGGTTGTCTGTTGTATGTCTAGTGGGGTCTCATTGAAGATTCGGTTGTTATGGTTCAGCCATATGGTCCATGCAGTTTCACATACCAGTTCCTGATATTTCGTATTTTCATAGGCTTTAGGGGGACAGGGGGTGGAGGGGAGTTTCACTGATCCAGGTGCCATTACTATTCCAATGCAAGGGTTGAGCCATGGGTATTTACTTGTCTTCTTCCATAGGTCCTTGGTCATTTTCCATGTTTCTGTAGCTTTGTTTAGGGGGCAACTCAGGAGTATGTGGTTTATTGTTTTGATTTCACCACATTGGCAGAACATCTTGTCTTCCCATCTAGGGATGTTGCGAAACCAGAGGCCTACTTTTAATCGGTTGTGGATCATTTTCCAGGCAAAGTCACGGTATTTCATGGGGATGTGGTCAAGGCTCAGGCTGTTCCAGATGTCTTCTGTTTGCAGGGTTCTTCCAGTCTTATCTTTCTGAGTGTTCTTTATTATTGTCAGGTTTTGTTGTGTTGTGTGTGTTCTGGGTATTATGTTTTGGGCTTTTAGGACAGATTGATATGCAGATTTTTGGGTGAGGGACTGTAATCTTGCTCCTTCAACTCTGTAGTTTGAGGGGATCACAATGGGTCAAGTTTGGTATAGGGTTTCAAGGGTAGTTGTCTTTGCTATCTTTTGTAGGCTTTTTAGTTTGCTCTTCTCTTTATCATTTTGGCCTATTCTCATAAATATTTTTCCATTGTGTTTTCTTATTGTAAAGGTCAGTTCTTTCCATATTTTTTCATTAGAGGAGTCAATGTAGTTGCTGTCTTCCCATTTCTGTAAATTCGTGCATATATTGTGGATTGTAGATTCTAGGTCACTTATTATTAAGATATTTCCTTGGCTCTCAGATATAGCATTGGTTATGGTCTCTATCCTTGCTTCACTTTCATTTTGTGCATTTAGTATGTAAGTATGTTCTTTTATTCTGTCCGGTTTTGAGATGATTAAGCTTTTGGATACATAGACATTCAGTTCTCTTTTTGTGACTTTTTTACAGGTTGTGTATATTGTTTCAGAGGTTTGGAGAGTTGTCTTTCTTCTGGGGGGGGTAATAGTTAGGTTGCTTGTCTTGTTGTTTCTCTTCTTGTACTTATTTGTCTGACTAAAGATTCGAACTGATTTCTCAGGGGTTAAGTTTTCAAAGAATCGGGGATTCAAGAGGATAGGTTGCAATGTGGGGTCAGCTTCTTTAAAGTGTCTTAGTCATCTTGGTGTATGATCTAGTTTGAGGTCTAGGGGGTCTTCATGGATTGGGTTCAGTTTCTTAGGAATGTGGTCTAAAATTATCTTGGCCATGTTAATGCATCGGGTATTATGTTCACATGTGTTGTCTCCTTCTTTTTCAATGAACTCTTTAAGTTGTCCCACATTTTCAATGCTGTGATGCTCCCTAAGACATCTCGATGACTTTTTATTCCAGATGTAGTGATTCTTTACAGCCATATGGTGCCATACAGGAAGGCTCTTTTTTATCTTTTGTGTGACATTTATAGCATCATAGCCAACATTGTATTTTCACCCGATTCTAAGCATTTCTATGACAAAGCTAGGGGTTTTGGAGTTGGCAGCTTCGGATTCATTCCATGATTATAGTATCCAACTTTTTTTACTCAGGTTTTCTACTCTAGGTTGTTTTTGGATGTTTCTGAATAGTATTTGGTCTACTACAAAGGCCCATGTGGGACGTGTCTTAGGGGGCATCAGGTATTTTTGTAACCACATTATGTTGATTGCTTCTATTCTTGCTTGTATGTCAGGTATTCCTAGGCCTCCCTTTGATCTTGGCTGGGTTACTTCTTCCCATTTCATTAGTGCCTTCTTATCTTTCCACAGAAAGTCTTTCATTTGTTTTTCCATTCGTTTTTGCACATTTTTTGGCATTCCATTCACTGTTGCAAGGAAGAGAGCTCTTGATTGTACTAGGGCCTTCAATATTAGTTCATTTCCTCTCATTGATAAGTTCATTTTGCTCCATGTATCCATGATTTCTTTTTGTGATTTTAGAATTGTTTCCCATTGTGTGTGTTGGTCATTTTCATTTCCTACCCATGCTCCTAATGTTCTCAGTGATTCTCCTTCACCTATAATTCTTACATTGTCTTTGATTGTGCCACCAGTGAGGTTATTTATTTTTCGGGATGTTTCTATTTGCTTGTAGTATTCTTTGGGACCAATTGGGAGATATTCAGTCTTTTCTGTGTTGAATTTGGCTGTTGATGCTTTGCAGAAGTCAGCAATAATTCGGTCGAGTAGGCTTAGGTTGTCATTGTCATTTAGGTAAACGAGGGTATCGTCTGCAAATAGGGAGGTTATAACTCGGTTGTTTATTCCAGGAAAGTGGAAACCTTGTAGGGGGGAGTTTCGGATTGCTATGGCTAGTGGTTCGATTGCTAGATTGTATAGGAGGCATGACATGGGGCATCCTTGTCTAACACCTCTTAGGATGTCAATTGCTTGTCCAAGTGTTCTATTAACCATTACTATTGTTCGGGCATTTTTATATAGTTGTTGTATCTTGAATATGAACTCTTTTGGGAAGGCAAATTTTTCAAGGGCTTTCCATAGATAGTCATGGGCTATTTTATCATATGCTTTTTCTTGATCTAGAGCAATGATTATTCCGTTTTTTTCAAAACTATCACAGTAGTTTATTATTGACTCAGTTAGTCGAGTATGGTCATATATTCCTCGTCCAGGTATAAAACCAGCCTGGTCTGGGTGTATCTGATCGTTTTCGATCCCCTAACCTTTGTTCTTGATTAATGAAAACATTCTTGGCAAATGCTTTCACAATAGTCGGTCTTGAGTCAATCCAAGAATTTCACCTCTAGCGACTCAATACCAATGCCCCCAACTATCCCTATTAATCATTACGGCGACTCTAGAAACCAACAAAATAGAACCACACGTCCTATTTTATTATTCCATGCTAATGTATCCAGGCATAGGCCTGCTTTGAACACTCTAATTTTCTCAAGGTAAAAGTCCTGGTTCCCCAACACAGTCAATTAAGATCACGCTGGCTCACCAAGAGGTAAGGCCCAGCTAGACAGTACACACTATTAAGCAGACCACCCAGCCAGGTCTGAAGTTCAACTACGAGCTTTTTAACTGCAACAACTTTAATATACACTATTGGAGCTGGAATTACCGCGGCTGCTGGCACCAGACTTGCCCTCCAATTGTTCCTCGTTAAGGGATTTAAATTGTACTCATTCCAATTATAAGACCTGAAAGAGCCCTATATTGTTATTTATTGTCACTACCTCCCCATGTCGGGATTGGGTAATTTGCGCACCTGCTGCCTTCCTTGGATGTGGTAGCCATTTCTCAGGCTCCCTCTCCGGAATCGAACCCTTATTCCCCGTTACCCGTTGAAACCATGGTAGGCCTCTATCCTACCATTGAAAGTTGATAGGGCAGATATTTGAATGAAGCATCACCGGCACAAGGCTATGCGATTTGAGAAGTTATTATGAATCACCAAGGGAGCGGCAAACCGTATTGGTTTTTTATCTAATAAATACACCCCTTTCAGAAGTCGGGGCTTGATTGCATGTATTAGCTCTAGAATTACCACAGTTATCCATGTAGTAAGGTATCATCAAATAAACTATAACTGATTTAATGAGCCATTTGCAGTTTCACAGTACAAATTTGTTTATACTTAGACATGCATGGCTTAATCTTTGAGACAAGCATATGACTACTGGCAGGATCAACCAGGTAACTACTTTCCATCCTTGTACTCAAAGAGCACAATTGTCCGATAGTCACAATATGTAGTTGCTTTCCCGGTCAGGAGTTCATCAATATGGTTGAAAGACTCAGAAGCAGCCACAGAAAGTGTTCTGATAGAACAAATACTGTCATACTAGCAGTCAGAAGCCGGCAACTGAGCCACCTTGTTCTCCGGTCTCACAAATTTCAGGACAACTTCTCTCTGTTGCTGAGGCAACAGAAATTGTGACCTTCAGAGAGAACTACCAGTCAACCGGTGGCCACTCAAAACAAGCGGCCACAGCAGTCACGGCGGATCCTCAAGTGGTTAACTGCATATAGATGTGCAATGAATAGGTAACCTTGTAAAATAAGTGATAAATGGCTTTTGGACTCTAGTATCTTTCTCAATATTACTCCAAACAAAAGGGATCTTGTTGATATTGTTAAAGGTTCTTTCAGATTAGTGCAGATTGCAGATGAATACACACTTTCTATTGGATCCTATGGCACTGTCTATTTAGAGATAAAAGTAAAACTTGAGTCTAGCAAAGTCCAGTAGTATACTTTGCACCTTTATCTAGTATATCATATACTAAAGTTAAATATAAGACTTCTTTCAACTAGATCTATCATGGATAAAACCAGTTTGATTGCAGAAACATCAAATGGGAAGACTGTCATTTGTGATATTTGTGGTAAACCCTATCTGAGTAGATACTGTCACTAGGGGACTTCTTCAAACTAAGTTTATTTTATTAACTTGTATATCTTGTGTAATGGAGATCTTTGATTCTTCTTGGCTTTGATTAATAAGAATACCACATCCTATGATGTCTGACATTGAAGATTTGTATACCTATTTAATTAGGCTCTGAGTTATATACCAAAATACATGGAATCTATCCCAGTACTTCTACCAAAGGAACAAAAGGTTTGCCCTGGTTATACACTATTAAGTACAAGACTAAAGATGAGAATACAGTCCTTATAAAATAGTGGACTGGACAGACAGAGAACTTTGGCTTCAGCTTGTGTACTGTGTCCCTTTAGGTATTGTAGTAGTCTTTACTTAGATAATCTCTCACCACTAGGATAAAAGTTAGACACAGGTAGTGGATAAGTGAAAAGATTACTTGTATAGTAGAGAATGGTAGAAAGAGATAGCCAGAGACTAAGTGGATTATCAGACTACTAAATACAAGTATACCAAAGACTACTTATATACTAGTAGTAGAAAAGTATCAGAAAAGTCAACAGACAAGATAATAGAGTAACTAGATGGAAAAAAGTAAGAAAGATATCATATGATATTAGTAATAGGAATATGATGCAATAATATAACAGGTAATACTAAAGAATGGAGTAATAGAGGTAAAAAGGAATCAGAATATAAAAGGAAACAAGATGGACAAAAGCAGACAGAAACAAATATAAAAAAGGTTGATTGATAGGTCTAGAACAAAGATAAGTGTAATTTGTAAGTGATCCTCTATGCAAGCTGAAGACCTGAACTAAGATAGAATTGTGTCTATGTATAGGTATGCAAGTTACTAGTTATAACAGTATTTCCCCCTTAAGGCTAAATCTATGAGGCCAACAGGCTGTGTGGACTGTGAATCATAGATCTCTGTCCACTCCTATAAGTCCTACAAAAACTTGGACAAGACCCTAACTGTCATCCAATCCTAACTTTTTACTATGCCCCAATCCTCTAGCTCTAAACTCTCTGGTCCCAGCAGAAAACATGCTTGGATGGCCTCCACAAGCTTAGTAGAACAAACAGCACCCAAACAAGATAGGTGTCTGAAGAAGGTGGTGAGGATACAGGAGCCAGAGGAGGTGGTAGCAGTACTATCCATAATCTTGGAGAAGTCCATAGACAAGATAAAGTATACTAAGTCAGAGTCAGAGGGTGCGAATGAAGAGTCAGATGGAAAGTTGGACAGTAAGAGTAAGGTAGCAAGTGAACCCGAGAAGTCCAGAGAGGAAGAAAGCATCTGAAAGGATACTGATACCTCAAGTGAGGATAGAGTAGGGAAAGAGAAGGAGAGTAGTAGTGAGAGTAAGGCAAAATGTTATGACCTTAGTCTAGGACTCAGGTCGCAAGTTTTTGGATAAAGACAAGGAAGTAGAGAGAAGAGAAAGGGATAATGTGATTGGTAAAGTGTAAGGAATACATCAAGTATTACTACACTTTATATACTAGTGGTGAGAGCTAAGAATAATGGAGTAGAGTAACAGAGTTATAGAGGATAGGTAGAATGAGTCAGTAAGAGTACAGCTATAAGGGCTAAAATAAGGGGATAAAATGGATACATAGGAATGATGAGTACAATAGGTACATGATAAGAATGTACTGTCTATCTATAGTTCATAACAATACCTCCCTTTTTACATTCATGACCCCATGAAGTGTTGTGGTCTACTTGTCATCTTGTTCTTTGTGTAAAGCATTAACAAGTTGTTGTTTAGTAGGGCCAATCATTGGAGTTCCTGACTTGTATCAACATCCGATCCAGAAAGGGGCATGATCTTGTCCTCCTCTAAAAAGGGCAATGGTGTGACCTTTGAAGGTAGTGGTATCATTTGTTTCTGCTGAGACTAGGTTATGAACTATCTCCTGCCAGTAGTTGTTGTCAAGTTGTCTCCCTTCTTTGAGTATAAGGTACAATTGGGGCAGATTGAATATGATTGGTTTGGTGGGCAGGGCAAACTCTGGGATGTGTATCAGGAGGTAGTCTACTTTGTCTCTCATATCAGGTTCCATTAACTGTTTGGCTATTGATTTTTCGATTCCTTCCATTCCTTTGTCTAACCATTCCTATTCATTGTCTTTATTGTAGGGTGGTTTGTCAGGTAAGGTAGTGGGGGTATACAAGTTAATATCTATTAGTCTTTGTGCAAGTCTGTAGGTAGAGTTGTCACTGGAATCAGTGAGGTAATTGAGTCTTTCACCTGTCATGACTAGGGCACTTTGGATGTATTGCTTTGTATCAGAGTGTACCAATTTATTGAGGTCGGTGGCTACCTTATCCAATAGTTCCTTCATAAGTTCATGTTTTCCAGTTGACATAGCAGCTGGGAGGGCTCTGGTGGTAGTGACAAGTGGGATACAGCTTAGGGCTTTGGCTTGGATTTGGAGGTTGTGGATAGTATGGGCAATGTATGTGAGTCCTTTGGTTATGGCAGTATAGTGTTTGATCTGGTCTTTGGTGGACTAGGCATCGAGGAGGTTGTTGAGTTCTTGCTCAAACTCTGTGTCATTGGCTGGGAAGGGGGTAGGTTTGCATTTGGCATGCATGGTATGTTGTGGAGATAATTGGTAAAGTCTAGAATACAGTGAATACAGCATGAGATGCATCAGATGTAGTAATCTCTTGTAATGTGAGGTTTGTTGTTCATAATTGTTGCTTTTTACCCCCCTTTTTATAGGTTTTGTCCTCGAAATCTTGTCTAAAAATTAGTATTTTCCAGTTCTGACTTATCCTTCTATATATCTTCCTCGGAGGTATAACCTTTCTAGTATACTAGGAATTAATTTTGCCATGCTCTTGTGTAGTGTCCTCAGATCTCTTCTACTTTATACTGTTCTTCATTGTTAATGATCTCAGACATCGGTGATAGTGGGGTGTACTGGCTGTCAAACTCGGGTTTCTGATAGGAGGAGAGAAGTCTACTATTAAACACATCATGTATTGCCCATATTTCAGGTAATTCCAGTTGGTAACTTGTTTTGCCTATTTTTGCTTTTATTCGGAATGGTCCATAATGTTTGTGATCCAACTTCTTGGTTAGTCTTGTTGTCCTGATATTGCTTGCTTCGAGCTATACTTGTTCTCCTGGAATATACTTATGTTCTAGTTTGGAGCTGTTACATTTCTTCATTTGCATCTGGCTGTATTGTAGCATCTTGATCGCCTCTTGTTGCATGTTTTGTAACTCCTGTATTCATTCCATAATTGCAGGTACCTTGGTAACATTCATTATATCTCCTTTCTAGGGGTGTCTTCCATAAACTATTTCAAATGGTGAGTATCTGGTGGTAGTATGGGTTTTGTTATTGTATTGGAATTCTACTATGGCTAACCATTTTTCCAGTTGTTCTGTGTATGGTTTATTATGTTTCTGAGGTATGTCTTGACCTCCTGGTTGATGTGCTCTGTTTGACCATCGGTTTGTGGGTGGTATACCATGGATAAGTTTTGTTGGGTGCCTGTTGCTTGGCATAGTTCTAGCATGAATTTTGATGTGAATTGTGGTCCTCGGTTGCTGATGATTCTGCAGAGTATTCATGTGTTCTCCATATATCATCTCAGTAGATATCTCCTAACTCTTTAGATGTTAAGGTGGTATTAACTGCATGCAGTCTGATCATTTTGCTAAAATAATCAACTACAACAAGTATTGTGTCATATCCCTCTGATTTTGGTAATAGTCCTATCATGTCAATTGATATTTCTTCCTAAGGTTCCACTGGTATTGGTAGTGGATGTTACAGATTCAGCTACTAAGGGCAATCAAAGAGGATGTGACCTCTAGGGTATGGCCTTAATACCTATCTCAGCCAAGTAACTAGATAAGCAAACATTATCAAACTGTTGTTACTCATCCAAGAAATAGGAATCCCATTTATCTCATAGCTCTGAGTGATGAGGGCAAGTAGAGAATAAGCCTGAAGACCATGTTCATTATCCTTTGGAATGTTACTAGTGAGTTGCTCATTCTAAAAAATATGACTATTGGTTCAAACAATCCATTATTTGTTACAAACACTGCTTTCCATTCATTACCTTCTCTGATCCAGATGTTGTTGTATCCCCATATAATGTCAAGCTTGTTAAAGACTTTCACATCCTTGAGTCTGTCGATAACTTTGCTTATTAGCAGAAGTGGTGTTTTGTCTTTAATTGTGTGTTTGTTTAATTTTTTGTAGTCTTGTACTAGTTGCTTGGTTCTGTCCTTCTTAGGTATGAAGAAGCATAGGGTTGCATAAGGAGATTATGATGGTCAAATTTGTCCTAAGGTGATATTCTTGTCAAGGAATTTCTGTAGTTCTTGCTTTTCCATTATTGTCATCAGATAGACTTTGGACTGTAGAGGCCAAACTCTTAGAGTGTGAACTACAGGAGAATGGCTTACCCTTACTCTATTATAACCACTACTTTTTCTAGTTTCTATATCCATCAACATTTTTTCTACTAAAGTACCCCTATTATAGATTTGGCTACTAAGGACAATCAAAGAGAATACAACCTCTAGGGTATGGCCTTAATACCTATCTCAGCCAAGTAACCAGATAAGCAAATATTATTAAACTATCATTACTCAACCAAAAAATGGGAATCCCATTTATCTTGTAGCTCTGAGTAATGAAGGCGAGTAGAGAATAAGCAGTTAAGCAATCTTCTATTGATTGACAGCGACTGTCAATGGAAACTCTTCTTGGGTGATCAAAAAGGCTATTCCTGTAGAAGATCAAAGCTTAAGCTTTGACTTCCTAATACAGTCAGCTATTTATACTAACTACTTCTTTTCTATAAATACTATGGAGTATAGATAATGAGACTGAAACAAGTTTCACAATGTGAAACTGATAGATATAAAACTGATAAAGGTGAAACAACTAAATATAGAGCAAAGTGAAACTGATGAAGATGAAATGGATGAGTACTTACTCATCCTCAGAAATCTCAGATGATGATGATGGAGATTTATCAAAATAGCTGCAGTCACAAGACATGCAGGACAAAGTGGTAGAGGGCAATGATGATGATGGTGGTGATGGAAAAACTGCATTTATAGGATAATCAGAGTCAGATGATAAGGATGTTGTTGATGCAATTGGTTCTTCGGAGAAATAAGACTCGGGTGACTTGACAAAGGCTTGAGTAAATCACAATAACAGATGGGGAGAGTTAATGCTGTCACTGCTGGGTACAGCAGGTTCATTGTCTGGTGATAAGTTCCTAGGTCATATCTCTATGCAATAGATTCCATTGGCAACTTGTTGGTAAATAAGTGCTTTGAGTGCTGGACCATGAGTATATATGTAGGGATAGATATACTGCATAGTTTCTTTGATAGTTGGTCATGCTTTCCAACCATTATTCCAGGCGCCATAGAGGTTGTTCTCAATGGTACATAAGTAAAGTCCATCAGTGTTGCATACATGTAAGTATAGTACATATTTCCAGAATAGTCAAAGTAGAAAGTTGATAATGGCATCATTAGATCATGGTGGTGGGACAAGTGGTATTGCTTCTGGGAATTTGTTATAACCTCTGATGTAAGTTTGAGGTTTGGACATAACAGTGGGTATTATTGGTCTTGTTTGGAGTATTTTGTTTTGTTGGCATGCCTCATACCCTTTGATGTATTATTTGATGTTGTTGTGCATTTGAGGCCACCAATAACTCCCTTTAAGGAGTTCAATCATTCAGTGTTGTCCTGGGTGTCCTATATCTGTCTTATTATGGTGTTGTTGGAGTATTTCTTGTCATATTTGGCTGTTGGATAGGATATATATTCTTTCTTCGAACATCAGTACTCCATCTGTCTCCCATATCTCCTCTGGTTATTTCTTCTTTTCCTTCAGCCACTGTGTTTCCCTTTTTGTTTCCTTTCATAGTTGGTATTTCAGATCTTCTTCTCCTGAGACTTCCCAGATTTGTCAGATTGCAGTAATTATATTGTCCTTGAATAAATGGTCAGGTAGTAAGATAATATCAGTGTTGTCTTGGGTGGTATCAATTTTTGTTAATCTTGATAAGACATCAGCTTTTGTGTTGGTTTTTCCAGGAATGTGTTTCAGCATGTAATAGTATTCTTGTAGCTCTATTTACTACCTTACTTTTTATCCTGTGAGTTGTTGTGGCTTTCGGAAGTATTCCAGGTTCTTATAATTGGTCCAGATTTTGAATGGTTTATTGGCATTAAGTAGGTATTGTCCCCAGGTTTTGATTGCTTCTCAAATGGCTAGTAGTTCTTTGTCATAAATCTGATAGTTTTGTTCTGTAGGTGTTATCATTCTTGAGTGGAATACAATTGGGTGCCAGTGTTCTTTCTGTCTTTGTAATAGTACCACTCCTACTCTATAGCCTAATGTGTCTACTTCCACTCTGTATTGTCCCTTGTCTTGTGGTATTACTAGTACCGGCTTGCTTGTAACCTTTTCCTTGATTCTTTTGAAGGCTTGCTGCTGTCATTCCATCCATACCCACTGAATATCTTTTTTCTTCAATTCGTGTAAAGGGGCTGCTATGCTGCTAAAGTCATGTATAAATTGTCGGTAGAAGTTTGTGAAGCCTAGGAATTTTTCAACATCTTTCAGAGATTTGGGTGTTGGCCATTCTTTCACCACTTTCACCTTCTCCTCCTCTATTTTAACATTGCCTTGTCATGTATTGTTGTAGGTATGTTGGTAGGTCTTTTGGGTTGGTCTGGTCCATTTTCTTTTCCTCTATATGTTCTTTTACTGTGTATATTCTCTCATTGAACTGTATGTCATTGTAATGTGTGGTACAATCCTTCAGGCATCTATTGAAACATATTATATTGTTTGTCCAGTCAATTTCTGGGTTGTATTTGACTACCCAGTCATATCCAAGGTATAGGTTTGTGCTCTCCAATTGTATTACCATTGCTTCAATTTCTTCTATGTGTTTGCCATTGCTTAATACCAGTTGTGCTGTATTTGTTATTTCTCCTTTCTTGTTTTTGGTTCTATTGGTGTTGATTACTTGTATCAGGGTTTTGAGGGGTCTGGTTGTAATTTGTTGTTCTTCTACTATTTTCTATACTATATACATGTGGGTGTATCCAGAATCTACTAGTGTGGTGATTTGTTTAGGTCCTTTTGTTGTTCTGATTGTTGAATTGCGAAGAAGTTTGCATGTCAAGTTCCTTTTCTGTGGAATCATATATTATCTATTGTGAAATAAAACAGGGACTCTAGGTTTATTAGCTTATGGGTTTGTACCTACTTGGAGTCTTTGGCAAAATCCTCCTTTGCCCCTTCTTCTTGCTCAGTTTCCTCAGTAACCTCTCTGATGTGTGCTTTCTTTGGTGCTTTACAATTCTTCGAGATATAGCCCTATTTGCCACAATTATAGCACATTATTTTGGTATATGTGACCTTTATCTTCTTGTGGCAATATTTGGTGATATACCTGTATAGGTTGCAGTTAAAACATCTCGGTTTGCCATTCTGATTGGTGTCTGCCCTCTGTCTACCAATCTCTATTAGTTGTCCTCCACCTCCATATGTAACTCTTGTGCTTGTTCTGATATCTCCTTGAGTGATGTCTGCTATTTTGTATCCTTGTCCTACTGCAAGGATTGTGTTCCTTCATTTGTTATATGTATCTGGGATTGAGACTGATGGATAGCCTACAATAGTTTGGATAATATCTGCTCTAGTATGTTATTTGAGGAGGAATATGGCATGAGCATTGTCTGTTCCTGCTTGGGTTTTCAATGCTTCAAATTCTATTAAGAAGTCCACAGTGTTCCTCTTTCTCTGTTTGAACAACTCAATTTCTCCTTCTACTATTGCTTTTCTATTTCCCAAGGAGAAGGTAACTACCATCTCCTTTGCAAAGTCATCAAACTCTAGTGTTTTCTTGTCTTGAATTGTCTGTAACTTGGCATTGGCATAAGATTCTGCTAATCCTCCTTTCATTTATGCCAATACTCTGATTATCTTTTGCTTATTGTTATCAATCTTGTTAAAGAGTGTCCATAAAGACATCACTCTCCACCAATCATCAAATTTGTTCTGTCTCCATTGAAATATCCTGGTTCCAGGACTAAGTTCTTTGGAAAATTGATTTCATTGGCCATTTCTGATTCAGTTTCTGGTTCACTGTGTTTGTTCTCATGGGTTTTGGTAATTTCTGTATCGGATGGGGCTTTGGTAACTTCTATGTTGGATATGGTCTTGGCAACATTTGTGTTGAATAGAGTCTCAAAAAGAGCTGTGTCTTTATCTACACTGTATTCAGATTTCTGTTACTTAAGGCCTTCAGGGATTTCTGGTTCTGTTTGTTTTTTGGATCTGGTGGTTACTGGTGATCCCTGGATGTCTATTAGTCTCAGAGCTCTTGGTCTTCTCAGTGTTCTCAATAAGCTACTGCTGCTTATATACTGTTATCCTGGTTAGAGGCTATTATTCCAAGCCTAGCTACAAATAGTGGTACCTCTCTTGCAAGGTGAGTCAAATGACACTTTACCAAATGTTACAACCTTAGTCTAGGACTCAGGTTGCAAGTCTTTGGATAAAGACAAGGAAATAGAGATAAGAGAAAGAGATGATACAATTGGTAAAGTATAAGGAATACATCAAGTATTACTATACTTTATATACTAGTGGTGAGAGCTAAGAATAATGGAGCAGAGTAACAGAGTCATAGGAAACAAGTAAAATGAGTCAGTAAGAGTACAGCCATAAGGGATGAAACAAGGGGATGAAATGGATATATAGGAATGATGAGTATGATAGGCATATAATAAGAATGTACTGTCTATCTATAGTTCATAACACAGAAGAGCCTTGAACATCTGTTTGAAAAGTTATCCAGACAGACTCAGATGACTCTAGTGATAGTCCACTATTGGCATCCATTGATAAGAGCAAAGGACAAGCTGTATGGATGCTGTTGCCAGTTGAATGTTACGACCTTAGTCTCTGACTCAGGTTGCAAACCTTTGGATAAAGGAAGGGAAGTAGAGAAAGGAAGAAGGGATGATACGATTGGTAAAGTGTAAGGAATACATCAAGTATTACTACACTTTATATACTAGTAGTGGCGGCTAATAATAAGGGAGACGAGTAGACGAGTCAGATAAGAGGCATAGCCTTTAGAGATGAAACAGGAGATGGAACGAGGAGTGAGACAGGTGTGAGGGTACACGAGGTAACAGGCGCGAGATAGGAATGATCGGTCTATCTATAGTTCGTAACAATACCTCCCTTTCAAGCTTCATGTCCTCATGATGCGTACTACTGTAAAGGTTCTTCGTAAAGTAAAACATACGGGATTTGGAAAAGGTAGGAAGGCGTGATGAGAATTTACTCGTTCATAGGTATGGCAGCTCCCAGAGCTCTGGCCAAGTCCTTCTTGTTTCCTCCAATGAGAGGTGTTTTGTCGACATATCTTAAGCCGATCCAGAGGGGTGCGTGTGGCAGTCCTTCTTTGAATAGGAAGTGGGTGTGGTTATTGTACGTGGTGTTGTCGTTGGTGTGATTGCTTAAGAGCTTGTGCACTATACTCCTCCAGTATTTGTTGTCCTTTTCGCCTTCCGATTTCAACGTGTTGTATCCCTGCGGTGGATGGAAGGTTATGGGTGTGATGAATGGTACTACCGTGGTGAGGATGGTTTGGAGATGGGCTACTTCTTCTTCGATGTCGGGATGGAGTAGTTGATCGGCGGCTGTTGCTTCTTGTGTCTTTTGTTTGCATTTATGACAGATATGATGTTGGATGGGAAACGGATCGTTACTAACGAGTAGTCGGTTAACGATATGGTGGGAGAGATTTTCTGTGCTCCTTGATTCATATATGTTGAGTCATTCGGCTAGGGCTACGAGGATGCTATGCATCCGAGCTTGCATATTGGAGATGACAATTAGTTGCAAGTCGTCGTTGATCTCGTATAGGTGTCTCTCCAATTGGTCTCTTCTTCCTTCGTCGATGATAAATTGGTTGAGTCTTGGAGTGGCGTCGGATAGGGTATCCATTATTTTAGATGTGCCTTCTTGGGTTGCTTTCATTGCTGCACCCAGTAGTATCATGGTGTCGACTAGGGTCTCTCCCTCCACGAGCTCCTCATGGCTGGTTCTTTCTGGGATGAGTTCATCGAATTCTTTGAGGTAGGGGTATGGAGTAAGTTGGCGTTCGGCTGGCATGGAGTATTATGAAGATAGTTGGCGAAGTCGAGGGTGAAGTGGATACAGCGAGTGATGCATTGAGTGTAGTGGTTGCTTAGGATGCGAGGTCTGTTGTTCATAATTGGTGTTTTTTACCTCCCCTTTTTATAGGTTTTGTCCTCGAAATCTTGCTCATAAATTCTTGTACTGCTTCCTTGGCATTTTCTAGATTTGCTTCATCTTCCCATGTATCTTCTTCGGACGTATATCCTTTCCAGTGTATTAGGTATTGTTTTCGTTTTCCCTTTGTGTGGTGTCCTCGGACTTCATCTACCTCGTAGTGTTCCTCATCATTGATTATCTCGGGGATCGGTGGTGGTGGAGTGCGCTGGCTGTCATACTCGGGTTTGTGATAGGGGGAGAGGAGTCTGCTGTTAAACACGTTATGTATTGCCCATGTTTCAGGTAGCTCCAGTCGGTAGCTTGTTTCACCTATTTTTTCTTTTACCCGGAATGGTCCGTATCTCCTATGATCAAGTTTTTTTGTCGGCCTTGTTGTCCTAATGTTGTCCGCTTCGAGCCAAACTTGGCTTCCTGCCTCATACTCGTGTTCTGATTTTGTGCTATTCCATTTCTTCATTTGCGTCTGGCTCTGTTGTAGCATCTCAATTGTTTTTTGGTGCATGTCTTGTAACTCTTGTATTCGTTCCGTGATTGCAGGTGCCTTGGATGTGTTTGAGATATCTCCTTTCCATGGATGTCGTCCGTATACTATCTGGAATGGTGAATGTCCAGTGGCGCTATGTGTTTTGTCGTTATACTGGAATTCCGCTGTGCTGAGCCATTTTTTCCAGTTGTTCTGCGCATGGTTGATTACGTTTCTGAGGTATGCTTCGACCTCCTGGTTGATGTGCTCTGTCTGACCGTCTGTTTGTGGATGGTATGCCGTGGATAGGTTGCATTGGGTGCTGGTTGCTCTGCAAAGTTCTGCCATGAATTTTGATGCGAATTGTGGACCTCTGTCACTGATGATCCTGCGGGGTATCCCATGTTGTCTCCATATGTCATCCCAATAAATATCTCCTAACTCTTCGGATGATAGGGTGGTGTTAACTGTGCATAGTCTGATCATTTTGCTGAAACAATCAACGATGACAAGTATCACATCATATCCTTCTGATTCTGGTAGTGGTCCTATCATGTCGATTGATATTTCTTCCCATGGTCCGATGGGTATCAGTAGTGGATGTAGATGTGTGGTAGGTCGTATCCGGAGTATCTTGTTTCGCTGACATGTGTCACATCCTTTGATGTATCGTTTAACATCATTGCACATTTGTGGCCACCAATATGTCCTTTTGAGGAGTTCGATCATTCTGTGCTGTCCCGGGTGTCCTACGTCCGTTTTGTCATGGTGTTGTTGGAGTATTTCTTGGCGTAACTTGGCGTTTGGTGGTACATATATTCTTCCTTCAAACATAGGTAGTCCATCAGTTTCCCATATCTCCTCTGGTCGTTTCTCCTTTTCTTTCAGCCACTATGTTTCTCGTCTTTGCTCCTTTCGTAATTGGTGTTTCAGGTCTTCTTCTCCCGATATTTCCCAAATTTGTCTGATTTCGGCGGTGGTGTTATCGAATAAGTGGTCGGGTAATAGTGTGATATCTGTGTTATCTCTGGTGGTGTCCGTTTTTGCTAGTCTTGATAGTACGTCTGCTTTTGTGTTTGTCTTTCCGGGTATGTGTTTTAGCATGTAGTAATATTCTTGTAGTTCCAGTTGCCATCTTGCCTGTCGTCCTGTGAGTTGTTGTGGTTTCCTGAAGTATTCTAAGTTCTTGTGGTCCATCCATATCTCGAATGGTTCATTGGCATCGAGTAGGTACTGTCTCCACATTTTGACTGCTTCCCGGATTACTAGTAGTTCTTTGTCATAGATTTGGTAGTTTCGTTCTGCCGGTGTCATTGTTCTTGAGTGAAAGGCAATTGGGTGCCACTGATCATTCTGGTTTTGTGACAACAACGCTCCTACTCCATATCCCGATGCGTCTACTTCTACCCTGTATTGTCCTTTGTCTTGAGGCATTGCTAGTACTGGTTCGCTCATGATCTTTTCCTTGATCTTCTCAAACGCCTGTTGTTGTCGTTCTGACCATAACCATTGCGCATCTTTCTTCTTCAGCTCATGTAGGGGTGTTGCTATGTTACTGAAGTCTTGTATGAATCGTTGGTAGAAGTTTGCGAAACCCAGGAATTTTTCGACGTCTTTTACGGATTTGGGTGTCGGCCATTCTTTTACTGCTTTCACCTTCTCTTCCTCCATTTTGACGCTGCCTTGTCCAACTATAAAGCCCAATATGGGTATTTCCTTCGCGTCAAACACACATTTTGATCGTTTGAAATAGAGTTAGTGCTTGGCTGCAATGTCTAAGAACCGCGTTGTTCTTTTTTCGAGTTCTTCCTGTGTGGTTCCTGGGATGACAAAATCGTCCATGTAGCTGACAAGCGTTCCTTTGTGTAATATTTCCCGAAATACTGTGTTCATCATCCTTTGGAAGGTCGCCGGTGAATTACTCATCCCGAAGAACATGACCGTAGGTTCGAATAACCCGCTGTTTGTTACAAACGCTGCCTTCCATTCATCCCCTTCTCTGATCCTGACATTGTTATATCCCCAAATGATATTGAGCTTGTTGAACACCTTTGCATCCTTTAGCCAGTCTAGGACTTCGCCTATGAGTGGCAGTGGCGTCTTGTCTTTGATGGTGTGTTTGTTCAGCTTTTTGTAATCCTGTACCAGGCATTTTGTTCCGTCCTTCTTTGGTATGAAGAAGCATGGGGTGGCGTAGGGGGATTGTGATGGTCTGATTCGTCCTGAGGCGAGGTTTTCGTCGAGGAATTTCTGTAGTTCCTGCTTCTCCGTTATTGTCATTGGGTAGACCTTGGACTGTAGTACCGGGGGTGCGTCTTCGGATAGATTTATCTCGTGGTCCCATACCATGTGTTCGGGTAGTTTGTCAAAGTTTTTCTTGTTGAATAGGTGGGTGTATTGTCGGAGGTATGGTGGTAGATCTTCGTCGTTCGTCTGGTCCGCCTTTTTCTCTTCAATGTGTTCGCTGATTGTCCGTATTTTCTCGTTGAATCATATGTCGCTATGTGATATTTTGCAATCATCTGGGCATCTGGTGAATTGTATGACGTGATTGTTCCAATCAATCTCCGGGTTATGCTTGACCAGCCAGTCATGTCCGAGATATAAGTCCGCACTTTCCAATTGTGTTACTAGAGCGTCGATTTGTTCTGTATGGTTGCCGTTGTTTAATACCAGTTGTGCTTTGTCCATTATTTCTCCTTTTTTGTTTTCTGTTCCGTCGGCATTGATTACCCTGATCGGGGTTTCTAGGGGTTTAGTCGGAATCTGTTCTTCGTCTACCATTCGTTGTGCTATGCACATGTGGGTGCATCTGGAGTCTACAAGGGTTGTGATTTGTCTGCGTCCTTTTCTTGTCTGGATTGTTGAGTCGAGGAGAAGTTCGCGCGTGGAGTTTCGTTTCTGGGGGATCACGTATCATCTATTGTGGGCTAAAACAGAAACTCTAGATTTATTGGCTCGCGGGTTTGTGCCTACTTGGAGCCTTCGACAAAATCCTCTTTCTCCTCCATTTCTCGTTCATCTTCCTCGTTGATCTCTCTGATATGCGCTTTCTTGGGTGCCCGGCAGTTCTTCGAGATGTGGCCCTGTTTGCCACAATTGTAACACGTTATCTTGGTGTATGTGACTTTCGTCTTCTTCCTGCAGTATTTGGCGATATGTCCGTAGAGGTTGCAGTTGTAGCACCTCGGTTTCCCATTCTGATCAGTGTCTGCTTTTTGTCTTCCTATCTCCATGGGTTGTCCTCTACCTCCATAAGTAACTCCGGTGGTGGTTCTGACATCTCCTCGGGTGATGTCCGTTGCTTCATACCCTTGTCCTACTGCAAGGATTGTAGTTTTCCATTTGGTGTATGTTGTTGGGACGGAGGTTGTCGGGTAGCCTACTATGGTTCGGATGATGTCTGCTCGGGTGTGGCGTTTGAGGAGGAATATTGCGTAGGTGTCGTCGGTCCCTGCTTGGGCTTTCAATGCCTCGAATTCAATTAAGAAATCTGCCGTGTTCTTCTTCCCTTGTTTGAACGTCTCAATTTTTCCTTCTGCTATGGCTTTCCTATTTCCCAAGGAAAATGTGGCTTCTATTTCCTTTGTAAAGTCATCCCAATCTGGCGTTTTCTTGTTCTGGATGGCTTGGAGTTGCGTGTTGGCGTAAGGGCCTGCTAGCCCCCCTTTCATTCTTGCCAAAATTGCTACTATTTTCTGTTCTTCTTCTTCTATTTTGTTGAACATCAGCCATAAGGATATGGCTCTCCACCAATCATCGAATCTGGTTCTATCCCCATTGAAATATCCTGGCTCCGGGGCTAGGTTTTTTGGGATGTTGACTTCTTCTGTCATTTCTGGTTCTGTTTCTGGTTCGCTGTGTTCGTTTGCGTGGGTCTCGGTGATTTCTCTATCAGCTGTGGCGTCAGCAACTTCTATGTCGATTTCTTCTTCAGATGCGGCTAGTTCCTCGTCTATACCGTGTTCGGATTCTTTCTCGTAGGTCTCGGCGATATCTATATCGGATGTGTTCTCGGCGACTTCTATGTCGAATTCGGTTTCAAATAGAGCTGTACTTTCGTCTACGCTGTGTTCGGATTTCTGCCGTTTAAGGCCTTCAGGGATTTCTGATTCGGTTGATCGTTTAGATCCTGTTGCTATAGGTGAACCCTGGATGTCGGTTGGTCTCGGAGCTCTGTGTCTTCTCGGTGTTCTCAATGAGCTACTGTGGCTCATATACTGTCATCCTGGTCGGAGGCTATTATTCCAAGCCTAGCTATGAATAGTGGCACCTCTCTTGCAAGGTGAGTCGAATGACACTTTACCAAATGTTACAACCTTAGTCTCTGACTCAGGTTGCAAACCTTTGGATAAAGGAAGGGAAGTAGAGAAAGGAAGAAGGAATGATACGATTGGTAAAGTGTAAGGAATACATCAAGTATTACTACACTTTATATACTAGTAGTGGCAGCTAATAATAAGGGAGACGAGTAGACGAGTCAGATAAGAGGCATAGCCTTTAGAGATGAAACAGGAGATGGAACGAGGAGTGAGACAGGTGTGAGGGTACACGAGGTAACGGGCGCGAGATAGGAATGATCGGTCTATCTATAGTTCGTAACATTGAATAGGTGCTAATCAGGGTGCTTATCTCTTTAACAATCTATCTGCCAACTTAAAGGACATTCACAGGTAGTAACTGAAGAGGAGGTGATGATTATCAAGCACCCAAAAGGTACTTAGATGTGCCTGCAAGAGAGATTTGGTAGGGTACAGATATGCAAAAGATGTGAGTTGAGAGGATTGGTATGTGAGAAGAATACCAGTAAGTAATATCAGTTCAAATTGATAGACTTGACCTGATTCTCAACTAGATCTAAAGCAGAACAATTGCAAGAATTGTTTTGTAAGCAAACAACACTGCAGATACAAGTTATTACAGTAGAATTTTGACAAGTTGACTAAAAAGAAGTCAAAGACCTCAACTATATCTATCTTAACTTCAATTCCAAGAAATCAATGAGTCTGAGCTGGGAATATCTGCAGCTCTTGAGGGAATTATAAGTACAAATGTGAAGGATGGAGTTAGAGGGAAGCTGACTAGAGAATTGGATAGGTGCCACAAACTAGTTCTTAGAATAGGAAGTATATAGCACTGTTTACTAACATGCTGTATACTCTGTCAGATCATGTCAACCAGCTGGCCAGAGTGGTAGAAAAGCAGAACAAGTACATGCAGCAGCTAATAGCATTGCAACAACAGCACAACAAGTTGCTGAAATTGCAGCTGTTACAGAGTAGAGTGGCTGAGTCCTAGCTACTGCCACTAGTCTTACCACTACAACCTGATCATATCTGGCTGAGAAGGCAGCATGATGCACAAGAGAAAAGAAGATTGGCTGGAGTAGTGGAAAATGAAGAGGAAAAGGAATATATGATGGATAAAAAAAATTTTGGAGAGATAAAGTTGGTTGAGGAGGATAATTAGAAGTTTTCGGACAACTTCTTGTGGACCATTTTTTTTTCTTCAGCTATGACATCAATTTTGTATAATAGTTAAGAATTCTTGAATATAAATAGGGATAGAGGACCTGCAGAGTAAAAAAGTGATAATATAATAGTCAGAGAGTAGAAAGTGGACTAGGCTTATTTGGATAAAAGAAGTAGTAATAAGATATCAACTCTTGAGCATTTGTAGAGTAGTGGGCAGACTCTACAATGCTTGTCAATCTTAGAATCTATAATATGTTCGATTTCATATTCTGGTTCTCCTTCAATGATAACCAGAGATGGAGGCAGAGGTATACAGTTAGGAATAGTGTTGTTAGTAGAAGATTTGAGCATAGAGACATGGAATATAGGGTGAACAGCCTACATAGAATTAGGGAGTTGAAGAGTGAAAGAATGTGAGCTTACTTGAGTAATGATTTTGTATAGTCCTAGATACTTCTTGGACAGTTTCTTTGAAGGTCTAGTAGTATGGAAAAACTGAGCTTTGACAAATACCTTGTCACTGACTTTGAAGTCAGGGGTAAGTAAGTAGTAAGAGTCTGTAGAGGCTTGGTATCATTGTTGAGCTAGTGCAATCTTTGTTACGAACTATAGATAGACCGTTCATTCCTATCTTGTGCCCATTACCTCGTGTACCCTCACACCTGTTTCACCCCTCATTCCATCTCCTGTTTCATCTCTAAAGGCGATGCCTCTTATCTGACTCGTCTACTCGTCCCCCTTATTATTAGCCTCCGCTACTAGTATATAAAGTGTAGTAGTACTTGATGTATTCCTTACACTTTACCAATCGTATCATCCCTTCTTCCTTTCTCTACTTCCTTTCCTTTATCCAAAGGCTTGCAACCTGAGTCAGAGACTAAGGTTGTAACATTTGGTAAAGTGTCATTCGACCCACCTTGCAAGAGAGGTGCTATTATTCGTAGCTAGGCTTGGAATAATAGCCTCCGACCAGAACGACAGTATATGAGCAACAGTAGCTCATCGAGAACACCGAGAAGACACAGAGCTCCGAGACCAACAGACATCCAGGGTTCACCTATAGCAACAGGATCTAAACGATCAACAGAATCAGAAATCCCTGAAGGCCTTAAACGGCAGAAATCCGAACACAGCGTAGACGAAAGTACAGCTCTATTTGAAACCGAATTCGACATAGAAGTCGCCGAAAACACATCCGATATAGATATCGCCGAGACCTACGAGAAAGAATCTGAGCACAGCACAGACGAAGAACCAGCTCCATTTGAAGAAGAAATCAACACAGAAGTTGCCGACGCCACAGCCGATATAGAAATTGCCGAGACCCACGAACACAGCGAACCAGAGACAGAACCAGAAATGACAGAAGAAGTCAACGTCCCAAAGAACCTAGCTCCAGAGCCAGGATATTTTAATGGAGACAGAACCCAATTCGACGATTGGTGGAGAGCAATATCCTTATGGTTAATGTTCAACAAGATAGATGAAGAAGAACAGAAGATAGTGGCAATTTTAGCAAGAATGAAAGGAGGACTAGCAGGTCCATACGCCAACACGCAGCTACAAGCCATCCAAAACAAGAAGACACCAGACTAGGACGACTTTACGAAGGAAATAGAAGCCACATTTTCCTCGGGAAATAGGAAAGCCATAGCAAAAGGAGAAATCGAGACGTTCAAACAAGGAAAGAGGAACACGGCAGATTTCTTGATCGAGTTCGAGGCACTGAAAGCCCAAGCGGGGACAGACGACACCCACGCAATATTCCTTCTCAAACACCACACCAGAGCGGACATCATTCGAACAATAGTAGGCTACCCGACAACCTCCGTCCCAACGACATACACCAAATGGAAAACTACAATCCTCGCAGTAGGACAGGGGTACGAAGCAACAGACATTACCCGAGGGGATATCAGAACCACAACCGGAGTTACTTATGGAGGTAGAGGACAACCCATGGAGATAGGAAGACAAAGGGCGGACACCGATCAAAATGGAAAACCGAGGTGCTACAACTGCAACCTCTATGGGCACATTGCCAAATACTGCAGGAAGAAGACGAAAGTCACATACACCAAGATAACGTGCTACAACTGTGGCAAACAGGGCCACATCTCGAAGAACTGCCGGACACCCAAGAAAGTGCATATCAGAGAGATCAACGAGGACGATGAACAAGAAATGGAGGAGAAAGAGGATTTTGTCGAAGGCTCCGAGTAGGCGCAAACCCGCAAGCCAATAAACCTAGAGTTTCTATTTTATCCCACAATAGACGATATATGATTCCCCAAAAACGAAACTCTACGCGCGAACTTCTTCTCGACTCAACAATCCAGACAAGAAAAGGACGCAGACAAATCACAACCCTCGTAGACTCCGGATGCACCCACACGTGCATAGCACAATGAACGATAGACAAAGAACAGATTCCGACTAAACCCCTAGAAACCCCGATCAGGGTAATCAATGCCGACGGAACAGAAAACAAAAAAGGAGAAATAATGGACAAAGCACAACTGGTATTAAACAACGGCAACCATACGGAACAAATCGACGCGCTAGTAACCCAACTGGAAAGTGCGGACTTATATCTTGGACACGACTGGCTGGTCAAGCATAACCCGGAAATCGACTGGAACAATCATGTCATACGATTCACCAGATGCCCGGATGATTGCAAAATATCACATAGCAACATACGGTTCAATGAAAGAATACGGGCAGTCAAGGAACACATTGAAGAGAAAAAGGCGGACCGGACGAATGATGAAGACCTACCACCATACCTCCGACGATATACCCACCTATTCAACAAAAGCAACTTCGATAAACTACCCGAACACACAGTATGGGACCATGAAATAAACCTGTCTGAAGACGCCCCCCCAGTACTACAGTCCAAGGTCTACCCAATGACAATAACAGAGAAACAAGAGCTACAGAAGTTCCTCGACGAGAACCTTGCCTCAGGACAAATCAGACTATCACAATCCCCCTACGCCACCCCATGTTTCTTTATACCAAAAAAGGACGGAACCAAACGCCTGGTACAGGATTACAAAAAGCTGAATGAATACACTATCAAGGATAAAACACCACTACCACTCATAAGCGAAGTCCTAGACCGCCTAAAGGATGCAAAGATGTTCAACAAGCTCGATATCATTTGGGGATACAACAACGTCAGGATTAGAGAAGGGGATGAATGGAAGGCAGCGTTTGTAACAAATAACGGATTATTCGAGCCAACAGTCATGTTCTTCGGAATGAGCAATTCGCCAGCGACCTTTCAAAGGATGATGAACACGGTATTTCGGGAAATGTTACACGAAGGAACGCTTGTCAACTACATGGATGATTTTGTCATTCCAGGAACCACGCAGGAAGAACTCGAGGAAAGAACAACGCAGTTCTTAGACATTGCAGCCAAGCACCAGCTTTACTTCAAGCGGTCAAAATGCGTGTTCAATGCAAAAGAAATACCCATACTGGGCTTTATAGTTGGACAAGGCAGCGTTAAAATGGAGGAGGAGAAGGTGAAAGCAGTAAGAGAATGGCCGACACCCAAATCCGTAAAAGACGTCAAAAAATTCCTGGGCTTTGCAAACTTCTACCGACGATTCATACAAGACTTCAGTAACATAGCAACACCACTACACGAACTAAAGAAGAAGGACGCGCAATGGTCATGGTCAGAACAACAACAGCAAGCGTTTGAAAAAATCAAGGAGAAAATCACGAGCGAACCAGTACTAGCAATGCCTCAAGACAAAGGACAATACAGGGTAGAAGTAGACGCATCGGGATATGGAGTAGGAGTGGTGTTGTCACAAAACCAGAGTGATCAGTGGCACCCAATCACCTTTCACTCAAGAACAATGACACCGGCAGAACAAAACTACCAAATCTACGACAAAGAACTACTAGCAATCCGGGAAGCAGTCAAAACGTGGAGACAGTATCTACTCGATGCCAATGAACCATTCAAGATATGGACGGACCACAAGAACTTAGAATACTTCAGGAAACCACAACAACTCACAGGACGACAAGCAAGATGGCAACTGGAACTACAAGAATATCGCTACACGCTAAAACACATACCCGGAAAGACAAACACAAAAGCAGATGTACTATCAAGGCTAGCAAAAACGGACACCACCAGAGATAACACAGATATCACACTATTACCCGACCACTTATTCGATAACACCACCGCCGAAATCAGACAAATTTGGGAAATATCGGGGGAAGAAGACCTGAAACACCGATTACGAAAGGAGCAAAGAAGAGAAACACAGTGGCTAAGAGAAAAAGAGAAACGACCAGAGGAGATATGGGAAACTGATGGATTACCCATGTTTGAAGGAAGAATATACGTACCACCGAACGCCGAGTTACGCCAAGAAATACTCCAACAACACCATGACAAAACGGACGTAGGACACCCGGGACAGCATAGAATGATCGAACTCCTCAAAAGGACATATTGGTGGCCACAAATGCGCAATGATGTTAAACGATACATCAAAGGATGTGACACATGTCAGCGAAATAAGATACTCCGGATACGACCTACCACACATCTCCATCCACTACCGATACCCATCGGACCATGGGAAGAAATATCAATCGACATGATAGGACCACTGCCAGAATCAGAAGGATATGATGCAATACTTGTCATTGTCGATTGTTTCAGCAAAATGATCAGATTACGTGCAGTTAACACCACCCTATCATCCGAAGAGTTAGGAGATATTTATCGTGATGATATATGGAGACAACATGGGATACCCCGCAGGATTATCAGTGACAGAGGACCACAGTTCGCGTCAAAATTCATGGCAGAACTTTGTAGAGCAACCGGCACCCAACGTAACCTATCCACGGCATACCATCCACAAACAGACGGTCAGACAGAGCGCATCAACCAGGAGGTCGAAGCATACCTCAGAAACGTAATCAACCATGTGCAGGACAACTGGAAAAAATGGCTCAGCACAGCGGAATTCCAGTATAACGACAAAACACATAGCACCACAGGACATTCACCGTTCCAGATAGTATACGGACGACATCCATGGAAAGGAGATATCTCAAACACATCCAAGGCACCTGCAATCACGGAACGAATACAAGAGTTACAAGACATGCGCCAAAAAACAATTGAGATGCTACAACAGAGCCAGACGCAAATAAAGAAATGGAATAGCACAAAATCAGAACACGAGTATGAGGCAGGAAGCCAAGTTTGGCTCGAAGCGGACAACATTAGGACAACAAGGCCGACAAAAAAACTTGATCATAGGAGATACGGACCATTCCGGGTAAAAGAAAAAATAGGTGAAACAAGCTACCGACTGGAGCTACCTGAAACATGGGCAATACATAACGTGTTTAACAGCAGACTCCTCTCCCCCTATCACAAACCTGAGTATGACAACCAGCGCACCCCACCACCACTGATTCCCGAGATAATCAATGATGAGGAACACTACGAGGTAGATGAAGTCCGAGGATACCGCACAAGGGGAAAACGAAAACAGTACCTAATACACTGGAAAGGATATATGTCCGAAGAAGACACATGGGAAGATGAGGCAAATTTGGAAAATGCCAAGGGGGCGGTACAAGAGTTCATGAGCAAGATTTCGAGGACGAAACCTATAAAGAGGGGAGGTAAAAAGCAGCAATTATGAACAACAGACCTCGCATTCCAAGCAACCACTACACTCAACGCATCACTCGTGGTATCCACTTCACCCTTGACTTTGCCAACTATCTTCACAACACACCATGCCCGCCGAATGCCAACTTACTCCATACCCCTACCTCAAAGAATTCGATGAACTCGTCCCAGAAAGAACCAGCCATGAGGAGCTCGTGGAAGAAGAAACCCTAGTCGACACCATGATACTATTGGGAGCAGCAATGAAGGCAACCCAAGAAGGGGCATCTAAAATAATGGATACCCTATCCGACGCCACTCCAAGACTCAATCAGTTTATCATCGACGAAGGAAGGAGAGACCAGTTAGAGAGACACCTATATGAAATCAACGACGACCTGCAACTTATTGTCATCTCCAATATGCGAGCTCGGATGCATAGCATCCTCATAGCCCTAGCCGAACGACTCAATACATACGAGTCAAGGAGCACAGAAAACCTCTCCCACCACATCGTCAACTGACTACTTGTTAGCAACGACCCATTCCCCATCCAACATCACATCTGTCATAAATGTGAGCAAAAGACACAAGAAGCAACAGCCGCTGATCAACTGCTTCACCCCGACATCGAAGAGGAAGTAGCCCACCTCCAAACCATCCTCACCACGGTAGTACCCCCCATCACACCTATGACCTTCCACCCGCCGCAGGGATACAACACGTTGAAATCGGAAGGCGAAAAGGACAACGAATATTGGAGGGGCATAGTGCATAAACTCCTAAGCAATCACACCAATGACAACACCACGTACAATAATCACACCCACTTCCTGTTCAAAGAAGGTCCACCCCACGCGCCCCTCTGGATCGGGTTACGACGTGTTGACAAGACACCTCTCATCGGAGGAAACAAGAAGGACTTGGCCAGAGCTCTGGGAGCTGCCATACCTATGAACGAGTAAATTCTCATCGCGCCCTCCTACCTTTTCCAAACTCCGTATGTTTTACTTTACAAAGGACCTTTACAGTAATATGCATCATGAGGACATGAAGCTTGAAAGGGAGGTATTGTTACGAACTATAGATAGACCGTTCATTCCTATCTCGCGCCCATTACCTCGTGTACCCTCACACCTGTTTCACCCCTCATTCCATCTCCTGTTTCATCTCTAAAGGCGATGTCTCTTATCTAACTCGTCTACTCGTCCCCCTTATTATTAGCCTCCGCTACTAGTATATAAAGTGTAGTAGTACTTGATGTATTCCTTACACTTTACCAATCGTATCATCCCTTCTTCCTTTCTCTACTTCCTTTCCTTTATCCAAAGGCTTGCAACCTGAGTCAGAGACTAAGGTCATAACAATCTTGGACCAGAGGACATAGTGAAGTTTATTGAGGTCAACAGCAAATTCATATATGCAAGTGGACATGAGGTCCCATTCAGGGTGTACAATAATTGAAGGGTAATAACCCTTGTTGGCAAAGAAAGGCAATATGCCAGTTGTAGCACTAGGTGAGTTGTTGTAGGTGAACTTGGCAAAGGGTAAGAGTTCTGCCCAGTTGTCCTGTCAATAATTGCAATATACTTGAAGGTATTGTTCAAGAGTCTAGTTTGTCTGCTCTGTCTGTCCATTGTCTTCTGGGTGGTAGCTGGACATGGAGTATAGCTTTATATCCAGGGTCTTACCAAGCAAATAGAAGAAGTGAGAGACAAACTTAGAGCTACAGTTGGGAATAATGTGTGAGAGTATGTTATGTTTTGAAAAGACATGTAGGACAAAGAGTCAAGCAAGATCAGCAGATGTGATAGTATCAGTGTTACAACCTTAGTCTAGGACTCAGGTTGCAAGTCTTTGGATAAAAACAAGGAAGTAGAGAAAAGAGAAAGGAATGATATGATTGGTAAAGTGTAAGGAATACATCAAGTATTATTACACTTTATATACTAATGGTGAGTACTAAAAATAAGAGAACAGAGTAAAGAAGTCATAGGGATAAGTAAAATGAGACAGTAAGAGTACAGCCATAAGGGATAAAACAGGAGATAAAACAGATATACTAGAATGATGAGTACAATGGGTACATGATAGGAATGTAATGTCTATCTATAGTTCATAACAATACCTCCTTTTTTATGTTTATGACCCTATGAAGTGTAGTACTCTACTTGTTGTTTTGATCTTTGTGTAAGACATTGATAAGTTGCCATTTGGTAGGGCCAATCATTGGGGTTCCTAACTTGCATCGACATCTAATCCAGAAAGGTGCATGGTCTTGTCCACCTCTAAAAAGGACTACAGTATATTCTCAGAATATGGTAGTGTTGTTAGTTTTGGCAGCAATAAGGTTGTGAACTATTTCTTCCCAGTAGTTTTTTTGAATTGTCCTCCATCTTTGAGTGTGAGGTAGGATGGTGGTGGGTTGAATATCATTGGTTTGGATGGTGGATCTATGTTAGGTAGTTGTATAAGGAGGTAGTCTACTTTATCTCACATATCAGGTTCTATTAGATGGTCTAGAACTGATTTGTCAATCCCCTTTATTCCTTTATCTAGCCATTCTTGTTTGTCTTCCTTGTTGTATGATGGTTTTGCTGGTAGTAGGGTAGGGGTGTATGAGTTGAGTTCTATTAAGTGGCAAGCTAACTGGTATGTGGGGTTGTTACTGAAATTGATAAGGTAATTGAGATGTTTGCCTATTATGACTAGAGCACTCTGAATACAACTTTTGGCATCCATATATACCATTACATTAAGGTTAGTGGCTGCTTTGTCTAGTAACTCTTTCATGAGTGTGTGCTTTTCTGGTGTCATAGCTGCTGGGAGTGCTCTGATAGTAGTGATGAGTAGAATATAGCTTAAGACTTTGGACTGGATTTGAATATTGTTGATAGCATGCATAATGTATGTGAGGCCTTTGATGGTCAAGGTATAGTATTCAATTTGCTTGTCAGTTGTCTGTGTATTAAGGATGTTATTGAGTTCTTGTTCAAATTTGGCATCATTGGCTAAGTATGGGATGGGTCTGCATTCAGCAAATATGGTGTGTTATAGAGGTAGTTGGTAAGGTCTAGTGTGTAGTGAATACAATGAAAGGTTTTTTGGATATAGTGATTTCTTGGGGTGCAGGGTTTCTTGTTCATAATTATCACTTTTTACCTCCACTTTTTATAGGTTTTGTCCTCAAAATCTAGTTTAAAAAATCCTGTACTACCTCTTTTGCATTATTTAGGTCTGACTTATTTTCCCATATGTTTTCCTTGGAGATATACCCTTTCTAGTGTACTAGGTATTGATTTTGTCATCCTCTTTTGCAGTGTTCTCAGATCTCTTCTACTTTATACTATTCTTCATCATTGATAATCTTGGGCATGAGTGGTAATGAAATACATTGGCTGTCAAACTTGGGTTTGTGATACGGGGAGAGGAGTTAGCTGTTAAAGATATCATATATCACCTATGTTTCAGGTAGGTCCAATTGGTAACTTGGTTTGCCTATTTTTGCCTTTATTCAAAATAGTCCATAGCATCTGTAATCTAGTTTCTTGGTTGGTCTTGTTGTTTTGATGTTGTTTGCCTTAAGCCATACTTGATCTCCTGAAGTATACTTGTGTTCTGGCTTGATGCTGTTATATTTTTCCATTTGTATCTGGCTATACTGTAGTATCTTGATCATTTGTTGTTGCATGTCTTGTAGCTCCTGTATTCATTCTGTGATTGCAAGTGCCTTGGTAATGTTTGTTATATCTCCTTTCCAAGGGTATTGTCCATAAACTATCTAGAATGGCAAGTATCCAGTAGTGGTGTAAATCTTGTCATTGTATTGGAACTTTGCTGTGGTTAACCATTTTTTCCAGTTGTTTTGTATATAGTTTATTACATTCCTGAGGTATGTCTTGACCTCCTAGTTGATGCATTCCCTTTGACCATCAGTTTATGGGTAATATACCATGGATAAGTTTCATTGGATGCCAGTTGCTTTATATAATTCTACCATAAATTTTGATGTGAATTGTGGTCCTCTATTACTGATAATCCTACAGGGTATTCTGTGTGTTCTCTATATATTATCTTGATATATATCTCCTAGCTCCTCAGATGTTAAGGTTGTGTTAACCACATGTAGTCTGATTATCTTGCTGAAACAATCAACTATGACAAGTATTGTATTATGTCCTTCTAACTCTGGTAGTAGTCCTATTATATCAATTGATATTTCCTTCCAAGGTTCTGCTGGTATTGGTAATAGATAGAGATGTGTGATAGGTTTTGTTTGGAGTATCTTGTTTTGTTGGCATATATCATATCCTCTGATGTATTGTTTGACATTGTTGTATATCTGAGACCACCAATAACTCCATTTAAGAAGTTCAATCATCCGATATTGCCCTGGGTATCCTATATCTGTTTTGTTGTGGTGTTGTTGGAGTATTTCCTGTTGTATTTGGCTATTGGGTGGCACATAAATTCTTCCTTCAAACATTGGTAATTCATCTGTTTCCCATATCTCCTCCAGTCATTTCTTCTTTTCTTTTAGCCATTGTGTTTCCCTTCTTGTTTCTTTTTACAGTCAATGTTTCAGATCTTTGTCCCCTGTGATTTCCCATATTTGCCAGATCACAGTGATTGTATTGTCTTCAAATAAATGGTCAAGTAATAAGATAATATTAGTATTGTCTCAGGTGGTATTAGTTTTTGTCAGTTATAATAGTATGTTGGCTTTTGTGTTAGTCTTTCCAGAAATGTGTTTCAGTATATGATGGTATTCTTGTAACTCCATATGCTACCTTGCTTGTCATCCTATGAGTTGTTGTAGTTTTTGGAAGTATTCCAAGTTTTTGTGATCAGTCCAAATTTCGAAAGGTTCATTGGCATCAAGTAGGTATTGTCTCCAGGTCTTAACTACTTCTCAGATAGCTAGTAGTTCTTTGTCATGGATTTGGTAGTTTTGTTCTGCTAGTGTCATTGTTCTTGAGTAGAATACAATTGGATACCAATGTTTTTTTTGTTTTTGTAATAGTACTGCTCCTACTCCATAGCCTGATATATCTACCTCTACTTGGTATTGTTCCTTGTCCTGTGGCATTGCTAGTACTGGTTTGGTTATGACCTTTTTCTTGATTTTCTCAAAGGCTTGCTATTGTCGTTCTGTCTATATCCATTGAGTGTCTTTCTTTTTTAGCTCATGTAATGGGGCGGCTACATTGCTGAAGTTGTGTATGAAGTATTGGTAGAAGTTTACAAAGCCTAAGAATTTTCCAATGTCCTTTAGGGATTTGGATGTTGGCTATTCTTTTACTGCTTTCACCTTTTCCTCCTCCATTTTAATGCTGCTCTGTCTAACTACAAATCCTAGTATTAGTATTTTCTTCATGTCAAATAAGCACTTCAATCATTTGAAGTATAGCTGATGTTTTGCTGCAATGTCAAGAAATTGTTTTGTCCTTTCTTCAAGTTCTTCCTGTGTAGTACCTAGGATAATGAAGTTATCCATGTAATTGATGACTGCTCCTTCATGTAACATTTTTTGGAATACTGTGTTTTTTTTTTTTTTTTTTTTTTTTTTAATCAACAATTTATATAGTGGTGCTCGAATACAGTCCGCATGTACATACATACAAAGTTAGAATGTACAGAATGTTCAGAGCAGGGAAAGTAAACTATGTGTAAACTAACCCCTTGAGACTCAATGCCATCTAGCACATACACTAGAGAGATGTTTGGTACCTATGTTGATCAGCGAGAAAGAGGAAGAGAGGAATTCGGAAAGAGAGAGAGTGAAAGAGAGAAATTGATAGAAAGAAACTATCTACTCACAATTACAAGGGGGAACAACAAACGGTACTAGCGTGTGGGAGGGCATTTGCCCAGACACTACGGGAGGAATGGATTTTGAATGAAAACTATCTAAAATAGTAGACAAGCGAGGAAGGGAGAGATAGAGAAATGAATTTGAAGTCCATAACTGGGAGAGCATAAGAAAAAGGAAAAAGAAAAAGGTTTATGCAGGCGCAGACCCAAACCTCCTTTGCTCGACTAAGGGGCCCCTTGCAGACTAATGCCCTTACCCCCCGAAGGCGGTGTTGCAGTATCAACTTAAGCAGGTACACTCGGCTTCTCTCCAAGATCTACCAACAGAGGATTTAGACCTCTCCAGCCAGGCCACACATTCTCTGCATGGTCCGCCACGGCCCACCAGTGGTTCCAGGATCCCACCCCCGGCTGGCTTCCCGTACCCCAGCACCCACTTCGCTATGCCCATAGGGCGCGGATCCGTGTGTTAACAGTGTCTGAGGTCTCTGTCTTGCAGGGGCTGCTACCAGGGAGGTGATTGCACCTTGCTTACAAAGTAAATCCATGGAATGCCTTGCGATACCCACGTGGAATAGCGCCCTGGAGTTTGAGTGATCCCTACTAACATCCAATGCTACTAGAGAAAGATATACATATCCTAACTGCAGTTGGAGGGGGGTAGCCTGTCCTTGCAGTTGGCTTGTTTTTTGCCCTAACCCCCTCTTATCAACTCCTATCCTTTCGGACCCTCTCGGGCTCAGCTGGGCAGTTTTTCTCAACACGCCCCCAGCTGGGAAACGGGGTGGAATGAAGCCTCTCCCGTAGTTCCCATGTTGGAGTAGATGCTTAGTTAGACTAGACTTGTACTGCAGCTCAGTCAAATAGACTGATGCTAGTCCCACCATTGGGGAACTATGACACCATTTTGGGAGTGCACTGGGTCCCTCCACTGCTAGAGGAACCCTCAAGGTGAATGGGCAGAAGGTAACCAGCATGCCCAGTCTTTGAGCCCCTTTGCCAAGGGGGTACCCCCCGCTGTCCTGTACAATCCGGTATCAACTCTTGTCTAGAGAAAGTGACAGGTATACCCCGTCATTAAGGCCCTTTGCCAAGGGGCCACTCCCCCTGCTTGAACTAATTCTCATCCACCATATGACGGATCCCAACCTCTGTTTATGCATCCAAGATCAAGCGAGTATGCAGCGGCTAGCATACCCAGCCTTTAACCTCCTTCACCAAGGGAGTACTACACATCATCCTGTGTATAAGACAGTGCCAGGACCTAACGTCCAGCAAGAACAGGCCAGAAGCCCCCAACCAGAGAACCATCCCAATTAGGAAGGTAGTGGTAAGAGGTCAAGAAGGGATATTGGAACACTGTGTTCATCATCCTTTAGAATATTGCTGGTAAGTTGCTCATTCCAAAAAACATAATTATTGGCTTGAATAATCCATTGTTTGTTACAAACACTACTTTCCATTCATTGCCTTTTCTGATCTGGATGTTACTGTATCCCCAATAATATTGAGCTTGTTGATGACTTTTGCATTCTTAAGTCAGTTGATAACTTTGCTTATCAACAAAAGTAGTGTTTTGTCTTTGATTGTGTATTTGTTTAGCTTTTTGTAGTCCTGTACTAGTTGCTTCTTGGGTATAAAGAAGCATGGGGTGGTGTAAGGGGATTATGATGGTCAAATTTGTCCTGAAGTAATATTTTTATCAAGGAATTTTTGCAGTTCTTGTTTTTCTATTATTGTCATAGGATATACTTTTGACTGTAGTACTGGTGGTATGTCTTCTGTCAGGTTTATCTCATGGTCCCATATTGTGTGCTCAAGCAGTTTGTCAAAGTTTTTTTTGTTGAACAAGTGTGTGTATTGTTATAGATATGTTGGTAGGTCTTCCAGGTTTGTTTAGTTGGTCTTCTTCTCTTCTATGTGTTCTTTTACTGTGTGTATTCTTTCTCTGAACCATATATTGTTGTGGTGTGTGGTGCAATCCTTCAGACATCTTGTAAAGTATATTACATTATTTGTTCAATCAATTTCTAGGTTATGTTTGACTAGCCAGTTATGTCCAAGGTATAGGTCTGCACTTTCTAGCTGTATTACCATTGCTTCAATTTCTTCCATATGTTTTCCATTGTCTAGTACCAGGTATGCTGTGTCTATTATTTCTCCTTTCTTGTTTTCAGTTCCATTGGCATTGATTACTCTTATCAGAGTTTTGAAAGGTTTGGTTGGAATTTGTTCTTCTTCTATTATTCTCTATACTATGTATGTGTGGGTGTATCTAGAGTCTACTAGTATGATAATTTGTTTGGGTCCCTTTGTTGTTCTGATTATTGAGTTGAGGAGAAGTTTACATATCAAGTTCTTTTTCTATTATATTGTCTATTGTAAAATAAAACAGGAATTCTAGGGTTATTAGCTCACAGGTTTGTACTTACTTGGAGCCTTCAGTAAAATCCTCCTTTGCCTCTTCTTCTTGCTCAATTTCCTTGGTGATCTCTCTGATATGTACTTTCTTTGGTACTTTACAGTTTTTGGAGATGTGGCCCTGCTTTCCACAATTATAGTATGTTATTTTGGTATATGTGACTTTTGTCTTCTTGCAGCAATATTTAGTGATATGCCTGTATAGGTTGTAGTTGAAATATCTTGGTTTCCTATTTTGATTGGTGTCTGCCCTCTATCTTCCAATCTCTATTGGTTGTCCTCCACCTTCATAAGTAACTCCAGTGGTAGTTCTAACATCTCTTCAGATGATATCCATAGTTTTGTATTCTTGTTCTACTACAAAGATCATAGTTCTCTATTCCTT
The DNA here is from genome assembly GCA_963576785.1 of Chlorophyllum brunneum. NCBI lineage: Eukaryota > Fungi > Basidiomycota > Agaricomycetes > Agaricales > Agaricaceae > Chlorophyllum > Chlorophyllum brunneum. The sequence goes on from OY756148.1 coordinate 1,406,497, forward strand.
GTATATTGTCAGAATTAAGGTTGCCAGATAGCCTACAATAGTTCTGATAATATTTGCTCTAGTGTGTCACTTGAGAAGGAATATAGTATGTGTGTTGTCCATTCTAGCTTGGGTTTTTAATACTTCAAACTCTATTAAGAAGTCTGCGGTGTTTCTCTTTCCCTATTTGAACAGCTCAATTTCTCCTTCTGCTATTGCTTTCCTGTTTCCTAAGGAGAATATGGCTACCATCTCCATTGCAAAGTCATTGAATACTGGTGTTTTCTTATCTTGGATTACCTGCAATTTGGCATTAGTGTGAGAACCTACTAGTCCTCCTTTTATCTATGCTAATACTCCAATTATCTTCTGCTTGTTATCATTGATCTTGTTGAAGAGTGTCCATAAGGACATTGCTCTCCACTACTTATCAAACTTGGTTCTATTTCCATTGACGTATCCTGGTTCTGGAGCTAAGTTCTTTGGAAAGTTAATTTCGTCAGCTATTTCTGGTTCTATTTCATCTTTTGGATCCAATTGTGACTAGTGATCCCTGAATATCTGTTGGTCTTGGAGCTTTAGGTCTTCTCAGTGTCCTTGATGAGCTACCACTACTCATATACTATCATCCTGATTAGAGGCTATTATTCCAAGCCTAGGTACAAATAGTGGCACCTCTCTTGCAAGATAAGTCGAATGACACTTTACCAAATGTTACAACCTTAGTCTAGGACTTAGGTTGCAAGTCTTTGGATAAAGACAAGGAAGTAGAGATAAGAGAAAGGGATAATATAATTGGTAAAGTATAAGAAATACATCAAGTATTACTATACTTTATATACTAATGGTGAGTACTAAAAATAAGAGAACAGAGTAAAGGAGTTATAGGGACAAGTAGAATGAGTCAGTAAGAGTATAGCCATAAGGGATGAAACAGGAGATGAAACAGATATACTAGAATAATGAGTATAATGCATGCATAATAGGAATGTAATGTCTATCTATAGTTCATAACAGACAGGGGACAAAGCTTGATTACTTTGTGAGGTAGTTGACAATGACTAGAATGGAGTTGTAGCCAGTAGATTTAGGGAGTTTTTTGATAAAGTCCATAGAAATTGAGTGTCAAGGGCAGTCAGGAATGGGGAGCTGTTTCAATAGTCTATAGGGATGGTGATGTTGAGACTTGCTAGATATACAGGTAATGCAACTTTTGCAGAAATCCTTTACAAAACTGTAGACTTTTGGCCAGGTATAGTCATGTTGGACTAAGTCTAGAGTCTTGTTCTGACCAAAATGTCTGGACAGCATATGATTATGTTTATACTGGAGGACTTGTAAATGAAGGTTACCAGAGTCAGGAACATAAATGTAGTCATCAAGTCATAGGAAACCAGCTGTATTGAGTAACCAGTGGCCTTGAGAATTGGCAAGGTACTTAGCAGCCAGAGAGTCAGAGTGTAGTACTGTTCAAATGTTGGTATTGAGTTGCTCATAGTCTAGGACTACAGCTACTCAGAGAAAAGGGAAGTATAAGGATGTGGCATAGATGAATGCAGTAAGTTACTCTTGAGTGAACACAGGTCAGAAGTTATGTAGGTTGACTGTGGTGTAGCTATTATTCCCCCCTTTAGAGTAGACATTCCATTGTCTAGTTAGCAAGTTAGGCTTTGTCCCAAGATAGCCAGAACAGAAGCATATAACAAGGTTGAACTGAGAAAGATACTCTGACCAGTGAGCCTACTGGCAAGTAAGTACCTTGGTAGTACAGAAATACTCCAAGTTCTTATAATTAGTGACTATATCAATGGAGAGAGCAGAACTCTCAAGGTAGTGTTACTAGATACAAAAAGACTCAAATATAGCCAGTAATTTCTTGTTGTGAGTGTTGTAGTTAGACTTGGCAGAATTGAAAGTATGGGAGTGGAATGCAATAGGGTGAATGTCACCATCAGTAGCAATAACAGAGAGGATAGCCACAAGAGTATAGTCAGAGACATCAGTTCCGACTATGATCTGAGAGTCTAGGATCCAGGGGATAAGGATAGGAGCAGTAATAAAAACCTTCTTGAGCATCTCAAAAGCTTTATGACAGTCATCATCAAAATTCCAAGCCATACTCTTGTGAGTGAGGTAGGTGAGAGGAATAACAATATCAGAATAACTATGAATGAAGTGTTAATAGAAATTAGCAAAGCCTAAGAAAGACTGAATATCCTTGACCTTCTTTGGCTCAGGCCAATCTTGAATGGTCTTGACCTTTTCTTTGGACATCATAAGACTATTAGATGAAAGGATGTACCCTAGATACTTGACTGAATCTGAGTGGAATTCACACTTATCAGCTTAAGCATACAGGCCATGTTTATAGAGCTATAGAGGACTTCTCAGATGTACTCCTCATGTTTAGAGTCATTGTCTGAGTAGATTAGAATATTATCCAAGTAGATTACAACGCATACATTAAGCATATTCTTGAAGATATTGTCTATGAAGTATTGGAAAGTAGCAGTGTATTTGTTAGTCCAAATAGTATGACTATCTATTTGAATGAACTGTAGTGCATCCAAAAAGCTGTCTTCTATTCATCATCTTTGGCTATGTGGATGAGGTGGTAGGCATATCATAGGTTAATCTTGGCATAGATACAAGCTTTATGAGGGATATCAAGTAGATCAGAGATGAGTGGTAAAGAATAGCAGTCCTTCTTGGAGACCTTGTTGAGGCCATAAAAGTCCACACAAAGCTATAGAGAGCCATCCTTTTTCTTGACAAAAAGAACTGGAGCACTATGCGGAGAGGTGAATGGATGGATAAAGCCATTGGATAGGTTCTTGTCAATGAATTCTTGCAGAGCTTGTAGCTCAACCTGAGAGAGGGAATAGATAATACCAGTAGGTAGTACTATGCCCTCTTCTAAGTTGATTTTCAAGTTGAACAGATGGTGTAGTAGTGGTACATCTGCTTGAGATTTGCTGAAAACATCTGCAAACTTGTGGTATTGTGAAGAAACATTTGATAAATCAACAAGGTTAGACAGCTATGCAGATGTAGCCTTTGGAGGATTAGATTTGGAATTGATAGTGAATACAAATGAACCAGGCTGGTAGGTGGCTTGTACAAATGCAGCCATGCCAATCAGGCTAATATAAGGGACAGATAGTGATGACTGAGGAGCCTGAACAATGTTCAAGGCTAATGTAGGGGTGCATACAGAACAGATGGAAGCTGGAAAGTCGAGATAATGTGGACAGAAAGTGATACTGCCCAAAACCCAGTCAATTAACAGATTGTAGCAGGTGAGCCAGTTGTGTCCAAGGACCACAGAGCAAGAAGGATCCAGCCAAGTAACATAGAAGTCAAAAGTCATAGACTTACTGGTAGGAAAGGACAGAGGTAGGGTTACAGATTTGGTTATGTATGTATTCAAAGTACTATCAAACAGTCAAAGTTCAATAAAAGAGATAAAAGTCATTGGGATAAAATGGGAATGGACAAGAGACAAGTCAATAAAGCAATAGGTTAAGCCACTATCCAATAGAGCTGGAAAAGAGTCATCCACAGAGATGTCTGAGCTGGGTAATGAGAAAAACAGAGAGGTAATTGGGATATGAAAAGCATTGGGGTTTGAAAGAGTGGATCCATTGAGTTGGTAACTCTCTGTAGCACAGATGAATTCAATGTAGTCCTTAGTCTGTGCAGAATCCTGAGGACCACTCTCTATTTTTTCAACCCCATAGTGGAGGTTGGAGCAACAGGGTTCACAGGGGCCATAACATGATGTCCTTTAGGTTTAGAAGTTGATGATGTATGTGAGGTTCCAGTTTTACTCATAGTGGTAGCTTTCTTCAGACAGTTGGCTAGTCTGTAATCACTAGCACAATAGATATATAAGCCTTGGTTGAAGTGATACTGTTACTCCTGAGGTATAAGTTTGTTGTTCATAATGAGCTATTTGGACAAGGGAGATTTGGAGCTGCTAAAACTAGAAAATCTGCCAGATGAGGCTGAACAGTTACTAGAGGGTTTAGGAGGAAGTTTATTTGAAGGGATAGTTTTGCTACTGTCAGAATTGTGAGGTGTTGAAGGGGAAGGTAAGGCAATATGTTTCTTTGGCTGTAAGGGGTCTTCTTGAGCAGAATTTCTCTTACTGATGCTCCCAGTAACATTGGTCAATCCTATTGGCCAGTTTCTTCATTGACTTCAAATTCTCAGGTCTATCCTCAATCATTATGGTCATAATATCTGAGAAGGTAGACTCTTGTAGAAGTAGTAGCAGAGATAGATAAGGCCCTAGTTTGCCATAGCTGTGAGACAGTTGAATTCAAGTTCATAGGTCATAATGTGTTGGTTGTACTTCATGACAAGGTGTTCTAAATCATTGCAAGCTTCTCCAGCTAGGTCCATGGACCCAAAGTAAGAAGTGAGTTCTTCAACAAAGGAGTCCTAATTGTTAAGCAAGAGGTTATCACTAAAGGTAATGTCCTCGCTTCCAAAGTAGGTTTGGAAAAGGCAGAGGGTAGTACTGAATAAGTAGGTAATAGCAAAAGCAACTTTGGAATTGTTGGCTTTGAACTGGTAAGGATTGGCAACAAAGTAAATGATGCATTGAAAGACCTAATCTTTCAGTTTGAGAGAGTCTGAGCTGTCAAAAGTATCCAGTTTGCAAGCCTTGATTTTAGAATAGTTGTTAGGAGCTGAAGAACTGGGGCATTCTTGACTATCCAAAGTTTTGGCCAGATGAGATAAAGCATAGGCCATAGTACAAGTAGGGTCTGTAGGTAGTTTGTTACTATCTTTGGATAAGTCATTATTGCCACCTTTGGCAACTGGTTCATTGACAGTGATAGGTGGTTGGACAGGAGTGTGGTTATGGGTAGTAGTGGAGGTTTGTGTAGGTTTTGTGGATGCAAAAGAGTAGGTGAGACAAGTAGTCATAAGGGGAGAGAGATGATACTGAAGATATGAGTCTGATAATATTGTTAAGTACAAGACTAAAAATGAGAGTACAGTCCTTATAGAATGGTAGACTAGACAGATAGGGGACCTTGGCTTCAGCTTGTATGCTGTACTCCTCTAGGTATTGTAGTGGTCTTCACTTAGATAACCTCTTGCCACTAGGACAAAGATCAGACACAGGTAGTAGACAAGTGGAAGAATTACTTATATAGTAGAGAATGGTAGAAAGAGATAGCCAGAGACTAAAGTAGATTATCAGACTACTGAATACAAGTGTACCAAGGACTACTTATATACTAGTAGTGGAAAAGTATTAGAAAGTCAACAGACTAGATAATGGAGTAACTAGATAGAAAAAGGTAAAAAAAACATTATATGATATTAGTAACAGGAATATAATGCAATAACACAACAGGTGATACTGAAGAATGGAGTAATAGAGGTAAAAAGGAATCAGAATATAAAAGAAAACAAGATGGACAAAAGTAGACAGAAACAAATATAGGAAAGGTTGATTGATAGGTCCAGAATAAAGATAAGTATAATCTATAAGTGATTTTCTGTACAAGCTGAAGACCGGAACTAAGGTAGAATCATGTCTGTGTACAGGCATGTGAGTTACCAGTTATAATATTTGGCTCAAGTATAGGCAAATTAATATCAATGTTTTGCTCACATGCTAGTAGAGGAAGTTGTAGTCTTTTAGGCACATACTCATTTTCTTCTGGAATATGATCACCAAGACTTGGGAGAGGTATTAGGTTGGCTATAATTCCATTGTCCTTGCCTTGGCTAACCAAAAGATTTGTATCTTTTATAATTACTAAGAATATCCTTCAGGTATTGGCAGTTATCATAAACATTTCCTTCTCTTTGTGGAACCTGAAAGGTGATTCAATCACAAAGTTTTCTTGGTGCTTCAATGTCCAGATGGGATATGAAGATCCCTTCTAGAATGGGTATAGGAGCTCAGTCATTGGTATGTAGATTAGGCATAGGTACAGCCTTCTCAATATTATTCTTAACCTTAACTCCTTCTGGAGACTAAGATGGCATAGGTGGAGAGGAATGTAGAGTAGGATTCTTGTAGAATAATCCTGAAGAAGATTCTGTAGAAGAAAAAGAATACAGAGGTGACAGAGTCCACTCTCTAGGACTAGGAGTAGGAGTTTGTGGACAAGGAGGTGGCAGCAGTGGTCTTGCATACAGTACACTTGGACTGGATAGTCCTGGAACAAATCTATCTCTGGAAATATATGTTATTATTTGTGCTTATTACAGCTGTTACGACCTTAGTCTCTGACTCAGGTTGCAAGTCCTTGGATAAAGACAAAAAAGTAGAGAAGGGAGTAAGGGATGATACGATTGGTAAAGTGTAAGGAATACATCAAGTATTACTACACTTTATATACTAGTGGTGACAGTTAATAATAAGGGAGAGGGGTAAATGAGTCAGATAGGAGGCATAGCCTTTAGGGGTAAAACAGGGAATGAAACGAGAAGTGAAACAAGTATGAGGGTACACAAGGTGACGGGCACACGATAGGAATGAATGGTCTATCTATAGTTCATAACAATACCTCCCTTTCAAGCTTCATGTCCTCATGATGCGTATTACTGTAAAGGTCCTTTGTAAAATAAAGCATACGGAATTGGGAGAAAGCGGGACAATGCGATGAGAATTTACTCATTCATAGGTACAGCAGCTCCCAGAGCCCTGGCCGGGTCCTTCTTGTTTCCTCTGATGAGAGGTGCTTTGTTGACACGTCTTAAGCTGATCCAGAGGGGTGCGTGTGGCGGTCCTTCTTTAAACAGGAAGTGGGTGTGATTGTTGTACATGGTGTTATCGTTGGTGTGATTGCCTAAGAGCTTATGCACTATACTCCTCCAGTATTCGTTGTCCTTTTCACCTTCTGATTTTAATGTGCTATATCCTTGCGGTGGGTGGAAGGTCATGGGTGTGATGGGGGATACTACCGTGGTGAGGATGGTTTGTAGATGGGCCACTTCTTCTTCGATATCGGGGTGAAGTAATTGGTCGGCGACTGTTATTTCCTGTGTCTTTTGTTCGCATTTATGACATATGTGATGTTGGATGGGGAACGGGTCGTTACTAGCAAGTAGTCGGTTGACAATATGGTGGGAGAGATTGTCTGTACTTCTTGACTCATATATGTTGAGTTGTTCGGCTAGGGCTACGAGGATACTGTGCATCTGAGCTCACATATTGGAGATGACGATAAGTTGCAGGTCATCATTGATTTCATATAGGTGTCTCTCCAATTGGTCTCTCCTTCCTTCATTGATGATGAACTGGTTGAGTCTTGGAGTAGCATTGGTTAAGGTATCCATTATTTTAGATATGCCTTCTTGGGTTGCCTTCATTGCTGCGCCCAATAGTATCATGGTGTTGACTAGGGTTTCTCCCTTTACGAGTTCCTCGTGGCTGGTTCTTTCTGGGACGAGTTCATCGAACTCTTTGAGGTAGGGGTATGGAGTAAGTTGGCATTCGGCGGGCATGGTATGTTATAAAGATAGTTGGCAAAGTCAAGGGTGAAGTGGATACAGTGAGTGATGCTTTGAGTGTAGTGGTTGCTTGGAATGCGAGGTTTGTTGTTCATAATTGCTGATTTTTACCTCCCCTTTTTATAGGTTTCATCCTCGAAATCTTGCTCATAAACTCTTGCACTGCTTCCTTGGTATTTTCCAGATTTGCTTCATCTTCCCATGTATCTTCTTCGGACGTATATCCTTTCCAGTGTATTAGGTACTGTTTTTGTTTTCCTCTTGTGCGGTGTCCTTGGACTTCATCTACCTCATAGTGTTCTTCATCATTGATTATCTTGGGGATCGGTGGTGGCGGAGTACACTGGCTGTCATACTCGGGTTTGTGATAGGGGGAGAGGAGTCTGCTGTTAAACACGTTATGTATTGCCCATGTTTCAGGTAGCTCCAGTCGGTAGCTTGTTTCACCTATTTTTTCTTTTACCCGGAATGGTCTGTATCTCCTGTGATCAAGTTTTTTTGTCGGTCTTGTTGTCCTAATATTATCTGCTTCAAGCCAAACTTGGTCTTCTGCCCTGTACTTGTGTTCTGGTTTCGTGCTGTTCCATTTCTCCATTTGCATCTGGTTTTGTTGTAGCATTTTGATCATCTCTTGGCATATGTCCTATAACTCCTGTATTTGCTCCGTGATTGCAGGTGCCTTGACTGTGTTTGAGATATCCCCTTTCCATGGATGTTATCCGTATACTATCTGGAACGGTGAATGTCCTGTGGCACTATGTGTTTTATTGTTATACTGGAATTCTACTATGCTAAGCCACTTCTTCCAGTTGTTCTACGCATAGTTGATTACGTTTCTGAGGCATACCTCGATCTCTTGGTTGATGCGCTCCGTCTGACCATCTGTTTGTGGATGGTATGCCATGGATAGGTTGTATTGGGTGCCGGTTGCTCTGCAAAGTTCTGCCATGAATTTTGATGCGAATTGTGGACCTCTGTCACTGATGATTCTGTGGGGTATCCCATGTTGTCTCCATATGTCATCCCGATAAATATCTCCTAACTCTTCGGATGATAGGGTGGTGTTAACTGTGCATAGTCTGATCATTTTGCTGAAACAATCAACGATGACAAGTATCGCATCATATCCTTCTGATTCTGGTAGTAGTCCTATCATGTCGATTGATATTTCTTCCCATGGTCCAATGGGTATTGGTAGTGGATGGAGATGTGTGGTAGGTCATATCCGGAGTATCTTGTTTTGCTGACATGTGTCGTATCCTTTGATGTATCGTTTAACATCATTGCACATTTGTGGCCACCAATATGTCCTTTTGAGGAGTTCGATCATTCTATGCTGTCCCAGGTGTCCTACGTCTGTTCTGTTGTGGTGTTGTTGGAGTATTTCTTGGTGTAACTCGGCGTTTGGTGGTACATATATTCTTCCTTCAAACATAGGTAGTCCATCAGTTTCCCATATCTCCTCTGGTCGTTTCTCCTTTTCTTTCAGCCACTGTGTTTCTCGTCTTTGCTCCTTTCGTAATTGGTGTTTCAGGTCTTCTTCTCCCGATATTTCCCAAATTTGTCTGATCTTGGTGATAGTGTTATCGAATAGGTAGTCAGGTAATAGCATGATATCTGTGTTGTCTCTGGTTGTGTCCGTTTTTGCTAGTCTCAATAGCACGTCCGCTTTCGTGTTTGTTTTCCCGGGTATGTATTTTAGTGTGTAGCAATATTCCTGTAATTCCAGTTGCCATCTTGCCTGTCTTCCTATGAGTTGTTGTGGTTTCCTAAAGTATTCTAAGTTCTTGTGGTCCGTCCATATCTCGAATGGTTTGTCAGCATCAAGTAGGTATTGTTTCCACATTTTGGTCACTTCTCGGATTGCTAGTAGTTCTTTGTCGTAGATTTGATAGTTTTGTTCTGCCGGTATCATTGTTCTCGAGTGAAAGGCGATTGGATGCCACTGGTCATTCTGGTTTTGCGATAGTACTGCTCCTACCCCGTATCCTGATGCATCCACTTCTACCCTGTATTGTCCTTTGTCTTGAGGCATTGCTAGCACTGGTTCACTCGTGATCTTTTCCTTGATCTTCTCAAATGCCTGTTGTTGTCGTTCTGACCATGACCATTGCACATCTTTCTTCTTCACCTTGTGTAAGGGTGTTGCTATGTTACTGAAGTCTTGTATGAATTGTTGGTAGAAGTTTGCAAAACCCGGGAATTTTTCGATGTCTTTCACGGATTTGGGTGTTGGCCATTCTCTTACTGCTTTCACCTTCTCCTCCTCCATTCTAATGCTGCCTTGTCCAACTACAAAGCCCAGTATGGGTATTTCTTTTGCATCGAACACACATTTTGATTGCTTGAAGTAAAGTTGGTACTTGGCTGCAATGTCTAAGAACCACGTTGTTCTTTCCTTGAGTTCTTCCTGTGTGGTTCCTGGAATAACAAAATCGTCCATGTAGCTGACAAGCATTCCTTCGTGTAACATTTCCCAAAATACTGTGTTCATCATCCTCTGAAAGGTCGCCAGTGAATTGCTCATTCCGAAAAACATGACCGTAGGTTCGAATAATCCGCTGTTTGTTACAAACGCTGCCTTCCATTCATCCCCTTCTCTGATCCTGACGTTGTTATATCCCCAAATGATATCAAGCTTGTTGAACACCTTTGCATCCTTTAGCTGGTCTAGGACTTTGCCTATGAGTGGCAGTGGCGTCTTATCCTTGATAGTATGTTCATTCAGCTTTTTGTAATCCTATACCAGGCATTTTGTTCCATCCTTTTTTGGTATAAAGAAACATGGGGTGGCGTAGGGGGATTGTGATGGTCTGATTCGTCCTGAGGCAAGGTTCTCGTCAAGGAACTTCTGTAGTTCCTGTTTTTCCGTTATTGTCATTGGGTAGATCTTGGACTGTAGAACCGGGGGTGCATCTTCAGACAGGTTTATCTCGTGGTCCCATACCGTGTGCTCAGGTAGTTTATCGAAGTTTTTCTTATTGAATAGGTGGGTGTATCGTCGGAGGTATGGTGGTAGGTCTTCATTCTTTGTCTAGTCTGCCTTTTTTTCTTCGATGTGCTCTTTGACTGTGCATATCCTCTCGTTGAACTGTATGTCGCTATGTGGTATTTTGCAATCATCTGGGCATCTGGTGAATTGTATGACGTAATTGTTCCAATCGATTTCTGGGTTATGCTTGACCAGCCAGTTGTGTCCGAGATATAGGTCTGCGCTTTCCAATTGTGTTACTAGAGCTTTAATTTGTTCCATGTGATTACCGTTGTTTAGTACCAGTTGTGCCTTGTCCATTATTTCCCCTTTTTTATTTTCTGTTTCATCAGCATTGATTACTCTGATCGGGGTTTCCAGAGGTTTAGTCGGGATCTGTTCTTTGTCTATCATTCATTGTGCTATGCACATGTGGGTGCATCCGGAGTCTATGAGGGTTGTAATTGGTCTGCGTCCTTTTCTTGTCTGGATTGTTGAGTCAAGGAGAAGTTTGCACATAGAGTTTCGTTTCTGGGGAATTACGTATTGTCTATTGTGGGATAAAACAGAAACTCTAGGTTTATTGGCTCGCGGGTTTGCACTTACTCGGAGCCTTCGACAAAATCCTCTTTCTCCTCCTTTTCTTGTTCACCGTCTTCATTGATTTCTCTGATATACGCTTTCTTGGGTGCCCTGCAGTTCTTCAAGATGTGGCCTTGTTTGCCACAATTGTAACATGTTATCTTGGTGTATGTGACTTTCGTTTTCTTCCTGCAGTATTTGGCAATATGCCCATAGAGGTTGCAGTTGTAGCACCTCGGTTTTCCATTTTGATTGGTGTCTGCCCTTTGTCTCCCTATCTCTATGGGTTGTCCTCCACCTCCATAAGTAACTCCGGTGGTAGTTCTGACATCTCCTTGGGTGATGTCTGTTGCTTCATACCCTTGTCCTACTGCAAGGATTGTAGTTTTCCATTTGTTGTATGTCGTTGGGATGGAGGTTGCCAGGTAGCCTACTATGGTTCGGATAATGTCTGCTCTGGTATAGCGTTTGAGAAGGAATATCACGTGGGTGTCGTCTGTCTCTGCTTGGGCTTTTAATGCCTCGAATTCAATTAAGAAATCTGCCATGTTCTTCTTTCCTTGTTTGAACGTCTCGATTTCTCCTTCTGCTATGGCTTTTCTATTCCCCAAGGAGAATGTGGCCTCTATTTCCTTTGTAAAGTCATCCCAATCTGGTGTTTTTTTGTTCTGGATGGCTTGCAGCTGCGTGTTGGTGTAAGGGCCTGCTAGCCCCCCTTTCATTCTTGCCAAAATTGCTACTATCTTCTGTTCGTCTTCGTTTATTTTGTTGAACATCAACCACAAGGATATTGCTCTCCACCAATCATCAAATTTGGTTCTATCTCCATTGAAATATTCTGGCTCTGGGGCTAGGTTCTTTGGAATGTTGATTTCTTCTATCATTTCTGGTTCTGTCTCTGGTTCGCTGTGTTTGTTTTCATGGGTCTCGGCGATTTCTATATCGGCTGTGGCATCGGTGATTTCTGTGTCGATTTCTTCTTCAGATGGGGCTAGTTCCTCGTCTGTGCTGTGCTCGGATTCTTTCTCATAGGTCTCGGCAATATCTATATTGGGTGTGTTCTCAGCAACTTCTATGTCGAATTTGGTTTCAAATAGAGCTGTATTCTTATCTACGCTATGTTCGGATTTCTGCCGTTTAAGGCCTTCAGGGATTTCTGGTTCTGTTGATCGTTTGGATCTTGTTGCTATGGGTGAACCCTGGATATCTGTTGGTCTCGGAGCTCTGTATCTTCTTGGTGTTCTCGATGAGCTACTGCTGCTCATATACTGTCATCCTGGTTGGAGGCTATTATTCCAAGCCTAGCTACAAATAGTGGCACCTCTCTTGCAAGGTGAGTCGAATTACACTTTACCAAATGTTACGACCTTAGTCTCTGACTCAGGTTGCAAGTCCTTGGATAAAGACAAGGAAGTAGAGAAGGGAGTAAGGGATGATACGATTGGTAAAGTGTAAGGAATACATCAAGTATTACTACACTTTATATACTAGTGGTGACAGTTAATAATAAGGGAGAGGGGTAAACGAATCAGATAGGAGGCATAGCCTTTAGGGGTGAAACAGGGAATGAAACGAGAAGTGAAACAAGTATGAGGGTACACGAGGTGACGGGCACACGATAGGAATAAACGGTCTATCTATAGTTTGTAACAACAGCTACATTTCCTGTAACTCGCTCTTCAGTATTATTCATCTAATATTTGTTATTAAGGTTATGCCCTCTAACTCATATTATGCACCATTTCCTCATATATTTCATGAGCTAAGATCACTGTTGCTCCAATTATACTACTTAACACCACTGATGATATCATAGTGTTTCAAGGGACTATGAAGTTATTACTGACTTATTATGTATAATTATTACTTGTAGGTCTTAGGGTTTGCTACCCAGATACTTAGTATATAAAGCAATATATATTCTCTTATGTTTCTTTAGATAATTTACTTGATTTCTACCTTACTCTACTTAACTAACAGCAACTCACTTAGTAACTTCACTATCTACTAACTACATTATTAGTAAGTCAGATTATCCATCTATCACTACATGTTACTATGCTGGAAAACAGGATATAGGCCCTAGATTGCCTGCTCCCCATACACTATGACTGGCTGCAACTAAATTGTAGATAGGCTAATTTGACCAGTCTTATAGAGCATAGTCTTTCTAACCTATCTCTCTAACATAACTCATTTGTTTCATACTCTATACAGACTTCTGTATATAGGTTCATAGCTTAAACAGTGCAGTGGCACAGATCTGGTTGCCCATGAATCTGATCACTAATTATGTCTATTTTTAGACTACAATGTCTTCTCTTATTTTTGTAGTACTTAGCTCTATTCCAGTTCTCTCCAGTACTACTAATTATACTGAGTGGGCAGATTGGATATAGGATACCCTTGCCTTGGTCTTTGCCAACAGTACTCTTATTCTTGGTGATAAGTATCTGCTAACACCTTTGTTGCAAATACATACTCTTGTCCTTACCTATATAATTATCCTGCTTCCCACAGGCCAGGTGGTAATTGAATATGCTGTATGCATCTGTCTTCACTGGATTATATACTCAATTATCAAGAGTAAACTTTCTGCCAAGATAATCAAAGGGAACTTCCCTGATATCAACAGTTTGTGACTATACCTTTGTACCACATATAGTATGAAGTCTATCTCCAGCCTCTATTCAAAGGACCTACCTCTACCCCCATCCAAATGAGGATCTCTCTGGCCTGATTGCCAAGCTTACTGTTCTTTATGAGCAGTTTGATACTAATGGCAATTGTACTATTCCAGATCATCAAAGCAATAACTCTTCTTTCTGGTATTCCTAATGCATGGAATATTGTAACTCTATTCCTTATGGTAAACACCCAGATCTTGGCCATCACCTTTGTATTGGTCTGAGGAGCTATAATGGGCCACTGGTCAATACTTAAGGTGAACCAGGCGGTCAACAAATTCTTTGGTATAAAACTACAAAGCATGTTCTCTCACTATCAGAAATAAGCAGCAGTAGCAATGCAGTCCCCTGCAGAAGTAGCAGCAGCAAGAGCAGCAGTCATGCCCTCAGTACCAGTAGCAACAGCAATCTCTACAGCAGTAATGCCAGTAGTAGTCTCAAGGGGAAGGAGAGAAGAAAAAGAGGCAATATTGAACAAGGGGCAATAGCAAAGACTGTTAGAGTTGATCAGCTATCTTATCTTATTAGAGCTTATCTAGTATTATCTCATCTTATTTGGTTCATCTCATCTTATCCTAGATAGCCTTAGATAGTTAGTCACATGATTTGGTAGTGCACAGACCACCCTCTGTACATATATAAGGAATACCCCAGCTTCCCCAAATATCAATCCTTTACCCATTATGTGTCAGTGTTAGTGTTAGTGTCTGTGTCTGTGTCTGTATCTCATTTCTCTTTTATCATCTTCTTTGTGTTGCCTCTACCCTTTCTACCCCCTTTTGTGTTCCCACCTTTAACAAAGGCTGAGTAAATGAGATTAACACTGGGCAACTAGCTCTATCCAGAAATGATGCCAGGTAACTGGCTTATATGATGGACTCTTTCAAGTTTGGCTTTTCCAAGTTGATAACTAAACCAAAAAGACTTCTCAAGATCTCTGGCACTATCTATCTCCCAACTAGCCTTTCCTCCAATGGCTACCTCCATTATGGAGGTTGACAAACTCTTTGGCACTACACCAGCTACCAAACCAGTTGTGAGCATCCCCACTCTGGCCACTGTCAAGAAAGACAAGAATAAAGTATTGATAAGATTTGAGAACAAGGATTACTCAGATAAAGCAATGGCAGGTAAGCCAGATCTTGCTAACTTTTCACACAAATCTGAAGATTACTACAGGAATATCATATACATTGCTAATGTCCAAGGAGACTCTCAACTGGGTGCATAAAGTACAGTCTCAGCCAATGTAGAATCTTGGATTAGTAACTGGACAACATATACCTAATTATGTACAATTATATACTTTAGAAATACATCTTTTTCCTCTTTTTCCAAGAGTGAAGAATATGTGTGAAATAACACATAGCTGCAATAGCATATGTGGATGCACAATAAATAGGTAATCTCATAAAATGAGCAATGAATAGCTTTTGAACTTTAGTGTCTCCCTTAATGTTACTCCAAACAAGAGGAATCTTGTCAATATTGTTGAAGGTTCTTTCAGATCAGTGCAGATTGCAGATAGATCTACACTTTCTATCAGATCTTATGGTACTGTCTATTTAGAGACAGAAGTAAAACTTGAGTCTAGTAAAGTTCAGCAGTATACTTTGTGTCTTTGCCCAGTATATCATATACTGAAGTTAGATATGAGACTTCTTTTGACCAGATCCATCACAGATAAAACCAGTTTGATTGCAGAAATGTCAAATAGGAAGACTGTCATTTGTGATATTTGTGGTAAACTCTATCTGAGTAGATGCTGTTACCAGGGGGCTTCTTCAAACCAAGTTCACTTTGTTGACTTATGTATTTTGCACAATAGAGATTTATGATTCTTCTTGGCTTTAATAAATAAAAATACCACATCCTATGATGTCTGGTATTGAAGATTTGCACACCTATCTGATCAGGCTCTGAGTTACATACTAAAACACATGGAATCTGTCCTAGTACTTTTACTAAAGGAATAGAAGGTTTACCCTAGTTATATAATTAGAAAGCTGCCAAATAAGGCCTACCATAAGAATAAATCTTGTGCATCCTTGATCTTTGAATTGATCCATTTGGATCTTCAGAAACTCTCTATTATATCTTATCACAAGTACAAATGGGTTATAACATTCCTTGATAACTACTCTTCCTCTGCATATATCTCTTTCTTATATAGCAAATCAGATATTGTACATACTTTTAAGGCATATGCTAAGGTGGTTATAAACTAGACAGGCAAACACACCAAGCATGTGTGCTCTGATAATGGAGGAGAATATATGTCTTAGAAACTTAAGAACTATTTTGCTGAAAAAGGAATCCTTTATGAAATAAGTATACTGTATATTCATCAACAGAATGGGTATACCAAATGTTTTAATTGAATACTTCTAGAAAAGGTGCAATCTATGCAACTTAAAGCATGTCTTCCAGCTAGCTACTGGGAGTTTGCATTTTATATGGCTGCTCATATCTATAATAAAATACCTATAAAGTACCTGAAATAGGTCACCCACTATAAGATATGGTTTAGAAGGAAACCTAATGTTTCTCATCTCTAAGTATTTGGTTATAGGGCCTATATATACCTTTCTAATAGGGTGTGGCAAGACAAACTTGTGTCCAAATCAGAATTGATAATCTTCATTAGTTATGCAGATAATAGTAGCAACTTTAAGTTTATGCACCATCAGTGAAACAATTCTATCTTTGTCTTCCCCTATACTGTCTTTGATAAACTCTATTTCCTCAGATATCTATTACAGTCTGAATAACAGAGCCAATTGCTGCCCAATAATAGCAATTCAAATAATCAAAAAGGATTAAATCCTCTTCTTTCTGAAAATAGATTTGTTCCAGGACTATCCAGTGCAAGTGTACTATGTGCAGAACTACTGCTATCACCTCCTCATCCAAAAACTTCTACTTCTAGTCCCAAAGAACAAACTCTGTTACCTCTGCCTTCTTCCTCTTTTAGAAAATCTTTTCCAGGATTATCCTACAAGGATCTTACTCCATTTTCCTCTCCATCAATACTATCTTGGCCTTTAGGAGGAGTTAAGGTTGAGGATAATGTTGAGGAGGCTGCACTTGCACCTAATCTACATGCTAATGACTGAGCTCCCATACCCATTCCAGAAGGAATCTTCATACTCTATTTGGACATTGAAGTACCAAAAAAACTTTGTGATTGAACTATTTTTCAGGTTTCATAAAGAAAAGGGAATATCTATGGTAACCACTGACACCTGAAGGATATCCTTAGGGATTATGAAAAATACAAACCTTTTGGTCAGCTAAGGTAAGGATAATAGAATCTTAGCCAACCTGATGCCCCCCCAGGTCTTGGTGATTGCATTCCAGGAGAGAATGAGTATGCACCTAATAGGCCACAATTTCCCCTACCAGTACATGAGTAAAATATTGACATTTATTTGCCTATGCTTAAGCTAAGTGAGGAAGAGCTTTACTAATTAATTTATGAAGATGGTATAAAGTTAATCCATTACTGCCTCTCTAAGGCCAGTGTGACCTCTCTATCATCACAGCTAGTCCAGTTTAGGGACCTTGCCAAGTTGTCTGCTACTGAGTGCAATGAATGACTTAAGGCATACTTTAAGGAGCTTGATGCACTCAGAAAATACAATATATATAAGTTAGTTGACTACCCTAGCAAAGATGTTAATATTGTCAAAAACAGATGGGTCTTCAACTCTAAGTCAGATGGTCATCACCATGCTCAACTAGTGGCAAAAGGTTTCTCACAAAAGGAAGGTCTCAACTATAATAAGCTTTTCTCTCCAGTTGTCCACTATGAAACTTCTTGTCTCCTATTCTCTTTAGCAGCAGTTAAAGACTGGGAAATCAAAAGCATTGACATAAAAACTGCCTATTTATATAGTAATCTGGATGAAAAAATCTTTATGGAACAACCAGAAGGATTTACACTTGGATATAGTAAAGTGTGAAGATTACAAAAAGCATTGTACAGTCTTAAGCAAGCTAGTTTAGCTTGATGGCACATAATAATAAAGTCACTGCTTACTATAGGCTTCAAGCAATTTCTATCCAATGTTGGAGTATACTATAATTACTGTCCAAAGACTGGCTTGATTATGATTGCCCTTGTTTATGTTGACAATATTGTCTTCATGGGCAAGAAGTACCCCTTCTATTACCAAATGAAGAAAAACTTCATGGAACAATGGGAATATCATGATCTTGGAAAAACAACTAAGTTTCTTGGCATAACTATTTTATAGAACCAGAAGAACAGACAGATCTATGTTGATCAGATTTTATATCTTAATAAGATCCTTGCTAAATTTGGTATTGCCGCAAGGCTGACTCAAATGCCTTTTCTAGTAGGTTGTGCCTTCTTGTCCTACAAGAGTACTATTAACTCTGAGTATGTGACACTATTACCTTATCTTTAATAGACAATCACAGAAGTCCATTCAAGACTTCTTTGATTCTGACTTTACAGGATACCTTGCTACACATAAGTCTACTTCTGGCAATCTAGTCTTGTTTGCCAATGGACCAGTCTCCTGGTTGAGTTGCTAATAAGCCACTATAGTGCTGTCAACTACAGAAGCCAAGTATGTTGCCATATATGAGATATCTTGTTAACTGATTTGGATTCATCAGCTGCTAGGTGAGATTGGGTTCAAGCAGCCTGCTCTACATCTCATGTGTGACAATTCAGGATCAACCTTCTAGGCCTCCAACCTGGTTGTTGAACATTGGTCCAAACATATCATAATTCACTGATATTTCATCCATAAACTTGTTGAGATAGGCAAAATAGAACTATTTTATGTGAAGTCTGAGAAGAACCCTACTGATATCTGTACAAAAAGTCTGGATACTATTAAATTCCAACAATATTGCAATTATTTACCTATTCAGTTCAGTACTTGATTCATATTGCACTTTGAGCTAGGAGGAGTATTGTCATTTGTGCTTACTATAGCTGCATTCCATGTGACTAGCTCTTTAGTATTATTTATATAATATTCATCATCGAGACTATGCCCTCTGACTCACATTATGCATCTCTTACTCATGTATTTCATGAGCTGACTGATCACTGTTGCTCTCATTATGCTACTAGACACCACTGATGATATTGCAGTGTTTCAAGGGACTATGAAGTCATTACTGACTCATTATGTATAGTTATTACTTGTAGGTCTTAGGGTTTGCTACCCAGACACTGAGTATATAAAGCAGCATGTATTCTCTTATGTTTCCTTAGACAATCTACTCAATTTCTACCCTCACTCTACTTAACTACACAGCAACTCTCTTAGTAATTTCACCATTAACTAACCACCTGTTAGTAAGTCAGATTATTTGTCTGCCACTGTATGTTACTGTGCTGGAAAACACCTTGATGTTTTCATTCAGTAGATTGAGTTAATTATGTCTTTGTCTTTTGTACCAGCCTTGAGCCTTTCTCTGCTATCATATGTAGCCATTCCTGTTGGAATTACACCAGCACTTTGGAAGTCTCTAATTGGGCATTTTTCCTGATTGGGTGAAAGGTAAGCGGTAGGTGCTGGAGCTGTTGAGGAAACAACCATAACGAGTTGTTTGCTGGGGGCAGCAGTAAACGCAGTGGGAGAGAACGTAGGGTCTACTCACCGAGATAATAAGCTTCTATCTGATACCTGTAGAAAGGTAATTCAGATAGACAGATATTATTGATGAAGCGGTTAACGTCAGAGTAGAGGTCAAAGTCAATTAAATCGATGGAGGTGTTGTACTCAAAGAGATAGGCAATGATGAAGAAGTTGTTCGATTGAACAAGATACAGAACTAGGTCTGCTACATGGGGTTTATATACATATTGTAACATAGGTGAGTCATACTACATAAAATACTAGCATTGCATGGATTGTTCCTTATGACTCCTTTTAACTGTGGCGTAGTGCCTGCGGAGTACTGCGGAACGTAGCATCTAGTCATTGGTACTATGTAGAATAATCTATCAAGTACTTATGACTCTCATCGTATGCAGAGCAACTCATAGGAAGTTACTACGGAATGAAGTTACTGGAAAGTAATAGATTAGTCTATTATTATCATAATGACTTCATAGTCTATTTCTAGAATATGTCCGAAACTTCAACACTCCTCCTTGCTCTGTATTGATATAGATTTTTAATCACTCAAACATCAAGCCAAGATGAGGTTGGAATAGATTGAATTTAATTTTGTCTAAATTCTTTGTGAGAATATTGGCAGGATTTTCAGTACCTTTCACAGAGAATATTTCAATCTTTCCGTCTTCTACCAAATCACGAATATAATGGTATTTGACGTCGACATGTTTTGATCGTTTTTCTATTACTAGATTTTTGGCCCAAAATATTGAACCCTCATTATCACTGAAGAGATAAGGGACTAATGATTGGATACCAATTTCTTCCAACAAATTGACAGTCCAAACAAGTTGTCGACTGCAATCTGACAAAGCCATATACTCAGCTTCAGTGGAAGATAATGCAACCGTTTTCTGTTTCCTACTTAACCAAGCGATAGCTCCACTGGCTAATAAACAGAAATATCCAGTTACAGATTTACGACTAATTGGATCACCAGTCCAATCAGAGTCGGAAAAAGCATTAAGGCCTTGCATAGAACTTCCATTATAGGTAATTCTATATTTGCAAGTAGCATTAAGATACTTTAGCAAATGTAGGCCTGCATTATAATGCGCTTTAGTGGGATTGGTCATATGTTGTGATAATTTGACAGTGGCGAAAGCTATGTCAGGCCGACTGCCTATCATCAGATACATAACTGATCCTACTAACTGTTGATACCTCTTTATGAAGTCAGGTGTTGCTTTTCCTGTATTGGATTCGAAGATAAATCCATTTGTAATGGGATTTCTTCTTTTCTAATTACTTTAAATCGATCAAGGACTTTTCCTAGATAATCCATTTGGTCTAGGGTAATTGATCGGTTTATAGGATTTCGCAAAATTTTCATGCCAAGAAACTCTTTGGTTGGACCAAGGTCTTGGCATTCCCATTTCTTCATAAAGAGTGCTCGCTTCTCATGTAGAAGTCTAGAGCCTCTGATTCCAAAGAACATTGAGTCATCTATATAGACCAGAGCTATAATAAGCTCTTTGGTTTCAGGGTCGTAGTAATAATAGACTCCAGTATCTAGTTTGGATTGGACAAATCCTAGGTCGGTCATTGACTTAGTCAATTCCTTCCACTATTGTCGTCCGGATTGCTTTAGTCCATAAATAGCTCAGTTTAATTTCCAAACCAAATTACCACAACTTGTATTGAAACCTTCTGGAAGTTTTATATAGAGTTCTTCATCTAGTTTTCTGTAGAGATAAGCAGTTTTAACATCTAAACTGAGCATCTCCCAATCGTTGAGGGCAGCAACTGCAAATATGAGTTGTGCTGTCTCATAACAGACTACTGGTGAAAATAGTTCATCGTAATCGATTCCCTCTATCTGAGAGAATCCTTTTGCTACTAGTCGAGCACGGTATCGACCATCTGATTTGGGTGTAAAGACCCATCTATTTTTGACAGCTTTTCTTCCAGGCAGAAGTTTAGCTAAGTCATAAACATGTCTTTCTTTGAGTGAATTTAACTCTTCTAAGCACGCTTTCCACCATTTAGATTTCTCTTCTGATGGTAGTCAATTTAAATCCTTGAAAGAAATAGGAACTAATGGTGATTCAACTTTTTGAGTGCACAGATAATCGATCATCCCTACTCCTCCTTCTCTGCATAAGTCTTCTAATGTAGAAGCTTCATGCTGAGAACGTCTATCGATTATTCCAGGTTTGGAAGCCTCTGATCGAATTTGTCTAACAAGTCTACTTGTAGAACTTGTTAACTTCGACTTAGGAGGTTGGAACATCTCATAGTCCTAGAGTATTTTGGTTGGATGCTTTGTAGAACCATAGAAGTTTCCTGGATGTTCAGGTACTTTTCTGGTTCTTTGCGGTCTCTGAGGTATTTCAGGAACCAGTATTTGATCTGAGTGACCTTGTGGTACAGAAGGACCAGCATCCCAATCATCTTCGACAGGGGTATAGGGTATGAATGGTTGTACATCCGGATCATCTCTTTGAGAAGGTGGATGGTTCGGACCTTCTGGGTGATTAGGTGGATCAGCATATGATAATCCATCACTGTCATCATCTTCTGGTGTTTGTGCTTCTCTTGGTGGAAAGAGAATGTTTTGCACAATACCATCCCACTCCTCCTGAACATCGGTATCGATATTCGGTGCTTTTTCCTTTCCTTTATTCTTTTTAGGTTCAGGGAAAGGAGTTGGAATTTGTCCATGTACAGATCTATAAGTCCTGTCTTTCGAAGAACTTTCGGGAGAAGTTCGGGGGATAGGGCTTGGTGGTTTATCAATAGGTAAACCAGTAGATGGATCTGGAGCATGGAAGACAATAACTTCTGAAGGTGTACTTCGAGAAGTAGAAGATGATGGTTGGTTCATCCGTTCTTCTTGCTTCTTCCCAACACATTTAGGGAAGTGTTCTTCACTAAATACGGCTGTTGGAGATGTATAGATTACATTTCCATTTAGGTGCCTCATGAAACAATAATTTTTCCTGTCTGATGTCCAACCAAGGAAAATCATGAGTTCTGACTTCGCTGTCAGTTTATTGTCTCTTATCTCTTTTGGGAGAAAGACATAAGCACTACAGCCAAAGACTCTCTCTTTGGAGATGTCTGGAATCTTCTGATTCAACACTTCATAAGGTGTTTTCCACATGAGCCGTGATACCGGTGTTTTATTATAGATATGTATTGCATGATCTATAGAAAACTCCCACCAACCATCAGGAATACAAGCATGATGCCACATGGCTTCTGCTTTATCCATTAAAGTTCGGTTCAAGTGTTCCACTCAACCATTTTGTTAGTGTATGTGCAGTGCACTGGTCTCATGTATGATCCCTAATGAGCGCAAATGAGATTGCAACTCGTCAGTTGCATATTCTCCTCCTTTATCAGTGCAGAGACATTTTAATTTAGTCTTGTATTGAGTCTGAATTAAGGCAATGAAATTTTTCATTTCTTCTGCTGCTTCTGATTTCTTATGGAGGAAGCAAATCCATCCATGAGAGGAAAAGTCATCCATTATGGTCATGACCCATTTAAATTTATGGTAAGAAAGAATTGGAAGTTCAACTAAATCTAAGTAAATTCTTTCGAATGGACACTTTGCGCATGTAGGGTTCTCTCTAAAGGGTTTCTGGTGCATCTTTCCCTTGGCACAACTGTCACAGACTGGTTTTTGCTTGGGAATCTGCACCGGAGTAAACCCAATCATATTTTTCTCAAAATGATTGAGGATACGATTAGAGGGGTGTCCTAATCTCGCATGTACAACTTTGTAGCCAACAATCGGATCCACAGTCATAGCTGCTTGTTCCGAATGTACAATTTTTGTATTAACAAAATGTAAAGTAGTGTTATGACTTGCTGAAGGATATGCTTGAAGAATAACATTTCCTTCACTATCAACAACTACTGATTTATTGGCATCTGTTCTAACAGTTTTGCCATCCTGGCATAACTGTCCCACTGACATTAGTCATTCAGAGGTTCCTTTTAGAAGGAAGACTGGATATATTAATATCTGCATTGGTTAAACGCTGTTAGTCTTCCCATTATAGACTCTATGCTTAAGCATAACTGCGCCAAGACCAACCGCATTAAGGTAGGGGCCTTATGCTCCTACAGTCTTAATTGGGATTGAAACTTTGAGTTCTTCGAAGTTAATAAAGTCTTCCGCATAAGGGGTATAATAACATGATGCCCCTGAGTCTAATAACCATACGTCACTATATTCTTCTAGTGGCATTATGATTTGATCATTGCTTAGCAATCGAGATCTTATTTGATCCGGTACTCTTAAATACTGATCGGGCATGCACATTGAGAAACAAGAAAATTGAGAAGTGTTAAAATACTTCTCATTTATCGATTTGCACGTAACAACATTATTATGGGATCCTAAAGATCCCAATAGCATGTCTATATGCCCGGCCCCCAATGTCCCTTCCCCTTGCCTTTGCCCTTCTTCTTGTGAAGATGGCCAGTCGGCATATTGGTGACAGGACTGTGTATCAGGGTTAGTAAGAGTATCTGAGATCGAATTGATCACGTACCCAGCTCCTCCCTTCTTCTTGAAGTCGCTTCTGTAGTCAGTCGACGAAAGTCCGAGAGACACCTCAGATTGAGGTGCCGAAGCAAATGGTTCGGACTTGGGGGACTTTGGAAGAGGCCCAGAAGAGGGTCCTGTGACGTTCGCAGGATTCCTGGGGTCGCAGATGTCATAGGCAACATCCTGAGCCGGCACCATGAGGTTGTCGACCTCCTTCTCGCTCTCAAGCCACTTGAAGGCCTCATCTACCAACACTGTAAGTGTGGCAGGTCGCCTGTCAGCGGTCTTGTTCTTCTGAGTAAGAGAGTATCTCTTACTCTGGAATTGCTCCATCGGAGGGGAGGTCCGAGGAAGAGAAGGGAACTCCTCTTTGTAGGTCCTGACGGCCGGAGCTACTATTTCCTCCAAAGGAGGAAGATAGAATGGCCGAACCTCTCCGGGTTCGAGAGAATTACCCCGGACAATCGAGTCCATGCTAGGGATCTTTACCACATGGTGTATAACCAAATTTAGTTTATTCCCAAATTTGGGAGAAACCATTAAGGTGTATGGTGAACCAATGGGTAAGAGGAAAGTGAAGCGGATGCAAGTTGTGTTAATATTGGGGTTCTGATATTTCAAGAACCATTTACTCACTCTCGTGTGACCTTCACAGGTACAACCTGGGGGGTAACCAGAAGGAACTGAAGGTGCACTGGGAGGTGTCACCGATCGTCCTTGTTGGGTGCGGGGATGAGAGACCTTGTGCATCCGTCGATCATAACGATCGAGGGCATGTTTCTTTGCCATTTGTATTGGCGAAGGACCAGTGACGCGGTTGTGCCAGGTGGTCACCTGTTGGATCCGCAGTGAGTTTTCGAGTAAGGCGGTAAAACATAAGTTTTGTGCTTCAGCATGCACCTTTTTCTCGAGCTCAGCACAAGCATTCTCTCGTGCCTGCTGGACCTTCTTGGGATTAACCCAAGTAAGCGGTTTTGGTCTCTCACTCACTAGTACACGAGTGGTCGGAGGAGCGGGAGCAGGAACGGGTCGAGACGCATCTATGCACCTCATCAGGTCAAAGGGGGTCATCCCCAGGCCAGTGAAACGATGGACCGCTAGTTCCGTGGCAGCGGCAAAGCCCGCCATAGCTTCCGCCATGTGGGCCTGAGGTTTACCCTGGCGTTTCTTGGGCTTTTTCTTCTTCTTCTGGACGTTAATCCAGGTAGAAGTAGGAGGAGAAGGCTGAGGGAGCTGCCCACTTGGATTGGCAGGGTGGCGAGGACCTCTCGCAGGCTAGGCCCTGGTATTGCCTCCAGGGTGGAAGCAGTTCCAGGGTGGTCCAGGGCAAGTCCTGGGTAAGTTGCCCTGAGGGCGAGTTTGGTAGTTAGCAGTGGCGGCGAAAGATGCTTGCTGGTTAGACATGGAGGGTCTGGATCCTTCACGTCTTGACCATTCAGCATTTATAGCCTGCTGAACTACCTCCCAGGTCATATCTACAACATCGTGATTATTCGCCAATGTTGTTTGTGCTACAGCATTCCAATCTGGTGGTAATGCGTTCAAAGCGATCATTGTGCCAAAAACTTCTGGCAATCTTACTTTAGCTGTTTCTAATTGAGAAGCCATTGTTCTCAATTCAGCTAGATCCATTGCTGGATCTTGATTCCCTGAAATGTGCTTTTGCAGCATTCTTTGGAGAATTGAATACACCGCGACAGGAGAAGGTGTCCCAAAGCGGGTTTTCAAGTCATTCCCGAGGAATCCAGGAGCATCATGCCCATGGAGTAACAGGGAATCAGGTAAGGTGCCATTAATAACAGCCAATGCCTGACCTCTCAATTGTTCTCTCCTTCTATCTTCCTCCGTTAAAGTGGTAGGATTGGCAGGAGAGAGATCCTGGTTTGTCACAGTCCATCCGGACTGGTCAGAACCAGTGACAGAAATGAGGGTTAGGGCATCCTAAAGCCTTCTAGACCAGAACGCATAGTTCTTAGGCCTATTGAGCTTAGGTAAACCAGCGACGATATTATTGGTAGACATAATATCTTCGTCGAGTGTATTTCTTTCTAGAAGAAAATTCTTGTATCAGCAATGATCAAATATAAGGATAACTCTGTCAGGTAAAGCCCTATTATCCTATCTCGGTTAGAGGGGATGATAATGGTTTAACCATCGGTAAGGCTACCGGGGCCCATAACCTGTTGAGGAAACGACCGTAACGAGTTGTTTGCTAGGGGCAGCAGTAAATGCAGTGGGAGAGAACGTAGGGTCTACTCACCGAGATAATAAGCTTCTATCTGATACCTGTAGAAAGGTAATTCAGATAGACAGATATTATTGATGAAGCAGTTAACGTCAGAGGAGTAGAGGTCAAAGTCAATTAAATCGATGGAGGTGTTGTACTCAAAGAGATAGGCAATGATGAAGAAGTTGTTCGATTGAACAAGATACAGAACTAGGTCTGCTACATGGGGTTTATATACATATTGTAACATAGGTGAGTCATACTACATAAAATACTAGCATTGCATGGATTGTTCCTTATGACTCCTTTTAACTGTGGCGTAGTGCCTGCGGAGTACTGCGGAACGTAGCATCTAGTCATTGGTACTATGTAGAATAATCTATCAAGTACTTATGACTCTCATCGTATGCAGAGCAACTCATAGGAAGTTACTACGGAATGAAGTTACTGGAAAGTAACGGATCAGTCTATTATTATCATAATGACTTCATAGTCTATTTCTAGAATATGTCCGAAACTTCAACAGGAACATTGATAGGTATCACCGGAAAACCCATTTAAATGAACTTAGGTTCTGCAATCTTGCGCTCATCGATTTTTAAGTCGCACTGGTAGTTCAAAAGAGTCCACAATATCCACCCATGTTTAAGAGAGGCGATGTGATCCTTTCTCCGGGCATCACTCCTGCTAAGGACTATGTGGGACATACGTAGCCTTTGGGCACAAGTTGGGGTACTTCCAAACTCGTACTAGGGTACAAGTTCTCCAAACAGACATTCGTACACCTAACTCAATGTAAAAGCCATCTGTGCATCTCGAGTAGACTATAGAAATTTATTTTACTCTAATCCAGCCCTCGCCACGTTATGTATCTCGACAGGTGGGGGTACCGGAGATTCTTCATAGGAGGTTCGACCCCCTTCAGTTCTTGTTCGAACATACTCTTGATATATCCATCCAGCTCTTCACGATATTTGTCCACGAGACGTCTATCATCATTGCCCTTGCAGGCCAATATGAGCTTGTGGAACGGTATTCTTTGTCTGAGTCACCCTTCTGGTTTTTCGCCCGAGTGCGGATTTATAGGTTCCTTCCGAATCCATGCCAATATTTCATCCAACGTGTCTGAGACAATTTGTGGGATCGGGACATTGGAAGGGGTCTCCATGAAAATAGAGCGGATGATCTCGAAGGCCCCCTTCGTGTAGGTCGGGTTACAGTTCGAACCCTTCAATAGCACTGCGTGTATACATCTAGAATTCGATCTCTCTTCTCTGCGGTACAATATTAATAGAGTAAGCTGGAAGGGTCATAAAGCCTACCTCGGTGAATTTGATTCACGTTGTCACGATTCACTGGGCAATCTACATCCTGATCCACGTCTGTCCCCTCACGAATTTTCAGAAATAGATCCAATCGCTGGTGTAAGAGCTTCGAAGACATGTGGGTCTGTTCCATTTTCTGCGCGAGGTATTCCAGGGTATAGCAAACAATTAGGTCCTGCACCGGCTCAGGGTCGAATGTGCTACCCGGCTTGAGGCGTCGCTGAGAAACATCCACGTAACGGCGAACAGAATTCGCACGACGGCTGTTCATCTGGGCGAGCGACGCGTCAAGCGTTCACCAATCTACATCTCGAAGACACCGACATACAGCCTCCACCACCTTCTGATGCTGGACAAAATTTTCACCAATCCAAGCCAAACCTCGCCCGACATCCCTAGTACCATGTCGCTTACCAGCATCTCGGTGTTTCCGAAGAACGCGATCGTAATCGGGCCAGCTTGGGAGTGCGCCTGCGTCTGATAATCTGCTTGGCTGCTCTGACGCCGATTGTTTTGAGTCGGGCTCAGACGCTCGCCGAGAGAAGAAGTACGCAAAGAATGCTACGATTTTGAAGAAAATCCAAGCCTGGGGTGATTTGTAGGGGCATTGCGTGCACTCGGAATTGGGGTATATGCAGATTAGTAGATACTGGAGCGTTGGGAGCACTGTTGTCATGAGGATGAATATGAATGCAATGCCGACCACTATAGCAACGAGGATTGCCGCTGTTTTATCTACTTCCCACAAGACCTCGATAAAACCAGCGAAGAAGAGGAGGAGTGCTCCGATAAGAAGCAGGGGTAGTGCACGGAGTATCTTCGGGACCTGCCATTTTTTCATGCCCTCGTAACGCATGTAGTGCAGTGCAACGTCCTCACGGTGGGGTAAGTTGGCATTGCGGCCATACTCCCTGATCCACTGGAGGCAGAGAATACCAGCCATAACAGTCGACAAGCTGAGAGCGAGGCTGAGGAACCAGAACGTATTTATTCGTTTTTCTGATCGAGGGATTTTCTCCCCACTCGGGTCGAGGTCAATGGGGATACGTAATTGTGGATCCGCCATATTGCCGAGTTGGTGAATGATAGTCCTGAGCAGGAGTACAGTCGTATCCGCAGGATCCTCCTTCACCGAGTGGTACGATTCAATGGCGAATGTAGTTACGACACCGGAGAATAAACCAGCCTGCGACATGAAATGTTACCCGTAAGTTCATCAATGTAGCATCAATGCTCACGAAGATAAGCAAATTGTCAACCTCCTCCCTCCAGCTTTCGCACAGGTCCTCGGTATGCTCCTTTGCACGGTCATTACAAACTTGCCAAGGATCGATGTCCTTCTTGAGTTCCCCAAAAACGCCACCTCCCATGGATATATTGTCGAGAGGTAAGGCTGAGATTGGTGGCGGCGACTGAGTGATAGAGCTAATCAGGACGATAGTCCAATAGTAATTGCAGTCAAAACATACCCCAGTAAGTCCATTAGATGGAGCGAGAATATGGATCGGAGAGTCCATCCTGAAGATCCTGACAATAGACTGTCATTTTAACAGGAGCTGCCACGGGGCGTTCAAGCCTTCTGCGCCACGAAACAATCGCATTGAGTTCTTCACATATCACGTAGGACATTGGTAAAGGGATCGAGTAAATCGGCGGCGAGTGACTACTAATAAAGCGCTTTCATGTTCTAATCCAGATTTGCAGATGGTGATACCTCAAAGTACGTTGGAGCACCATTTATTAAATACAGAGACGCTAGAGCCGTGCCCTCGCCTCGAGGTCGTCCCGGGACTGACTTGATGCAGAAAGTGACGCTTGCGAGTGATAAAAACGGCGCTGGTCGAAGATGTTGCAACCCAGCATTATCGAATGGCAGTATTCCGACGCTATCCTGCGACTGTCAGGATGTTTTAGTGATGCAGGAACCTCGACATGCTTTGATCGGCTTGTGATGAAATGAACAGCAATCTAGTCGACGATACACTGCGAGGCCAGTGAAGGCGTACTCACACGATGAAAACGCAGTTTTCTGCGCACAGGAGTATCGGTCGGACAGGAAGCTCATAATTTTTCGCGGGCGGTGGGACCATCAGTGTTGGATGAGCCTGTGAGACTGAATGTTTCCGAGATCGAGAGACCGGAAATCCGGGAGTGGGCTACCGTATCATACACGTAGACCGACGGTGGGTGAAGTAAACTCCGTGGAGAGAGCCTAGACCCGTTCCTATAGAGTTTTCTGACATTGTCCTAGGATCAGTTCTGGCACCCGGTATGAGGTTTGACCGCCCGCCTTGCCCGCTCTGGCTCCGAATTATGTACTGGGCAATGGGGCATGACAAACTTCCCCACTGGCTGAGTTGATCTATACTTCTCTTTAGTGGTGATTAGTGCTTTACCCGCTGGGAGACTGCCGGCAGTCCTGTCCCATTGTTTGAATGTCGCCTCACAAGATCTCTCCTGCGTGAATGCTAACATATGCATCGACTTATAGGAGTGCTCTAACAGTGAATCGTATCATGTTGTACTGACTATTATGGACAGTGCGGGATAGTAGGGTCAAACGCACAACCACGTAGACTGGTGATCGGAGCTGACATAGGAGTGGTGATATGCTAATAGTCTACTGAGTGGTAGGATCCAACGAGTCGGGTGGGAAGCGTAAACGTGAGAGGAGCAGGGTTCTGGTTGGATCACCGTTTACGGATACCTTGTACGCACATTGGTGCGGCTGCTGTAGCGGCTCATGGTAAAGCGGTCCTCCTTGCTCGTTGGATGCCATGTTATCGGTCGTGAAGGTTCCCCAGGGCTTCCTATGCCCTTTTGGACCGAAAGTATGAAAGTGAACCTGACAAGTTATTTTGAGTTAGCCTACAAGAGAGATAGTGGGTGTATTGCTCACGTTTCCGTTCGGGTGGTGATGGCTGACGAAAAGGGCATAGCTTGGCGCTTGAAGAATACCGACCACTTCGTACAATTCAGCTCTTGCGAGAGGCACATCGAACAATACTCACCAAGGAAAAGATCTTCTCTGTGCACGTTGTGCTCCATGCCATAGATGTCCAAGATGCGGTCCACATTAGCCTTGAACCACATCTTCGCGGCGCCCACATTTTGCAAATAGCGGTACTCTGTCGATTCGGTGTACATGTAGGCCACTTTGTGACCAGCTCTCAACGGAAAGGAAGCCCTGCGACTGGTGCTGTTACGCCATCAGGGACGTTCTGTATGGAAAATAGAGTATGCTTACGGGGATGGTATTTCCTCTCGCTTTGCGGAGCTGAGGAACCCGACAACAGCATCGAGGCCTCGCAAAGCAGCATTCCGTGTTGCATGTCGTTGACATCCAACTGAAATCGTGCCGTAGCCTGTGATTGATGGCATGCTTACAACTCGTGGGTCGGGGGACTTAACAGGGTCAATCGCATTGAACAAGGTCACGAAACTTCCGATAGGCTTCAACAGATAACCGACGGCACCGATAGCCACTGGTACAGGCTCCCAGAGCGCTACGCACACTGATACTTTCCAGTAAGCGCTGAAGAAACCTGTGACAGGGAGGGTGTACCCACGGGAAGAATGATATCTGTGGTTCAACGACATGCGGTATCGGCGTTCATTCCTTGCTTCCCATAGCTTCGGGTCCATCTCGATATCAACCTTCACAAACTCTTCCGATACCGCGGAGTTTTCGCTCAGGAAGGTTGAAGAAGAATCATTGTTTGGAGACGGAACATCATAGGAGTCACTCTCCGGGGGCGATTCGAGAATGGTACTCTCCTGAGAGTGCGTGTCATCAGACATAGCACGAGCGCTGGAGTTACCGGCATAGAAAGATGCACGGGTTATGAGTTGGGATTGATGGTCCGCGGGGTGTGCTGACACTAGTAAACCAATGGTCAAAATGGGAGGATTATTACATAGGGTTCACGATACTTACCACAGGGGCTAAGAGAGATGGGTGATTCAGGCTCCCGAGGCTGATCAGTTTCGACCAGCTTCGGAAGACAGCGCGGAGGGGGTGTTTCTGGGACATTACCCACGTTATGCCGATATTTTCGTAAAGAAAGTACGACTTCTGAAAACGAAGGGCGTGATTCGGGGACTCGGTTCCAGCACTGCTGCAGAAGTTCATGCACCGCAGTTGCGTGATATTGGCCGGGAATTCCAGGACGCCCATTCTCCTCTAGCGCATGTCGTCAATATTGGCTAATTTATACGTTCGAAAAAAAACGCACTGAGAACAATGAATTGAACAGCGTTATCATCGATGAGGCTCCACGGCATTTGGCCCATATTTAACACCTCCACACAGGTGATGGCATATGCATAGACATCGATCTTGGGCGTCAGATCGCACAGCCCTTCCATAACCTCAGGGGCTTGCCAACGTAGAGTGCCACCTGTGTTCATTGCTCAGTGCATCATGCAAAGTTAGTTTACTCGAAGCTTACGAGAACCAGACAGCCCACTCATACGATAGGCCTCGGCTCGAATCTCACTTTGACCGAAGTCAGAAATTAAACAGATGTAGTTCTCGTCCACAAGAACGTTGGCGCACTACCAGGACACTCTAGCATCACTTTCAAAACATGAATTTTGGAAGACCGTACCTTGAGATCACCATGGAGCACACCGTGGTCGTGAAGGTAACTCATTCCCATCGCTATCTCCAGCATAAAGCGGCTCAAGTCGGATTCTCTTGACGGCCTGGAGCTGTCTCTCCGCAATTTCTCCAGCGTATGTGTCGAAGTAGACGAGTAAGAGAGCGCGAGCCCTAAACCTCGTTGTTCCTTCTCCATGTTGAGGTGTCGGAGATGATCTCCGAGGTCACTGTGCATCGCATAAGGGCTGACGAAAAACCAGGGAGGACTTCCACTCGCGCTACTTGCTCCAAAGAGCTCGACAACGTTTGGATGGCTGAGATTCTTCCAGATCTCAGCTTCTCGAACAAACAAACGGCTTGAGGAGAAATCGCGTAGGACCTTGACCGCGACCTTCTGGCCACGCCAGCTGCCCTCATAGACGTCCGAAAAGTAACCAATCCCAATCCTGGCGCCACAGTCAATCTCGAATCTAGATTTACGGTCAGTTCAAGCCCATGTCAGGAAGAAAAGGTAACCTCGTGATGGTCCAGCTTGGTAGGCTGGCATTCGATTTGCTCATGCGTCGCAGAGAGTCAATGCCGGTCTCAATGAACTCGCGTTCTAGGATATCCCTCGAGTCATGTGTTTGAACACCCGAAGGATCCCAGGTTCCATGTCTTCTCTTTTCCAAGTGCCGTTGCATCGACTTGATTGCTTCTAGGATATCTTCTCTGGGTATCTGAAGGAATTCCAACATAGTCGAATCGTTTCCTGACTGCAAAGCGGTGTCAATTTGTTGCCGTAAATCGGTTTGATCCAGTTCTCGATCTTTGTCGTCCTGCACGCTAGTGATCTCTTCTAGGGGTTTTAGTAATCTTCTCGACCCAGGACGGAGTATAGAGGGCGTTCTCGGTGTATGCGTCAAGCCCGGTGTTTGTACCGATGGTTGCGAACAACAGTGATTTTGCAGGACACGCTGTATGGCTCCCTCAATACGGTCGTCCATACCAGCTGTAAACTCCTTGATCACTTTAACAGTTCGTATCTGGAACGAAGGCTGCATGGGGGATTAGTAATGAGATCGGCGCGGTGGTAATGGTCGTACGCCAAGAATCTGGAGTTCCTGATCCAATTGGTGGTTTAAGGACTGAATGTGACTAAGAGTTTCTTCTCGTTTGAGATAACGCTTTAAAAAGGGTATGTTTCCCTCCTTTTTGATGAGGACCTGGACGCCAGCGAACAGGCTGTCAGGAAGGCCATAAAGGTCAGTAAGTAACCATAATGATAGACGGTGACGTACTCCTCTATCCGGGTTAGGGAGCTAGAAAGCTCTTGGACGACGCTTTCTCCTGCATTTTGCATTTCTTGACGGAGTGTGATGACAATACATGCGCAACGTTCCGTGAGGCGGAGGAAGGCAAGTCGGTTTGTCTGAGTGTAGTTTGGGTAAGCGATTCTAGTGGTACCACAAGTTGAGGTCAAGGCGACCTACATCAACTTCTTGAACGGCGGCCCATATGTTCAGAAGAAGTTTAGCTGCTGTCATCAAGCCAGGGATAGGGACGAACTCCAGGGCAGGTACACTCGCGAGAAGTGTCTTGTGGGCGAGCACTGCAGCCGTCCCCAAGACACTAACGACGGCTTGGCTGACGGTCTAGGAATAGTAGATCAGACCCTGATATTTTGAGTGGATAAATGCACAAACCTTGCGCGTTTGCTCCCAGTTCTCCTTCTGCTCGTCCGGGATTGCTATATCGCTCTCCCCCCCACCATTCCAAGGTCTTGCCGTAACCTCTCGTCGATTTGGGGACCACCATATCCCAGGGGTTACAGAAGGCGAGAATGAAGTATCGCTTGCAGGAGTGCCAAAGTTCCCTAGTTCGATGGCACGCCCGACAGATGACGATCGGTCCCGAGAAGATGACCTCAGTGCGTCGCCGACCCGATTTGCAAAGGATGAAGAAGACACGACCGTAGCAGGAGGGTCCAGCGTATTTGGTTGCACTGTTGCGGTCGGCGTGACTCTGCTCAGGGGATGATTCGAGGACGAAGGGAAATCCTTAATCCTTGAGTCCGAGAAACCACGACGCCTGATAGTGCTGGACGGTAAGGTCCAGTCGGACATCGACTTCTGCATTGACCACCCTTCTTCTTGTAGCCGTGTCAAAGTTGGCAAAGCTCCAGCTGCCCTCGTAGACTCTGAAGAAGGCAAACCCATGGAATGGACCCGAGGGGGCATCATAGAGGAAGGTGACATGGAAGGGTAAAGAGGATGACAGTGCTGGCCAGTAGTCCCGAGTGGAGTGATATTAGGCTACTGGTCTGAGAAATGCAAGCCGATGACGTTTTGACATAACCTCCAAGTTAATTCCAACTGGTTTCATTATCTTTTTGTCGGTGGGACGCATACAAGGATGCTAATAATAACACACCGGAACCCCCTGAATCTTGAGCTTGAAGCTTGACAACAAAGACCCCTAGCCACGAAAACACGTTCAATACTGAGAGGCACATGGCAGACGTTGGGACACGAGCGCAGTTCCTTTTCCAATCGAGCACTGCTGAGTGGTGGTACATTCATGAGGGCTTTATATAAGAAATTAAACAAGTCTCTGTTAGTATATCGGCTAGTACACGCGCCTGTCACTTGGCTGGCCGCGCGAAAGCGGGGTTCGACTCCCCGACAGAGAGTTACTGATTTTGGGGTGGAGTTTTGCAGTTGATTTCATGTGGGCCCAATCTGTAGACTATATTTGAAACGACATCGATTTTTGGCTGCCCAGCACCCGCGTGAAACATACATCCGCTATTGATTTTTTCTGATGCAACACACCCTACTCCTTCCAACTTTACGCTAGGGGTTTGGTTTTGTACAGAAGTACATATGCAGACGAATCCTCCCCTATTCGGCAAAACAAGCGGACTATAAGCCCAAAACCCCAACCGACGGGGGAAGACACGTACCTCCACCGTCCAATGTTGCCAGCTTCTCTCTGGGGAACACGGACACCTTATCATCGTCAAACTTATACCAATCCTCGTCGTCATCATCAATCTCCACTGATGCTCCTGTGGCCCCCGTGACAGGCGAGGTTTTCCCTTTTACTGAGTGGAAGATCGATTTCTTCACGAACGCGATATAGTGTCCCGCGTCTGCAGCCGCACCTTTATGCGTCACGATGGCTATTTCAAAAAACAACATGAGCCATTGTTAGTGCCAGCACAACTGAAGGTGGGTATTGAGTACCGACCAACAAGATCATATAAACCCGTCTGACTCGCACCAATATCTTTCTTCAACTCAGGGTCAACTAGCTCGGCAAGCTCTTTCGCCTCTCTTTCCCTGTACGCACTCTCGTCTTCTAGCTCCCCGGTGACAACACTCTTGCCTTTGTCCTGGTCTTCTGCACGTCCTCCTGCATCTGTCATAGTAACATCACCATCTGCGGTCGTGGTAGCCTCAGCCACTGGAGGAGCAGGTGTATCATTCGTCACAGTAGAGGTAGCGACAGCCTTAGTCCGCTTCCGGACCTTTCTCCTCTCCGCACGTTCTTTTTCTATTTCCTTTAGTTTTCGGCTAGCTGGGAGGAGCTTGGCTTTGAGATCGTCTGTCACGAGATCCAGGGCGTCGAACTCTGCCGAGAATTTTACCTTACGCTAAAACCGGAATTACATGAACGGTATGCGCGCTCCTCGAGGAGAAATCACTAACCATAATCTTGGCCTTCTTGCCTATGTCTGCTCGCCATGCGAAACGCACCATATGTACGGTAAGGTAGCTGGGTAACCTCGTCATTCGTGACTTTTGCGTGTACACAGCTTGCCGGCCGAGACTGGGGGAGTTTTTCTCCAACTTTTGGTCGAGAGCCTGTGAAATGATATAAGCTCGTTTATACTGGGGTAACACGTACGCAAAGAAAAGGTTTCGACGCACGTTCATGATACCGGGAAGCATGTAATTCGTAGAAATAGTGATGTTGCATTCGACCTTCAGCACTTGCTCTGTTGAGACGCTGGCAGGTTCTTCGGGAGCCTCGTCGCATGTCATCCTGGAAAAATTAGACTGCTACCCTCACCATTATAATTAAGACATACTCTCTCCGCATTTCCCCCATCATGTATTGTTCTACAAACCTCTTACTACCAACGTCTGCCTGGGCCGAAGTTGCCAAACTTGTCCCGTCAGGTGTCAAGCCAGGGACATTGCGAAGGGTTTGGATGATAAAGCTGTAACATTCTTCCGCATCTGAAATACACAGTGTTAATGAATTGAGGTGTAATCATCGTCGGTTGTGCTCACCCTGTTGGGCATAACCACCCATCATTAAGCTACTCTTTTCCCGACGATCTGCCTCCGCAAACTGGGGATTGACCTGAAATAATATGTTTAAAAACAAAACAGCAGGTAAAAAAAGCTTTCTGACTTGACGCAAGACTGTTAGGAAGCCCATGGGAGTGATATTGTCCGTGGTTTTGCCCATGTTCACGTAGAGGTCACGAAGTGCACTGGGTAGTGGGGTTGCAGATTGGAGGGCGGGTCTTGAAATGATGTCAGTGCATCAGATAAGGTACAAAGGATGCATACACTCACGCGGTCAGAGCCAACTGTAGTTCAGGGACAGCACGAAGCGCTTGCACTGTGGCGTTCATGTAACAAGTGTTCCCCAGACTGATCTATTCATCAGTATAGGTCAAATGACAACACGGAGAGGACGTGCTTTTTCAACCCAACGGGTTTCGCTAGCTGGAGACAATGTCACTGACCACAATTATTGAGAATAAATAAAGCGTACCGCTTCTGCCAATTCAGAATCATCAAGATCTATATCGTTGTCAGCATCATACGAACATTCTACTCACTGAGATACTAACCTTCAAGGAAGACGATAGGCTTCTCAGGAGGTTTCGGTAGCTCTCCGGCGGCACCAATGACCATGAAAGTTTGACCCTACAACTGCTAAGCATGCTGGCCCAAACGTACCCAGACTCAGAACAAGCTTGACTTACCGGCTTAGGACCTATTTTCTTCCAAGGCATATCATCCTACAGGAATTTCCATCCAATACACTGATCCAACACCATAAATATGCTCTTACCTTGAGCATACCACCTTTCACCATAACCTTCATGCGGTCGACTGGCACTCCGGTTACCTGATAAACGGCATCCTTAAAGATGGCGGGGGGAAGATCGGGATCGAGCTGGACGTCGTAGGTCTTGCCTGCATGTTTAATGTGCACAGCAATGGGGGCCATGGGAGTGGATTAAAAAGTCGAGCCGCCTGATCACAGTCGGGATAAATGAGTGACAAATTGGGTTCATTGACGCGTCGCGCTTGCGTCACCGTCACGACTCCCTCAAGTCACATGTGACACCCACCTAACTTGTGACACATCGTTGGGTCCACATGCACCTTATGCAAAACCTAGCGCTGAAGGGACTAATACCTGCCAGTGGAAACAATGACGACGACTACTTTCCAAAAATTCTCATCTCTCCTACATCAATTTCCGGTGGAAACCCTCCAGCTCTTCAGGAGAGTACTTTCCACCCTCTGCAAGGCGGAATTGGTACAATCACCCCTATGTTGTCCCAGTGCAGGCACGTGCCTGGAATCTGGTACAAATGAATTCCCCCAATCGAGGAAAAAAGGAATTCTGTCGATCTCTCATTACAAAGTAGATCCCAATCCTCCTGGAGCTGCCATGTCAAGTTCCAGCACGTTCTTGAACGCCTGCGGCTTAATTTGCTTGGACTGGGCGGGAAGGGGACCACAAGTCCAAGGCCTTGTCTCCGGCGAGGGATCATCGACAATACAAGAGCGATCGTGTATCTGAGATTGAATCCAAGTTCTGGTCCACGGTTCTGGTGATGCAGACACAACCACGAGGATTTGACGGGTAATTCCGAAGGTTCCCGATTCCCGAATGCACTGAGTTACAGGTGCAAAAGTGCTCCACAGAAAAGCGAAAGGGGCATCTGGTCGCACCCAATCCCTAGACTCGAGGTAATGGAGGTTGAGGGGGGAAGGAAGGATATCGCTCAAACCTCTATCCTTGAGGCGGATCAAAGTTCTTTTCTTCGAAGCCCACACACACGAGTGTCAATTTTTCGAACTGTGGCGATTCTTCAAAAAAGTTCAGGCATTCAGGAGGTTCGAAACACGTACTCTGTCGACGTGAGTGGTCGCGAAATCGCAGTTGCTTTACGAAAAATTGAGGCACTTGGTTCCCAGGACTGCACGCCCACGACTGACAACTTCCTTGGTTTGGCACCTCTCCTGGGATAATTTCGCACGTTAAACAGAGAATCGATCCTCCTACAATTTTACCTCGGTACCGATCGTTAGAGCTCAGGGTTTCGGGCCGTTTGTGAAGACTGCTCCATGGCCCCGACTCCTCCAGATAACAGATCAGAGGTGGCCTCCGAGCTCGTTCCGTATGTTCCAGAAATGCGCTCAAGTCTGCGTCTTCTCTAGCCAATCACTCTATCGTTGCCTCATAGAAAGTGTCGTACTTGCTATTTCTGAGAAGCAACTTCCCAGCATTGGGAAAAAAATAGGCAACTACTCCTGCCAAAAGCTCTCCTATAAGAAGTATACTCCAGAGAGCGGGCGTCGGTAATACAATGTCACACTGAAGGCGAGCGCTTCGAGTTACCACTAACCGGTGGTGAAAATTGAAAGGAAAGCTTCAGAGGAATGTCCTGAAGACCAGGAGACGTCCTGTACCTGAAGATATGAGAAAACACTTCCGGTAGTTGATATTTGGATAGTCCTGTGGTGCAGCCAAAAAATGAACTGACGCTCAAGCGCTCACGTGCGTCTAGAATTTCAGATTCTTTTCCCATTCTTTTCCCGTCGTAGGTCCAGGGTAAAGAGGGTGACAATGCGACGAAAGCTCCCCGACCGGAATGGTAAACATAGATACGATCGTATCGACCTTTACGGCAAAACTTTGGTGCACTTAACAATAGATAAAGGGGAAAACGTAGGGTCCAAGCTCCTCACAACATAAAACCTTCAGCATTCTAACTTCCTCAAGAAAACAATTTCGTCACCAGTCCGGATGCGGCGGTCTCGCAAGCTTCCCTCTCGGCCAAATCTCCTCCACGGAATCTTCCCAATACGGTATAATGTTGAATCTCTTCTCCAAAAAGACCACCTCTCCAAAATACAGCTCTAATGCCGCTTCTCGTGCCACCGGTTCCGGTGTCTGCGACACCATTCCTGAACTCGCCTTCACCTCGTCATCGCACCCCTGCACAACCAGCTTCTTCAACGCCACACCATTATTCGCTCGAACGTTAGCAAATAACACAAGTGGCTGGAGATCCTCGAAGCTGTATGGCGTCCAGGGCTCCTGGAAATCGGGATGATCATAAGGATGGGTGATGTGAAGTTCTTCGAGAAGTGGTGCAATACGGAAGCGCGGGCGGTCGGTGGAGTGTGGCGTGCCTGCGGTTGCTGGGGATCGAGACTTGCTTTTTTGTGATCGCTGTTTGGGCTTGGGTTCAAACTGGATGAGTAAATCGCAGAGCCTTCCTAAGTTCTGCGAGATAGCCTTTGATACCCGCAAAATTCTCAGTGCAGGCAGCATGAGAAGCAGATCGTCATCAATAATATCACCGTGCTTGCTCCACCGTGGGTCTGGACAATAATTCAGCTCTGTCACATTGGTAAAACTTCCAAGCGTTCGCAGAGTTGAGAAGCCAGGCGGTACAGTGTTAGCATAATAATAGATCGTGGAACCCTTGGCGCTGGCAAGTGTATCGGCTTCGCAGGTATGATCACCCTCAAGAAAACATGTGACATTTATCTTCGTGCAGCTTTGGAGTAAATCTTCAAAACGCGGAAAAAGTAGGTTTCGTAGATCTGCCTCCCAGCCGATGTTCCAGAGACAGAGTGCCGTTTCTGGTGGCAGTATGATGTGTTTCAAGAAAGTCAAGGGAGCGATATCGAAGGACCAGTCTCCCAGCTCCAAGTAGCGCAGGTATGGTAATGACAGAGGTCGGGCGAGATCACTGATGTCTAAGATGAAATCGTCCTCTATACCCGCACCCACGAGGATGAGAGATTCCAGTTGGGAGGACTGACTGAGAGTGTTGAGGAAGGTGTGGAGAGGGAGCCGAGCTTCATCCAGTTGATCGTACAGTGCCAGATGCTTGAGGCCATGGAAGCTATCGTGAGGCCACAAGGAAACATTTGCCAGGACAAGCTTCCTCAAGCATATCGTCTGAGCGTTGAAAATGGGTGGGAGAACATAAGGAGCTCCTGCATCATCCTCGTCGCTCGATATGATCGTCAAGCACTCGAGAAGCGTAGCTGGGTTCGTGAAATATTTCCACGGAGAGTAAACCTCCGTGAGAGAACTGAACATATGTAATTCCCGCAAGCGACCCACGTTTGCGACGACGGCTTCGAGTGCCCTGTCTTCCGCTTCCGATCCTGTTACTTCTGAGAGATCCGCGGTATAGTAAACCTCTAGGGGTAAAGCCCCCGTCAACGGAAGGAAATGCAGGGCCGCCTCATCGGAGGTCTTACTGATGTGGACCCTCCTCCACAGGGACGGTGTGGATAAGGCGGTCGTACGCCAGTAGTGGCATACGTGTGTTACGATCTCCCAGTCATGAAATGACTCTGGAAGCGGGAAGGGAAACGGTTCTGGCATGGGTTCGAGCAGGTAACTGAAGACATGCGCAAGAAGCTCGGGTGGTAAACGATGGATGAAGCTGGTGGAGGTTGTTTGGGACGCATTATTTGGACCCGAGAGAGGATCGGTGGTGGTGGTCTCCATGCACTGAGGACAAGAGCTAGATTGCGAAGCGGTATGTCAGCTAAGTTGAGCAAGTGGTGCAAGGGAGCGTACTCCACGTTCTGGGCCTAGGTGGTGCTCACCAGTAGCCCCTGTATTTGTTTGGACGTTTAGCTTGGGTGGGGAGTCCCAAAAGCCTCGCCGGCTACGACTTGTACAAGGAGAAGAGAGGATGTACCAGGAATAGCACATGTCACGAATAGTGTTACATGAAGTCAGTCATACTTATGAATGCTAATGAAGTCACAGCTCGCTATCTAATCCAGGTCTGCGACACTTTGACCAGCCACAGGGCGCTGTCCCTCTTTCTCTCTCTTCTCTCTTCTCCGCTTCACATCCCAGTTATATACTCGTGCTGTGTTCACCTCTATCACCGTAATTTGTTCTCGAAGGAATTCTAGATCCTCAACCGTGTTCTTTAGCGACACCTCTGCAGCTGCTAATTTGGATTTTAGCAGTGCAATAGCGGCAGGAATTTTGTAAGACAGCATTACATTGGCCTGTAAATGCATTGAACGAAGGCTCTCTGAGTCGTAACGATCACATACCCCGAGCCAAAGATAAACGGTGTCAGTATCTTGTAGCTCAGCCTCGGCGTATAATGTATCGTTGAATTCGAATGTCGTCGTCAGAGGTTTAGAGAACGCTTCTTCGTCTTCCAGACCCTCCTCCTCGTCGTCCGCGGCGAGAGCCTCTCCGTTTCTTTTCTGTTGTGGGGAAGCATGAAACACTAGTCACATATTGGGAAAAGGAGCTTACACGACGATCTCTCAGAAACTCGACCATATCAAGTGTTTTTTTGATGTCCGGTATCTTTTCTTCGAGGCTAATACGGCGCTGCGCTAGGGTTCCATCCATGTACCGGTACTTGCTGCGCTTTCATTCAGTGTCAACCAAGGGACATTGCTTATGGAGCAAAATGGCGCGTACGCGAGTGCATCTTGGAATCTCTGCAGAGGCCCCTCGACATCAGCGTCTGATCCTCCGAGATACGACTCGATATTTTCCTAGAAAATGTGAGCATTGTGAGCATTGCATACCACAAATACATATGTGAACTCACGATGAACGGCGCCTTGGGGATGCCCCTGGGGTTTTTCTCTCCTGGGGAGACGAGTTGAGAGGTCATTGCGTGTTTGAATTCTTGAGGCTAACGGATGAGATCATCACGCATTCCTTTCGGCGATAGCCGAGCGGTGTTTCAATCACCACTTGCCGTATTTTTGATGTTTTTTTCTGTTCAGTCTTTTCAAGGTCGGTAACCTCTTCTCTTCTAACCATGCAGCGGGCCTGTAACCCGTGCTGCAGATACAACCATGTCCCGGTTAATGATCAAGAATTTACCCGCATACGTCACCCCAGTTCGCCTACGACAACATTTTGAACAGAAGGGAAGTCCATCAGGTACCCTCACAGACGTGAAAGTCGCCTTCAAGCCCGACGGGACGTCGCGGAGATTCGGCTTCGTGGGATACAAGACCGACGAAGAGGCGTCTACCGCGAAGGATTGGTTTGACAAAACTTTCATCGACTCGACTCGAATACATGTTACCCTCGTCAACGTATGAGGTGCAATTTTCTTTGTATATGTGCTACTCACATCGACTTTGTAGGGCTCCAAGGATGCACCTAGCCCTCGACCTAATAAACGACCAAGACTAGGCCCCTCCCCTACTGAAACAGGACCCACATCCGCCAAGATGAAGTCAAAATCCGACAATCCTATGGTAAAGGCGAAATCTTCCGCCCGAGTAGAGGAGTTCCTCGAAGTCATGCAACCTCGTACAAAGAAAGGCCCTTCCTGGGCTAACGAAGCACGAGTCGAGCAATCTGTTTCACTGCAAGAACAGCTAAAAGATGCGGCGCGTGCGGATTCAGGAGCGCTTTCAGATCTGGAGTGGATGAAGCAACGGATGTCGCAAAATGTCGACAAGCAAGACAAGATCTTTGAGCAGTCGGATGAGGAAGATGAAAAAAAAGACGAGGAAATGGTTACACAAGTCAGTGCGTTCGTCGATCTCCACTAGGAGAATTACTGAAGCGAATCCAGGATCAAGTTGAGGCTAACCCTCCTCAGGACGCTGTCGGGGAGACAATTTTACGGACACACCGACTATTCTTGCGGAACCTGGCTTTCAGTTGTACTGAGTCCGACTTGACGGGATTATTTCAACCCTTTGGTGAACTTTCACAGGTAAGTGCAACATTACATTCGTCTCTTTCACTGTCTCCATGGCGTCGGTGGCCTATGAGATGAATTCTCTGCGTAGGGACATCAGACTTTTCGAAGTATGTTGATCTCCAGGGAAAACGATAGTAGAAATTTACTCTGACAGGCCTCTCTTACTGTCCTTTTGACCGTATTGAACGATCGATACTGATTTCCTTTCACCAGGTGAAGCTCATTCTTTCTCGCTTGACCGCCATCCGGTCTCTCTCGGATGATACATTGTATAGGGACAACAGACCTTCGGGCATGCTGATCCTCTGGGAAACCGATAGTAGAAATTTATTTCTGATTCGTTGCTCATTTCGTCCGGTTTTTGAATCCTAGCTGACAAATTTGTATCCTCAGGTCCACATACCGCTTGATCCCCTCTCCAAGCAGCCGAAGGGCATGGCCTACGTGACTTTTGCGGCCGGTGCCAATGCGTTCTCAGCGTATGAAGCGTTAGACAAAAAATCCTTCCAAGGAAGGCTGTTGCACGTACTTCCTGCACAGGACCGACAGAAATTGTATCAGGCTGAAGAGGGCGAAAGGCGCACGAAGACTGTTAAAGAGGAGAAACAAACCAAGCGGAAGTCATCGGCCAACAAGTCATTCAACTGGAGCATGCTTTACATGAATGTATGCCGTCAGACCGACTCCGTAGTGGCGACACCCCTAACTTCGTACACAGAGCGACGCTGTAGCATCATCGATAGCAGATCGGATGAACATCAACAAATCTGAGATTATTAACCCAGAAAACGGGGACAATCCCGCTGTGAAACTCGCTCTCGCCGAAACTCATATAATCCAGGAGACAAAGGCTTACTTCGAGTCACAAGGAGTTCTCCTGTCATCATTCTCCACCAGAGCTCGTTCAGACACCGCCATACTTGTTAAGAACATACCCTACGGAACCACAATCGAACAAATACGAGACCTTTTTGAACCGCATGGTCAGCTTAGCCGAGTGCTTGTTCCACCCGCTGGTACAATGGCGGCCGTCGAATTTGAGCGGCCCAACGAGGCTGCTCGGGCCTTTAAGGCTATTGTGTACCGACGCCTCGGGGACTCAATTATATATCTCGAGAAGGGGCCCATTGGGATGTTTTCGAATGAGCCGGTACAAGCTACCCCTTCGGCTTCTTCGTTACCCGCTGTGAGGATTCCTGAACAAGAGTCTGCAGTAGCTGAGGACGAAGTTTCAATAACTGGTGGCACGACGCTCTACGTCAAGAACCTTTCATTCGTGACGACTCAGGAGCGGTTGACGCAAGTATTCCGGCATCTACCTTCGTTCGCCTTCGCACGGCTACAAACAAAGCCTGATCCCAAGAATCCGAACGGACCTCGTCTAAGTATGGGCTACGGCTTCATTGGATTCAAAGATTTTGAAAGCGCGAAGAAGGCGTCGAAGAGTATGCAAGGCTTTCTTCTTGATGGACATTCATTACATGTCAAATTCGCTGGCCGCGGCGCCGAAGACGCATCCAAGAACAAGGACGCTATCAACTCCAAGAGCCGAACTACAAAGATGATAGTCAAAAACGTGCCCTTCGAAGCCACGAAAAAAGATATTCGCGATCTCTTTAGGTACGTACCCTTTCACTTCTAGCTAGCCCGCTACCTTCCATCTCCTTATCAATATTTGTCAATAATTAATTGAACTTTATATGCAGTGCGCACGGGCACCTTAAATCCGTCCGGCTACCTAAGAAATTCGATTCTCGGACTCGTGGTTTTGCATTCTTGGAATTCGTATCCCGACACGAGGCGGAGAATGCTTTCAATGCGCTACGGCATACCCATTTGCTTGGGAGGCATCTAGTGTTGGAGTGGGCGGAGGAAGTTGAACAGGACTTAGACGTTTTGAGGCATAAGGCTGGCGTCGGCTTTGGTGGGGGTAAGGAGATGCCTGGAAGGAAAAGA
This sequence comes from Chlorophyllum brunneum, assembly GCA_963576785.1. Lineage (NCBI taxonomy): Eukaryota > Fungi > Basidiomycota > Agaricomycetes > Agaricales > Agaricaceae > Chlorophyllum > Chlorophyllum brunneum. The sequence continues at coordinate 1,451,457 of OY756148.1, forward strand.
AAGTTGGAGTTGGGCAAGAATGGTGGGGAAGAGGACCCGGTGGCCTTGGCTGAATAAATCAACCGCTTTGAGGGACCTGCATGTATCTACTTGAATGCTGGTTAGGTTTTGTGTCTGCTAACTGGGCGCCGATCAAGTCGGTATTATATGTTGTCCCTCTTCGATTCAAGGCCGAACTACTCAATGACCACTCATCAGCTGAACAAGTGGTGTCCCATACCGGGCATATTGGTGTCTCGGTCTCAACGGGTGCCGTGTGCGTGTTCTCAGCTTCACGTCCCATATGTTGCAAGTAGCCGAGCAGTGGTAACAAATGCTCCATTTAGGTCCTCGTGGAAAACGATGAGATTCCCTCACAGGTGAAAAATGGTTATAAGAGATTCTATTTCTCATCAGAATCTTCTGACAAATCTATTACATACATATATATATATATATATATATTCATATATCAAATAAAAACACAGAGCGCGCGACTTACTCGCGAATTTACTAGGGCTACAAGTGGGGGTGGCGAGGATGGTATCTGCATATCAATGAGGGGCTGGGCGCGAATGGGATGAATGGGTATGTACGCGAGCGAAGAAATGGAAGGAAGTCATGTAGAGTTCACGTTCAAGATTTTCAGGAGAGAAGACGGAAAGGTGACACTACACCATGTCGTGCGAGTTCCGGCGAGGTTCGTCAGAAACAAACGAATTACGTGATGCGTGACGAAATGAAGCCACTTCTGGGCCACCGGCTTCAGAGCGAGTGACTACAGGTTCGGGGATGGAGATGCTCGACGCGGATGATGATCCTGACGAAGGCACAGGTGAAATCTCGCCCGAGTCATGATCCGCCAAGGTGCCACCGATATCGGGAAGAACGAGGTCGTCATACTGGAAAGTAGGTTTGAAGACCTCTTCATTGAATTTCTTCTTGGTACTGAAGACGCTAGTGAAGCTGGAATTTTTCTTCTCGCTGATGGCGGGAGTACTAGGCTCGACGTCCCTAAGCGAAGAAGATACGTCGGTGAATGAAACCTCGTAGGAGTTTCTGCGGCCGTATTTCTCGCCAAACCCTGGGAAGGATCCAGGTTGCGAGCCAATTCCACTCTTCGACATTCTGGTGGAGAAGTGTAAGGAAGGCGTGACCAGACGAAAGTGCGAGACAACATACTCTGAGGAGCTGACAATACCACTTGAATTACCAAAGCTGCCAGTCGACATACCGACACGTTTGGCAACCGAGCTGATGGCAGAGCGGTAGTTCTTCTTGGCCTCATCGGCAAAACCAAAGAAAGCGAAGAAGAGGACCGCGCAGACAACACAGAGCCATCGACTCATCTCAAGCGCGGACTCAACAATAGGATTTGCACGCCAGAGCATCGCTGGAATTTGATCAACTCTGGAGAATCCAGCATGGGTGTCCTGCCAGCTGATCCAAGGCCTGATGGCACCGTCGGCGGCATTCAGGTAGGTAGCATAAATGGCAAGGGGAACCGTGCAGAGGACGTCGCAGCCACCAAGAGCCATAAGGCGTAGATAGCGGCTGGAGGTGAGGTTGGAATAACTGGAAAGCACCTCCTTGTTTTGAGAGCGAGTCTTGTTGAAAGCGCGAATACTGAGCACTGCGTAGACCCCGGAGACGAGACCAATAAGAATGGGGGGAGTGGAGACAAGTAGATAGGCGACCCAAGTATCGTATGTGAAAGGCCAGCACCCGACATCTTCATAGATGTCGAAACGATGTCCCTGAGGAATGTATTCTGCAAGTATGTCAGGAGATGCACGTGCCACTTTATTCCAGGAGCGACTAACGAAGAATCATTTGAAGAATGGGAAGACCAAGACCGATAGCCAAATCGACCATGATCCCGCGGCGCTTTTCAGCCTTGGTGATAGTCACACTTCGCACTGAAGCGATGTGATAAAGGCGGCGGTTGATGCAGAGCGCAGCCGCCGGGATTGCAACAGCGGTACCCACAATGAATTTGGCAGCTATTATGGTCCGTCAGTCTACGTCTTCACCAATGAGACGAGAAAAACCCACAGATATCACACCAAACAGGGGCCCAGTTTATGGCGTTCCGATTCCATACAATGGAATTGATGAACTGGTTGAGGCAAGCCAACCCCGTCCAGGCCATGTAAAGGCATGTTCCTGTGTTCCATGCTGAAAATAGGGTTAGTGAGCCTACAGCAGCAGAAACGCTCAATACGACGGATTTACCTTCGAAGTGCCATGGGAATGGGATGCAAACGAGGGCGAAGCCAATGAAAGAGAACAGGGAAAAGACCCAATTGGGATAGCTGGCGGGAAAAGGCATATCTGATCCTCTGCTTGCGTCGGTGTCGTGGAAGGCTGCCCGAGCAGTTCGTCGTAGGCGACGAGGGGACTCTTTCGAGTACGGGAGGGAGAATCAGCCAGAGGCGGTGTGGGGAATTGATTATCGCACACACTCCAGCTTTAAGAGCGACTGCTCCGACTCTCCATGAACGTACACTTTTCGAGCCACTCCCTTGTTCCCAGTAGGAATCTTCGCCGGTTCACGCGAAGGATGATGACCGGATTTGGATGTAGCCTTGTAGTGTCCCAAAGAGGCGATGAAATATGGGGAAATCAGATTTGCCTTTTTCGGATGTTACTTTGTGGGATGCAGACCTGAGTCCAAAAATACCAGTGCCCTTGGCCCAATTCATAACAAGTTCACTGCAAACAAGGACCCTGGCGCGCACATGGCTTCGATGAAAATCGACAAAGAAAGTTGCCAGAAGGTCACACGGCGTAGGGTGGCGAAAATTCGGAGAGCGATACCCTGCAACTTTGAGAACATTTTCCCTGCCTTCGAATCGCTCTCCATAACTCGCCCAACGAGAGAACAAAGTCAGGTCCCCCCAGTGGTGCCGTATCCCGGGTACTACAATAGGGACTGGAACCATAACAGCCTCTCGGCTATGAGATATCAAACAACGACGACGTTACACACCAAGAACCAGACCATCCCTTGTACTGTAATGTCGTATGATTGTGTATAACCCAACCCACAACGTTTCATGTCCTAGACCCGAGGCTTGCGACCACGTCCTCTAGCAGTACCGGAGCCGGACGAGATTTGGGGCTCCAGAGCGAAACAGAAGTAGGAGAAGAGAGAAAAGCGACTAGACACACAGTCCCACCCGCTACTGAGCATTTGTATGTCGTCGCTGTCGAGCTGGCTTATTGTCCTTATTGTTCTGTCGCTTGATGGACGCGCTTACTAAGCCATCACATGCCACAACTTTCACAATAAGGTGGGAAAACGAAGCGACGCCACTGCACCTGCCATGTTCCGCGGTTACGATTGGCTAACATTGGCTGACAAAACAGTGTGATTAAAGTCTGCTCTAGTAATAGTACGAAAAATACTGTTCCGAGTGTAATGTACGGCGAATAACATATGGAATTTCAGACGATATGCTACATGAGTAGAAACATAGTACCTGGGACCAGTACTTGCGGAGGGGCAGTAGTGAAGGAGTGATGTACTCCTACATTAGTTGCCCTGTATAGGGATACATCTCGTGAGTGATGAAAAGAGGAAGAAAAATGAGGCCAAAGCTCGACGAAAGGGAATTCGAAAATATGGTTTCTTGACACCGCTATGCTATCTCGCGGACTACCGTCATATGCATCATATCGCTATTGTCCGGTTGCCCATGCCCCAACCGCTCTCTGCTCAGAGTTGATCGGATACTCTTCAGACTAGGTCGTCGGGACACCGGGTTCTTCATTGAAGAGGCATCCGCGGGAGATGGTGAGAACGGGCGAATGGAATGCCCTTCAAATGGCCGGGCCATGTGAGGGGCGGATGAGCAAGGGAAATAAGAACACGGCTGGCGCCTCTCATCAATTGACAGGGCTGGCGAACTGGCACGGGTAGGGGATATTTCCTCGACCGTCTCGGGAATAGACGCACTAAAGGTGGAAGGGATGGGCGAGGGGATGGGTGATGGGACAATAACAGGCGGAGTTGGCCAATGTTCTTGCAGGACGACCGCAATATTACTTCCCTTAGACTCTGCATGAGGACGATGATTCTTGGGAACAAGGGGCACAGTGGGAGAGACTGGGCTAATTGGGGATGGGCGGGTTTCATAAATGATGTTATTATCCATGTACGGCTTGGGTTTGCTCTGTGCTTTGTAAGTTGGCGGAGGAAGGACTGGAGCGTTGTACCCGAGGGAATTCCCGAACGGCGAGCCGAGATAGGGCATCGATGATTTCATGAAACTTTCCTCAGCAGTTCTGGAGCTTGAACTTGGGCTAGGGCTCGCAGGTGGAGAATGTCTACTCTTCTTCCAGCTCTTGGGGCTCAGTCTTGAAGTTTTTATGTCAAGGTTATCGTCCCAGCCAGACCTGAGCTCCAGTGTGACTGGTCGTTTTGGCCTACTCAGGCAGGGCGAGCGACTGGAATCATCATCCTTCCGACGGCTACTGTAAGTGTCAGTTCAGGTGGAGAAAGTGAGTAACGAGGAAAACTAACGGAGATCTGATCAATGGACGGAAGGTGATCAACGGTTTCTTGTCCTTCAAACTTGAGAGGTACCTCATGACTTGTCGAGTTTCTTCGCCGAGGATAAGAGCGAGGACGATGTAGCAGAGCGTGATTGCTCGCAAACCCCACCAGATGGTTTTAATGCCCGTGATCCGAGCCCCGTCGTTCACAATATTGACTTTCGATAAATCCTCATGTACATGTTCCCAAGAGATCCAGGAATCCGACATGGGTAACGAGAACATGGAGAAAAGGAGTACCAGAAGAGTGATGCCGGTAGTGGCCATCGAAATAGCGAGAGTGCGTGTCCAGAGCGATGAAGTCATACGAGACCGAGATTCGAGATGGGTGGAAAAGTGAGTGGTAGGGTGCCGAAGTGAATTGTGAACCGCCATGCCTAGGAACTCAGTGTCAGCTCAAATTCAGTATATGTAAAGCCCATAGAATGCGCACCGGAGAAGAAAATCGAAAAAATACACATGGCAATATGAGGCATCCATACGATCATAGACGCTGGTGTGGAAGGGTGGACTGAAGCCATACAACCGATATCTTTGACGAGGTCAAACCGATGGTTCTGTCCGATGATGTCTTTGGAGTGTATCAGTTGTCAGGGTCGGAACCTGAGCTTGCGACTAAACGTACGAATTGGCATATAGATGAAAGGAATGAGATAACAAAAGAGTGCATCAAAGAGCCTTCGATTTCTGAGTGCCTTTGCACCATAAGGGAGATTGCGAGACGAGGATACCGTCTCGAGATAACGTGATATACACAAGCATGCTCCTGGAACTGCAACCGTGGTGGCAAGAGCGAACTTCGTCACTGTAAGTAAGGGTGTATGATTAGATATCTGGTTCAAAGACAAACTCAAGAAAGACCGTACCAACGTCACACCACCCCAATGCCTTCAGGTCGACGTTCGATGCCCACACAGCCGCATTTATGCCATGAACAAAATTACAACCCAAGAGCCAGGCCACAAGTGCAAGCTTTGCAACATCTTCTCGCACCTGGCGAGCAGCAATAAACATTGCCAGAATAGCGGCACAGAGGAACGAAACAGTGGATTCTGCAGCGCTCATGTCTATATCACACCTCGCTCGTCCAGATATTGTGAGAACAAGGGGACGGCTGCGAACCCGGAAACGCCAAATAATGGACTTGGGAACAGCGGCCTTGAAGGTGGGAAGGGAGCAGTGATCGACGCGAATCATCACAGCAGCATATTTAGGCCTTCAGAGTACAAGGCGGCGTGCACCTGTATATTCATTGTGGACCCTTCGTAATCCACGACATACTTGATTAGTTCACGGCTTGATATTGCCAGAGGTTGAGGGCGTCATACGCGGAGCCGGAACTTCTATGAAAGGGAACAACCAGACTGCCTTAACGAACACAAAGGGCATTCTACGTCCAGGGTGTCACCACTACCGCTTGACTTGGGTGACTAGACAAGGGGATTAGTGTTTCTGGATGTGGTATGAGAGGGAATATAAAGATAGCTTTCGAGTGAAATTTCCCCATCAATCTTAGTATCCCAATTTGTCGAAGCGTTTGTGGCAGGTGTCCAATGCTCAGTCGGTGATTGCAGAGTAGATACTTCGTGTACTATTAAAACACTGAGGCATATGGACGATTCCGAGTTCTTTATTGATCCTGCGCCCCCTACAAGTGGTAGAGACCACTGAATTTCTGCAAAAGTCAAAGGTGACGGAGGTGTGGAGAGGATTAGGTAACGGCGATCTTTCCTTTAGATCCCGGCTGGGGAAGTGTTCCCACACTAATGAACCAGGTTTGTTTCGTAGTCTTGTTGGTGTGCGTCGTGTGATACAGACTCCAGTTCGTGGGTTGTCCTGGTCTGCCGTTGGACCCACCGCGATTTCTAATATGCGAAGTGAAACCACAGCCATCCAATAACCACATTCAATCTCCTTTCAACAAATCCCTGTTGTCATTTCTGGAGTCTCGGGTTCGATCAATGTTTTACTCGCTGACGAGGCGTATCTTTTAATTGGGACTGGACACCTGTCTTTCAGTACTCGCAAGAGACAAGGTGGCCTACGGAGGTTCATGGTTTGGTGGTTCTTCTATTGAAAACACTGTGCACAAACTTTTCTGTTGATTTATCTGGCCCCTTTCGAGTTCGCGAGATCTATAAACATCTTCTTCCGTCGGATGCTCCACTGCGGATGGTTTCTCACTGACCTCATCGGCCTCGATATTTGGGCTTGGAGTCGTCAATGGCTCCAAAGACATACTATATATCTTGTCCCACAACGCCCGAGGCTCTGGGTTTCTCCCTTTTCGCACATTCATAGTTCAAGTTCCTCGCTATGGGTCAGTAGCTCAACTTGTTCTTCTGCGTGCAGTTCACTAATCGTCGTCTTAGGCCTCAAAGACACGCTCACTAAATTAACTGGCCAGTCGCATGAAACAGATACTGGCACAACCTCTCCTCGTACCTCTACTCGTCGTTCAGCGGAACATGACAAAGACTACGTGAACAACTCGAACAGCGCTCCGCGTAGGAGTGGCACTACGGCGAGTCAACACAAACTTCCCCCAGGCACCGGTCCAGGAACCTCTGGTAAACCTGCTTCTGAATCAGCAATGGAATACGACCGAGATCGTGCACGTGAACAAGGGACAATTGCTGGACATGGTACGGATTCCGCTGCTGCTCATGGTGGTGGTATTGCAGACACTCATCGAGACTCTGTGCGGCGGTCAACAGGTGGTTAGTCCTTTACCATCCCCCTTAAGAATCATCATCTCCTAACGCTCGTTTTCACAGATCGTATGGCTGGGAATGTTCCTGGTAGCCGTACCGTAGTCGAGCATGGCACGACTGTGGTCGCTTCCTCGGCAGGGCAAGCTGCTCCTGTTACCGGTGCCAGTGGTTGGGAAACTATGGCTGGGCGTGACAGAACTGTTAGCAGGGACATGCCCACTGGCCTCGGGGGACGTTCTGCTCGTATGTGTGTTTGCCAGGTACTGCAAAAACCATCTTGACAATGTTATAGTTCTAGAAGACATGCATCAGCGTGGGCATATGAAACCTAATGCTCAAGACGTTATGCCTTCTGGTGCCACACAGGAGGATACCAACCAGTTGAACCGTGAGTTAGACGTCTTCTGTTCGAGAGGGGTGTGAGTATAACCTATTGGGTAGCTGTTACTCATGAACGTATCCGCCACCTCGAGACCGAGGAAATTCAACGCGTGAAAGAGGTCGATCGCCACAGTAAGCATATCGTCATTCATTAACTCTGATCCTTGTCTCACCATCCTCGAGTCCATCACGTACAGCACCACATCCAACCGGTAGTTGCTTCCGAATCTTTGGCTGAAGAAATTCGGGAATTCGTAAATAATACTGTTCGTCCGCCTCAGCTCAGAAGCATTAACTAAGTATTTGTAGATCCACCCCGTGTCTCAGGTTCGTGAAATCCACGCGAACAATGCCGAGGATACCGTTCTCTTCGATGATCAAGTTCGTCAACATCGCGATTCCCTTGTATGTACCCTTTTGATACTTTTTCGCTCGACCACGAGACCTGACCGCTGGACAGACGCATCTAGAGAAAGAACGTACTGTTATCGACAAAGGTACTACTGTTCAGGAGCGTATTCATCACCACGTGCACCACGTTATTCAACCCATCATTGAGAAAGAGAGTGCGTCGCCGTCATCATGTCTTCTTTTCCGCCGCGCACTTATAACTCGTGTTCTTTAGCTATTGACCGCCAACGCATTCGTAGCACTGTTCCAATCCACGAAGTAACCCATGAGGCACCAATAGTTCATCAATCCCAGACGCACAAAGCAGTTCCCCTTGAACACTTCCTTGAGCGCGCAGGAATCATGGGGGGAGGAGTCTCTGCTGATGAGATTGGATCTCGTGTGCTTCACAGTGGTGGGTGTAGTCGTGAAGTTGAAGGTGTTGTAAACGAATTCGAAAGGGAGTTGCAGAATACCAGAGAGGTAATGTATATTGTCACATTGCAAGATTTGGTTTTGATGGGAGGTCTCTGTGTGTAGCGCGAAGTAAATCCTCCGACAACTACTCGTATGACACAACCCCAGTCCGATGACGCTGGTAATATCGTTGATCTCGGAGCAACGAAGGCCGATCAAAAGCCCGCCCGTAATACCGAGGCTGAGACTGACGCGCCAATTACCATGCCCATGGCCTAGCTATATGAATGTGGCTTTACAGTATGATATATTGATTCATTATAATTGTAGTTTTTCCAAGAAGTTCTAACACTTCGATATATTCGTGTAATTTAGCCACGGCGGTTCAATGCTAATTAATGTATGACATATCGCCCAGTCTTATTCAGTCTCAACGCCTCAGAATCTTATAAATCTCTTCTCTTCTTCAACTCGTGAGTTCCGAAAAAGCTTTTTAGAACTGCTAGTGAGTACTACGGAGATCAGGTTTATTGTTTTCGTATACATATACAGAAGACAGGCGTGACGAGAACATAGCGATAATGTACCAGTGCCAGCGATAAAATATAGCTGAAAGAGGATGAAACATGTATGGACATTCAACGTAAGAGCGAAAGCGGGTTCAGCATAATGCGACATACAGACTGAAACAACCAGCGAATTGACAGAGAGAGAGAGGACTTTATACATACACGCGAGAGGGAAGATCATAAATACCATCTCAAAAGGGACCAGACCAAAAAAAAAGAAAAGGATCCTCCGAAGATAATAAAAGAAAGAGGACAGCGGCAGCAATGTGGCATAATCTTTTTAGAAAATAGACACATAACCTAATCAATACCTGCTCAAAGCCAACAGACGATACAATAAATTGGCGTCTTCGAAACGTGAATAGCGGAGCGTGAAGTGCATCATTTCAGCGGAATCAGCATCTGAGGTCGGGTCGACGATTTGGAGTTTGATGAGGGAGTTGAAGAAACGACAGAGCTGGATCGGTATAAAGTCGGTCAGCCGTGTCAGGAGAAGATCCACCTCTATAAGAAAAGACTCACATTCTGGACGCCCTTACCAAACCGATCATCACTAATCGACCCTTCTTTCTCCTCTCTCTCTGCCCTCTCTAGCCATGAAATACTTTCATGGATAAACCTCCCAAGCACCTCCATCCTCACAAGATCCGCAACGGTCGAGTATCCAGGTATTTTTATAAACGTTTGATCGCGCAACAAACGTCCCATTAGATCCATACTCGCAAGCGAGGGTGGAAGGAATGACAAAACATCAAGGAAATGTGAAATGTTGTCATTATCGTCCGATGCATTATTCAACAGCCCGACAAAGAGCGGGTGTGCAATTGATGGGTTACGTGCGACCATGGGCGTCAAGTCAAGTGAGGTGATGATCCGAGAGGAAGTTACGTCGTTAATTAGGGGGAATAAGACCTAGATACGAGATCAAATTCAGTGTGTTCTTTGATAGTTTGAGACTTACGCGTTGCTCCGAGAGGGTCAAGACTCTTTCTCGTGCGGCTAACAAGAGTCGCATACCCTGCACTACACGCTCATTGCGCCTATCGTCTTCATTCGTGATAGGCGATCGTATCATAGGATTGTTCCCTACAGAAGCTAGAGGGTTGCTACTGCTGCTGACATTGAAGTTGCCGGAGGTGGCCGACTGCCCGTAGCTGTTTTGTTGTTTTTGGAAATACGAATATGTAACATCATCTCTTCGAGACAAAGAGAGGCCGTCGGTCAGTAAGAGAATCGAGAGAAGAAAAAGGGTCCAACGTACAAGTCAGTGGTACTATTATACATTTCATCATCGAGAACTAAATTAACAGCTCTAAGTTTCGGTGGTAAGGGTGAGCGTGCCAGGGTGCCTGGGGAATAAGGTCCGATCTATGTAGAGAAACACAAGGGAGGCAGCTTAGCAGACAAGGAACTCAAAAAAGATGAGAAACTCACATCATTACCGTCACCCTTCAAAATTTTCCACAAAACCCACACCAACTGTTCATTCGGACTCACACCTCCATCATTCGTAATCTCAATAGCCTTTTCCCTTTCCTTGACGTACGCCACCAACAAAACACTTCGGAAAGGGTTGATAGTGATTGGATGGGGCGCATACAATGAGTAAAGGATGAACGAAACCAAAATCTGTTGTGCGAGCTAAAGAGAGGAGAAAACGTTTGATGCATCATCAATAACATAAAAAAACCACGAACCTCGATAGCCCGACTAGAAGAATCCAACACAGGTAACAATGCATCCAACGCTAACTGAAATCTAGCCGTTGGCTGAACAAGTTGAGTGAAGGCTTGAGCGGCAGTTGAACAAGGTAACGAATATCCTCTCGAGAGTAGATGCGACACCGAAGCATGTACCTGTTCCGGTTCCGCGTTCACATTGACGTTCATTCCACTTGTTCCCGTTCCCGTTCCCGCGCCGCCGGAAGCGACAACAGCGGTACCGATACTTCCAAGCCCAAATCCAAGTCCTACAGGATTCGCACCACTCGGTGTGGCAGAGGATCCATTCGATGGATGATAACCAGAACCAAGACCCGGACTGGCTGTTGATCCTCCACCTCCAGGAGTCGGTGTACCTCTAAGCTGGGGTGTCCCAATACCAGCCATCGCAGAAGAAGGCGAGGCGGTTCTCATCATAGTCGCGTTTCCAGCTGACCCAATTCCCGTACCATTGCCAACGATAGTATTACTACCCACTCCATTCCCGAATCCCACGATGGTATTGGGGTTGTTGCCATTATTGCTGCTAGTGCCGGCGGTAGGTACCATGGTGGTGGTGGTGGGGATAGACCTGTCGTAAGAAGAAGTGATATGCGGTAGAGGAGGACGCAGAGGAGTAGCAGCCTGGGCCTGCATTAGAGGCCAACGCGCATGAGCCAAGTTTGTTGTCAAAAAGCCAGAAGGCCAAGGAGGGAAAAGCCAGGCCAAGCAAGGGTCACCACTACCGGCCGGCGTTGATCTCAGCCTAACAAACTTTGGAAATCGATTTATCATCGACATCATCCCACGCGCAACAAACATAGTCCGGGTACAAATCACCAAAAAAGATACAAAGAAAAACGACTAGTCGAAGGGGGAATCTCAGGGTAAACTAGAAATACACAGCACTTTTCCACCAGCTAATTACTACTACCAATGGCTTTCTACATCCGACATCCATCCCAAGTCAAGAAGAATCCGTCAAAAGCTCCTGTCAAGAAAATTATATCCTTAACTCATGAAGACTGTTTGTTACTCCTGAACCGCAACAACGGTGCAAGACCAGACAGCGCACACGCCTTCCTCAAAAACTCGTGCTGAAAAAAAGCCAAGGTCAACACCACATCCACTTCCCGAAGACAAAAACTCACATCAAGCAATTCATTAGCAGTAGCCCGACTAGCGACATCCACACAAAGACATACAGCCAAGAAGCTCTTCAACTCCCTACTCAACGCCTCGGGTTTCTTCAGCGTCGGCGTCCCATTCGTCGCAATCAGATACAGCGCCTTCAACGGTTCTTCGTCCAGATACGGTGGTTCATTTTCAATCATCTCGATCGCCATGATACCGAGAGACCAAATGTCGACCTTTGCGCCGTATTCTTTTTGTTTGACGACTTCGGGTGCCATCCAGTAAGGTGTACCGACCATTGTTGCTCGTTTGGATTTTTGGTCGGTTAGTTTTGCGCAGAAACCAAAGTCGGCTGGGAGGAGATCGGTTGGTGATGGTGTGTTTGGGAAGGGAGGTACGTACTGATTTTGACACGGCCTTGGGCATCCAAGAGGACATTATCAGATTTGATATCCCGATGGATGATGCTCTGGCTATGCAAATGTCCTAGCCCCTTACACGTCTAATGCAACCGCATTCAGAATTACATACATGCACACATAATGAAAAAAAACAGCCCACTCACCTCGAAAGAGATACTCGAAATCTGATCCTCTTCCAAAGTATTATTGTCAATAATGTCCGTTAAAGCCCCTCCCTCCATAAACTCCATCACAACCCAAAGCTCCGTACTCTTCACAAGATACGACTCCAAAAAGTTGACAATATTAGGATGCTGTGATTCCTTCATCACCAAAATTTCATTCACGATCAACTCTTTTCTCGGTTGATGTGCAAGATCCATCTCCTTGATCGCAACTTTCTTGCCCGTTGCAAGCGCCTTTGCGACATACACATGTCCAGACGCACTGCACAGTCCAAATCAGCCAGCCAACCAATTGGAAGGAAGAAAGATCACTCACCCCTGTCCAACCTTCTTGATCTTACTATACAACAACTTTGGATCCTCATCCGACACAACCGATCTCAACTTTTCCATAATCTGGACCTCGGTCATCGTACTAATCCTCTTCTCCTTTGGCTTCGTCAATGCCGCTTCAGCAGCCGCAACACCACCGGCAGGTTTTGGCTTCTCCGGCTGTTGAATCTGCACCTTCTTCGTTGGCTGCAACGGTTGTACCGAACCCCCCGTTCCAGGCGCCGATTTACTCCCTTGCACCATCGGTGGCCGTGTGGCTCCATCTTCCTTCCTCTCTCTCTCACGCTGACGATCCCTCTCCTGTTCTTGTTCTCTTTCTTTTTCCCGCTCCTTCTCCTGCTGCCTGATCTGTTGTTGTTGGGTCCTCCTCTCCTCCTCCCTAGCTCTCGCAATCTCTTCCCTCCTCTGTTCCTCCTTTTCTTTCCTCAACGCATCTTCCTTCCTCGCAGCGTCCTCCTTCTCCTTCCTTTGCATCTCAGCCTGGCGTTGCTGCTGTTCCTGATGCCGCTCCTGACTCCTCTCCTTTTGCTGTTGCTGTTTCGTTTGTAGCGAATCCTCTCTTGTAGGAACTGTAAGTGCTCCTTGCGTAGATGGTGGTCCTTGAGCCTTCGCACGAGCTCTTAGAACATCCGGTGAAGGCGTGACAACATCCTTCTGCGTACCAACACCAGCACCAGGGGCAGGGGGTGCTTGACGGGTAGCGGAAATCAAAGGACGGGCAGGAGCAGCTCTCGTAGCCTGCGGCGCTGTCGTCGTCGTCGATGACGACGTCCCGCCTGTTGAGGACGGGGGAGACGATGGAGACGTCAAGGATGGTAAAGGTGATCTCGAGGAACCAGGACTAGCAGATTGGATGGCAGCGGCATGTGATCCATTCACATGATCTGCTGCTGCTCGTGCTGCAGACGATAAATTATCGGTTTCGACAGAAGCGAGACCGGGAGGAGCGGTATCTTGTCGCTTCACTCCTGGTCTTTCGATGACGGAGGATACGATTGGTTTGGCTCCAAGACCACCAAGGCCCGTTCCGGCATTAAACCTCGCTGGGGGACCTGTAATCCGGTAAAACTGTAAGTGGCGGTCTTTTTTTCGTGACAGGTTGGCCTACCCATCCCAATTTCATCCATCTCGCGTTTCTGATGGTCGGTGTAAAATTCAAGAACATCGAGGACGGCCTGCGGATTTTTCACATAGTCTTCTTGTGTAATGGCCGAGTTGGTCAGAAGTTTATGCCATTGCTCGGGCAGACCCTAAAACCAGGATGAGCGCCTAGAAGGAAGCGCGCAGAATGGACGGACCGTGAAATGACCCGTGACAGCGTCAAAGCCCACATGGACCCGATGGACGAAGTTTGTGGGGTTGCTAACGCCCATAAGGGGACTCCGTTGATAGATATCGTCCTGCCATCCGTAGACCTCCTCGTCGTTCTTGAGCGAGAGCCAGTATTTCTTATCCTTTGTTTCCAGGAACAAGCAGTACGGCTTCAAATCTGTGCGCTCGATATTCGCGATATCCCGAAGATGAATAACGGCCTGCTGCGGCGACGTCTAACAAAAGAAAAACCAAAAAGGGCAGGTCCACGATAAGCAAAATAGAATAGCATCAGAAAGAATCGCGATGATCCACACCTCATTTTTGTGTATGGACAAGGACTGCTCCTTGAGCACGAGCCACTTGGCCTTCCAGAGCCAACTTGCAAAGCCGTCTTCTTTTATGCTGGCATTGCCGCTCCGGATGATCTGGGAGCCGGAGAAATCGTCGCTAGAGTTTCCGCGAGTGGGGGCGCTACCAATGCCGCCGTTGGAGTAGTTATACGAGATGGAGGGGGAACTGGTGCCGGTGAAGGAGGAGCTGTAGCCGGAGTTGGCCAGGGCGGTGCTGGTTAAGAAGGAAGACTCTGTTGTCCCGCGGCGCTGTGACTGGGGAGAGGGCGCGGGGCGGGAGGGAGTGAGGGAGGCGGAGGTGACATGGTAGTGGGCCATGGAGAGCTGGTCTGTGGGTGGACGGCGTTGGTGCGATGGTGGGGGCCCGAGCAAGGGATTAGTCAGCCGCTGCTGCTGCTGCTGGTGGGGGGACAAGGAGGGGTCGGGGGATGAGAGAGTGGGCCAACAAGATTTCCGGATTCGTGCCACTGCCACCTCGGATCTATCCGTGCTTCATCACTAAGGAGACCAAATCACTCGTATTAAGACAGAAAACACCGCTAATCTACCCAGCGAGCCTGCCCCACCCAGCACACCGCTCGCACTCTCGCTCTATCCTCCTTCATCAACCATTTTATGCCCAACCACCGCACCCACCTCTACCGGTTCTTCGTTGCCCTGCACATACCGTCACGACGTGAATCTTCTCCGTAACTCCAGGAACTCACTTGTATGTGAACCTCTTCTTCGTATGCGAAAACTCTCCCAGCTTGTGGCCCACCATATCCTGCGTCACCGTCACCGGAAGGTAGTCCTTGCCATTATGCACCAGGAATTTTATACTACACAAGGGGAATCAGCCATCCAAACCACCTGGGAATATGATACTTCACTCACCCGACAAAGCTCGGAAGAATGGTACACGACCTAGCCTTGGTCTGAATAGGCACATGGTTAATAAGCGCGTCTCTCAAGTTCGGAAACGCAACAAAGAACGGGCCTGTATGCACACATATCTAGTACCACATACATTACAGCGCTGGTATCACCCACCTTTCCATGCTGAACGCCCTGACTTGAAGACAGCAAGTGTAGGCCTCATCGCGTCGTATTCAAGTCTCTGACGACGAGCATTTTCGGGCATGTCACAGTCGTCACGTGCTTATCTAGTCCAAACGGAGCCAAGTCTATCTACATCATTATCAAACATATCCATCATGTTCCCAAAGCCTAGACCCTCCAACACCAGGATATGGTCATCAAGAAGCTGATCGGCTAACGGTACAGGTTTATCATATCATGATAGAATCCCGAGAATGCTTCCCCACTCCATCACTTTGTACATACCAGGATTGTGGGCGCGTCCTACTTGTCACCTGCACATGCTAAAACAATCCCCGATAGAAAACGCGATCCCCCTGTCACGCAATCCAAAAGCGCCTTTCCACGTTCCAAACCAAACTCGGGAAATCAACGCTTGCCGATTGAGGTTTCGTCTAGGCTTATTAGTGCTGACCAGGTCCAATAACGAACATGTATCCACATGGACAATGGTATTTAATATATTTTTTGGTAGATTACGTGTTCAATTTTGGCCAAGCTTCTGTTGCAATACTCACAGGCTCAATGAAATAACCTCACCACACTAGAGACTCCTCCCGAGACCTCGTATGAACTCACTAAACCTCCAACACATGTATCATATCGGCACCTTTGGCAACCACAAGTGAGCCCTAGACCCAGCCACCCGAGTGATCTACGGGTGTGATAAAGTGCACCCTCTATTGATACCCCTCTAATGAATACCCGAACAAAAGGGAGATATCGTAGAAGCACACAATCTCGACACTACGGCATCGACTCCAGACTCAACTTTCAGAATGTCGTAACCGGAGTGCTTCTAGGTTACTGAAACCTCCAAACTGATAACACAACAGATAGATAAAAATAGACCTTGCCGATAAATCAACACAAAGTTAAGACGACTATTGGAAGAGGAGGGTAAACCAATTAGCACCTGTCCGTTCATCTAGCATCCTAGGGTTGCACAGAACCAGGTCCACGGAATGCAGCTCCTTAAAGACGCTGTGCCTCGTAGAAGAACTTTTTTACCATAGATCCAACATACTGGTTTGGGTCTAGGCGAGAGTTTCTATCGATGTCCTGCCCGCAACCGCCGTCAAATAGCCCCTACTGTGCCCTTACGAGACCGTTTATCTATGCTTAGCTTTCGACCTACTATGTGCTATTCCTTCATGACTTATCCCCAAACGAAACAGAGCTATTGTACACAACACAAAAAGTGTCGAGCTCTCAGGACACACCGCCATAGTCCGGAAGTTGACGACCTTTTACTGTGCCGTAAGGTAGAATGCTCTCGAATATCAAAATCCACCCCAGTTGTGAAAACTTCCGAAATTGGGCATTCGAAACTTTGGGGGGGGGGGCGGAGGAGAGTAAAACCGTCTGTTCAAACGTGCGGTTACACGTATCCGCCTGTACAATAGCCACTGCTGCGGGAGGGGCTATCCACAGAGGCATACTTTGACCGTCTGAAGCTCATGGACATTTTCATCAACAGAGGGCTCTGGTCCCGATGTCCCCGGACCTGTGCAGCGTTTGTTTGACATCAGCCCGACTTTGTTTGGACCCGTTTACGACCACTTTCTCACACAATAGGCACTTTCCCCAACTCTCACCACCAACGTCTATCTTAGGAACCTAATGTCATTCTCCTTTCCATCAAGCGCGCACAGGTCTTTTCCTCGGCACGTCTCTCCGGCCCTAATTGTCTCCCGATCGTAGCTTTTGTACCCGTCGTCATCGTCTCCATTCTAGCCAAGCAATGACTCTAACCAAAAACCCTAATCCCACCCTGTACCTTCGTGCGCTTACAAAGTAGCAACGGATCATGTTCTCCACTTCCGAGAAACAATAAACGTCCACATCCCACAGCCAAATGTTTCCGAGAACCCCATTGCCAGTCTAATGCCAGACCCTTACTCAGTCATTTCCCTAATTGTCTCGCCGCCGTCTTCATCAAACCTCTCGTTCGGCTCTCCCAATTGTCTCCTTACCTAAATTGAGAAACCGGGCACCAGGCAGACAGCAGAGCAGTGATGAACCCACCCACGGCCGATGGTTTTTCTGGGTTCTCAATTTTCAGCTTCTTTGTCTCTTACACCCACCATCTCTTTATTTCTACAGACACCGCCCCCCTTGCGATCTCCATTTCAGCTTGCGGGCAGCTCGCGCATTCCTTTTTTTGCGCGACCCGTACTGCCTCAGCTATTCGATTAGCCACTCACGTCCCGGAGACGTATAAAAGCACTCTCATTTGTCCATCCTCTCTTTTATTCTTATTCTTTCCTTCGATTTGAGATAAAAACCCTATCTCTACATTCTTTTCTCACTTTGTCGCCATCCCTACATTGCTCCTCGCCACTCGTACAAGCAACTTTCCACACACTCGCCATGGATACCTTTGAACTCTTAACCTCCCTCACGCCCTTTCTTTCCTCTTCTACCTCCCCCTCGACACCAGCCGTCACAAAGGCTGAAGGGAAACAAACACGCGACATCATGACGTCCCTTACGCTGTCCCGATCTGATACCCCGCGGACTGGTGACGCTGACGAACTGGACACACTCGACCTCGTTGATAGCGAGAGGACGAGATGCACTATCAATGGGCTTTGTGTAATCACTTAGAGCATTGGAGACGTTGCCAACGGTTCGTTGACCTTCTCACTATGAGTTAACGGACTCAACTGATGGCTTGATTAGTCCCCCTCCTTTTCCTTCAACAGTTTTAGCGCTTCCTTCTTTCGTATATCACCTACCTCACTCTTTTTCCTTTTTCCTTACATGAACCACAGACTTTACCCACTCGGTGTTCGTGATGCACTAAGCCTCATAATATGTGACATAATACGACGACAGTCTTCACTTGATTGAAGAATGACTCGCAATCACTTCTGTACTCCCTCCCAGTCACATTTTTCGTTTTCTTATTCTTTACTGTCGATTGTCCTAATGACACACGTTCTTTTTCTTTTTCTTTGTTTATTTTTGGATGTCTTGTGTGCAACCGCCACGGGCGCGTTGCTACCGCCTCAGACTTATTGTTATTTACGACTCTTACCTTGCATGCGTTTTGATAGGGACGTTCGACTTGTATGCATGAGCGCACTTGTAGAATACTACTGCATTATCATACCCCGCCCAGTCACATTATACCAACCCCTATCTTCACCGGTTTCCAAAGAGAGAAACATATGTAAAACATTAGTCGCTTAATAACCCACCGGTCTCCGTCGGAGTCAGACATGGCCATTCATACTGACACAGTTACCTACTAGTACCTAGCACTGGCTGCACAACTCTCGATCTTCAACCGGATCCGTTCAACCATGTCTACCAGACGTGAACAGGACTCGCAATTCAACACCGTGGAAGTAGGCATCACAGTCGCACGGCAAACTCTCGATGAAGTCCTCAACGCCGTACAAAAGCTACCACAAAACTCGGGGGATCCCGACATTGGTAATAAACGATGTGCACTTGAACTTCAAGTTATAGAACTTGAGGCGATGTTGATGGAGGTAATGGATGCCCAATACGCTAGAACATTTGGTGAAGAGTTTTTCTGAAGAAGTTTGATTGAATCTCATTTATATGGTATGCTCAAAGGTCGAACCGGTCGGAAGTTGGATAGTACTGAGAATTTGGGGTTGTTGAGGTTTATTGTTCGGACAGCGGGAGATATGTGGGGTTCTCTCTCAACCGGTAACCCGACGCCTTCTGTACAGCGGGCAGGGTCTGGTGGTGTCAATGTTCCTAGTTCTCAACCGCCTAGTGACACACAGTGTGATCCTAGGTGAGCTTGCCCACTCTGATTTATCAGCACGCGCAGCTTCACTCATGAGTAAATTATAGGTATAATATCTTCGCCTCTACTCCTCCACTTTCATTGTAAGTTTTTTTTCAGGGAACGGTATTGGTGACGTCATGCTCAACGAGGCAGCTCTGCGTCGTCAACCACAGTTGACTCGTTATCCGGCCCCCCTCCGGTCGCTACCAAGGCAGGTAATCCGCGCTTGCTCTCTTCAGCTGGGAGAGTACCTACGTGAGCATAGGATTTCTAGAAACAGAATTAAAACTGAAACTGCGGTTCAGCGATAAAGGTAATCAATACGCATCGGACAAAGAACAAGCCAGTCACTCAAATACAACCGAGAGCAGAGTAGAGTCATCTGAACACCTTGATGGTCTTCACTATAACCAAGGCACTACCGATGATCATACTGCTTCCTCGCTTTTCTTGTCCCCTGCACTCTGGGATGAGTTATCGACATCTCAAACTACCGATGGACTTGGAGGTGGCCTAGCGTCCAAAGAAGATGAAGATGCATTTGTAGACGATTTAAGGTGAGATTCATTCTGTTTTGTTCACCTTGTATCTCAAGTTTTCTGTAACCGGCTTCAAGCTTTGCTGCGTACGAAACCCTCAGACAATCTGATGCTTTTAAGATATTGCTAGAGCGTACAGAGGTTAGAGGCTCCAGTGATTTGGATCGTGAGTGAGTGGGGTGACACCGCTGTTAAATCAAACTTATCTGACCCATGTTAAAGCTCTCTGTGGTTCGCTTTTCGGGAAACATTCGGAAATGACTTATCTAGGGAACTTCTTTGTGCCTTTGAGGTCCTCATCAGGGTCTGTTCCTCTGAGCGTGCTAGAGGAGAAAGGTGGGGTTTATATTTTTTATTTCTTGCGTAGTTTCTGATGCTACAAACCAACCAGGTCCTCAGGGAATGTGTCCAGGGACAATACGCGGCATGGGACCAATAGCAAGGGAAAAATACCACTGAGAGAGTGAGCGCGGTCATCCGTCCTCCTTTCAATTCCCAATGACACTCTATACTCATAGTACTTCACCAAGTTCAATTTCGACACGAGCATACTTGGACTCAGATTCAGACTTCGCCAGCATCGGTTCTTCCCAGTCGTCAAGCCCTCCACTGATCGGAGTCTCAGTGCAGCGGAGTGTTTCAGGACTCAGCTACTCAGCTGAACCTACTTCATCCCAACCGCCACCGTACAGCCAACAGATTCCGGACACAAATACAATGTCCTGTGTGATTTGTAGAGATCATCTTGTCTCCTGGGAGCAGTGGTTGGGCGCACCCTGTGGACATAAATTTTGCCACAATTGTGCAACAAATCTAGTCGAAACATACGCTCGGGAGGAATCACTCCATCCCTTGCGGTGTTGCAACATATCCATCCCCAAAGTCGATATTGAAAAATTCACACGGGCACCTTCCGGATTGAAAACGCCCTTGTTCTTTTTGTTTCAAGACAAACACGAAGAATACACTACATCAGCCGAGAACCGCATTTATTGCCCAAATACGAAGTGTGGCAAGTTTGTCAAACCCTCTTTGATCACGCGGTCTGGAACCAAGGTTGATAAAGTCAGATGTCCTTCCTGTGTAACTGGAATTTGCGTACAGTGCAAGGAGGATTGGCACCCTGGCGAACCGTGCGATATCAACAAGAATACTATCCGCGTTCGGGAGCTTGCGAAAGAAAGGGGATGGCAGACATGCGCCAAGTGTAAGCGCATTGTCGAAAGAGTTGACGGGTGTTTGCATATGACCTGTTTGTGTGGTTACGAGTTCTGCTATCGTTGTGGTGCCAAGTATGTTGGCCCAGGAATGTGCGGACATTAATAAATTAAAAGTCCTGCACGCTTGGTTTCAAGTGGCCTATTGATGTGCTGGTATTATACGTGGATTCTACGATGTATTATATTCGTTTTAGTGATCGTAATGTGATGAGCCGAAAGGGCGTCTGTTCGAGTTGTAGGGTGTGGTGGCGCGAGATCGGGTGATCGCTCGTCCAGGGTGAGCGATATGCTGGTGGCTCTGATGTCAACAAACCCCGTGCCCTCGTCAACCCGCAGGGTGTGACCTACCCGTGATCATCATTTGTTGTAATGACTATCTGCGGGGTATTAGTTGTCCCCACTGAGTACTTCGTAGCTTCGGGGTACTTCACTAAGCAACGTTTGGCGTTTGACTGACGCCGTCACCTTGGTAGCTTCTATGGTGTCCCTGTAATAGTAGTGTCCCTCATTAAAGTTCAATGACATTTATCAAAGATGTTGTACTGGTATGAGATTGTGCAATTATCAATTGGTTACACACTAATGTCCCAAAGCAGTTGTGAATCTCGTTTATGCAGAGGTTCTGCGGGGGACTGATCGCGAAATACTCAAGATTGGTGGAAAGGATTAGTGTGATGGTTTTGTGACGTAATGAATTATATAGCGAGAGTGTGTGTTTGACCTGGCGCCCTGAGATATTGGGGATCTCCTAAGTTGATCAGGCCACCAGCGGACACAACTCGAAGATAGGGATATCCAGTTGTTTCACTGTGCAGGTTCATGTTCCACTTCGGATTCCGAAGCTGTCATATTATCAGAATGTGTGCACTACTTGGAGGATACCTAAAAATTGTGAAGAATACCAGGGAAGTTGGCGAACCACATGACAACTCGACCTAGAAAGCTATCAGGCAGTGTGGCGGGTGGCTGGATTGAGAGCAGGTGTGCCAACTACCAGGAGCATGTTAAGATACAGGGTTGATCTATTAATGAGGAGAAGTGATAGACCTAATTAAGCAATGTAATCTGTGACAGGACAAGTGCCATTTGCCTGGTGGCACAAGTTGCCCATGATCCATTACATGCTGTACATGCTGTAAACCACCACTCTATCCTACGAGACTCATGTATCCAATTCCCCGAAACGAGGACGAAGGCATAGCCGATGCCCAACAGGCGCTGAACGACTTACGCATCTTCGTGCGTAGTGGAGCAGCGAAGAGGTTGGACGGTAGAGGCCATGCACTGCGCTTCCAACTTGAAAACTTGGAGGATATGCTGAGGGTGGTTACCGATTCTCGCTACGCACACAGTCTTGCGGGGTCAGGCAGCTCTCTCAGAGGTTCAAACACTGCGAGTCTTGATATCCTACAATTCATCATCTCAACGGCCCGAGGAGCCATAGGCTCAACTTCAGAGGTCACTACACCCAGCACGGTGGGTACATTGGTACCAAGATCGATGAGGTCGCTAAACTAAACTCGTTAGAGTTCGGCTCCTACACCTTCCACAGGCCCAAGAGAACTGATCTTGGCCCGGCGGCACCCAATCGATTCCGCGAGAGTTCAGCCCTTCGTTCTAAGGTGTGATCCGCGCTATCATGAAAAACTGAACTCACTTTAACTCATATGATAGACGAAACAATGCTCTTAACGTTACCTCTGGCTTACAGTCATTGGCAAGTCGGAATAAGATTTCTGGAGGGCAGGGAACGACCGTGTGAGTAGAAAGGACTTGTGGTAATGTGGGAACTTACTATGCTATGCAACCAACAGCCTCGACACTGGACTTTTGAATGTCCAAGTAGCCCCCACAGACTCCAAAGGTAAAGGCCGACTGCGAGTTGTAAATCCGAATCCATCATGTCCCTTTGGAGCCCAGGCGGATAATTCGCTACTGGATGATAGCGAGTGAGCATCGGTTCATCCCTTCTGCTCACCAAACTCACCTGCAAGCAGTAAAGTTTCTCAGTGGCTCGAAAAATTGCCGCGGTGAGAGGATAGCGATGTCCACCTGGACAAGCCGAGCTGAATTCCCAATCTGGCAGGCAACTTGAACACGCCGGCAGCAGCCGAGACGATCTCTCACCGACTTGTGCGAAAGAGGATCAAAGCGCGCCTGATGTGATTCCGAGGTTCGGGAAGCCGCATCCCTCAATTGGATGAAACTAAAAATCACTCTTTGGATTTCAGCCATGACCTCAAGGCCATTCGCCCTCTTCCGCCTGTACCACCAGGAGCCGCATCCACCCCAAGCCTAAACCCCGAACCCACGTCGATCGATGATCACAAGCAGCCACAGGGTGTCGAGAAAGACGTGCCAGTGCCTATCAGCACGTAAGTAGACTATATTTTCAGAAATCAATTTCGTGCTCAAGAAAGCAGTGAACCATCGACGAGCAACCAATCGCAGGACTTCCACTCGAGCACAACGGAAGATATAAACGTGCCGACCGTCCACATAGACACAGAGCACGCACCCACCCCACTCTCCAGCGTCGAAGACCTTCATCGGTGAGTAGAAGCCATTCTCAGGCCACCGTAGACATGTAGTTTCTCATTTAAAAAAAGCCCACCTACGATCAACAACGACCTGAGTACAGACTCTGAGTGAGCATTCCTCCCCTCGTGTTCAGACAATCTACCAACACTTTAAACTAGAAATATGTTGCTTGTAATTCCAAGTTCTTCTTCGTCCGATACGACAAGCACCTCCAGCTCGAGTTCAGTAGAACCTCAAGCCTCGGACGAATCAGAACCAGTTCCTGAGAATGCTCTTAGGTGGGTCTGCCGGATAAAATTATGGAAGTTTCTTGTCGCTGACCTTCAAAGTGCTACGCGTGATTCCCTTGAGTCGTTCATGGATGGACGGTCCGTGATAAATATATGGAGAAGTCGGACTTCTCAAAGTCCAGTGTACGTAAATGTATCATAACAGCGAGACTCGTAGACTCAGCTATGCAGAGCTGGACCTAGTGGACTGTTGCGATTGGCCCCGGACCTAGTCAACACACCCAGGATCGAGATCCTCCCAACACGCGAGGAAAGAAATGGTATCAACGGTGCTGGTGGTCTAAGGTAAAGGTGTCTCCTTGGCCAGTGTGAACCAATTGTTAAGCTTTTCTAGAAATTTATTCATTTCTGCGAGGCAGCAACCTCAAACTCGTACGGAAACCAGATCCCGGAAGGGGACTTGCACAGCCTGCTACGATCCGTTGTATCATATGACGGTGCAACTCCAAGCACCCTGCGGGCATGCATATTGCCGGGATTGCAGCGCTGGTCTGATCAAGACA
Organism: Chlorophyllum brunneum; assembly: GCA_963576785.1. Taxonomy (NCBI): domain Eukaryota; kingdom Fungi; phylum Basidiomycota; class Agaricomycetes; order Agaricales; family Agaricaceae; genus Chlorophyllum; species Chlorophyllum brunneum. Next base: position 1,475,829 of record OY756148.1, read on the forward strand.
CACGCATCACAAGAGTCCTCTCACCCCCTACGATGCTGTAACGTACCTATTCCCCACGATTTGGTGCGAGCAGTGTTGTCTCCGTCCCAGTATTCCGACTACCTCCGGAAGGAGAAGGAATACAGGACCCCGATCGACCGAAGGATTTATTGTCCGAAGGCGGGGTGCAAGCAATTTATCAAGATTGGCAAGATCGCTTCGTATTTGTATCTAAAAGGAAAAATGAAGTGTCCTGCTTGCTCATCGTGGGTTTGCATCAAGTGCAAGGAGTTTATGCACCCCGGAACCAAGTGTGGCCCAGACAGCATCAACACGATTCGTTTCGAGGCATTGGTGAAGGAGAAGGGGTGGCAGAGGTGCGAGAAATGCCGTCGTGTCGTGGAAAGGACTCAAGGTTGTTTGCATATGACATGTTTGTGCGGCTATGAGTTTTGCTACCGCTGCGGGGCTGGGTCAGCGGCGAAGTGTGGACATGGTGTGTTTGGGAACTGATCGCGACTAATACAGGCCTCAGACGCGATGGTGTCATGCTGTAGACATTCTCTTCATTTATTGCTTCGTACTTCCTTCTGTATCACTGTTTCTTTTGGATAGTTCTATGTATCAACTGGCCTTTACCTCGTTGTGTTGTGCACTGCGCAGCTTGGATCACCTTCCTACTCAGATTTGAAATGATGACCTCCCCAAGCATTTGGAACCTATTTAATGTCTCGCCCTGCCTCGTGCACATGGACTGAGCGGCTAAGATGCGCATACAGCATATATATACCCTCAGCTGCGGAGTAGTTGCCCATACCACTAGTGCCATCCGCGTGCTCGTACCTTGCACCATACCGCCTAATGGATTCGTTCACATTTACTACTGAAGATGAAGGCATCCTCAATGCTGAACAAGCCCTCAATGAGCTGAGGACTCTTTTGGGCACTGGCGACAGTCCATCCATAGGTGGTGCTAGCGCCACCTCGGGATCGCCTTTATCGCCCTCCTTAAGGTGGGGGGATGCTAAATATTTCGCTCTTCGTGCACAGTTAGAGAACCTCGAGGATATGCTCGGGATGATCACTGATGCGCGCCTCGCGAGGAGTATGGTCGAGGATGAGAACGAACGGGCGTTTATAGGTGGAAGGGGGGATGGGGAGAACGCTGATTTGTTGACGTTTATCGTGATGACTGCAATGGATATCGTTATTCAGAGACATATCAGGGATTCGATGTGGCAATCGACTCTGGTGACGAGGAGTCATTGAGGTTGGTGAGGTCTATACCGTTCGAATCTCTATGGAACTTATCAGCCGTGACCCCAGTGATCTCGGAGTCGTTGGATATACCCCTGACCCAACCTGCATCATCTGTGCAGATGTTGTTTCGCTAACAGGCCGCCTCGAAACACCTTGTGGACATTTTTATTGTCCAGGGTGTGCCTTGAATCTTGTCGAAACGTATACCTCTCAGCTATTCCCAGCCGGACCGCTGCGGTGTTGCCCAAATCCACACCCACCCATCCCCTCACGACGTGTTCATCGGTTTATCAATGGTACCTTACGCACAAAATTGGAGGAAAAGATAACCGAAGCGGAGACTCCATACGATCAGAGAGTTTATTGTCCCCAAGAAAATTGCAAAAAGTTCATCGACCCCGCGCGGATCACTCCCGCTGCGAGGAGTACAGGAAGCATCGTTTGTCCCAGTAACACATGCGGAGTTGGCATCTGCTTGAGTTGTAAGCAGCTGGTCCACCCTGGCGTTAATTGTGAAAAGCACGCAGATGATGTACAGGCGACGAGGATACAGAAGCTGTTTGGTTGGGGAAGATGCCCTGGGTGTGGATTTGTTGTTGAAAAGATCTCTGGGTGCAGTGCGGTGAGCTGCTCTAGATGTGGAAGAGGGTTTACCTACGCACCCCTGCCACAAAACTAGTCCGGTCCGTGGCACGATATCTACGTGGTTTTTGGTCTTTCCTGCTCGTCGTTGACTTTGCACTTACCACGTTTCACGCTTCTGCCCTAATGTATCTACACAATGTGCCGCAGCACGCAAATTCGCGATTGAATTGAACTCCCGCCGAGCGCCTGTGCGGTCTCTATAAATACTCGACCAGGGTTCCCACCCTTCTTTGGGTCCTTCTTTCCTTTCCTCCACGTAGAAGGCCGTGGTATCCTATGAGCTACAACAGTCCGCATAGCCCGTTTACCGGATCAGCGTCGTCAATGTCGGGCTCGACATCGACAATCACTGGTCTGGGACCTGGGTTCCATCGACTCGCATCGATCGCGGGCAGCAGTGCATTTGATACCTCCTCCACCCACACTCTTGTTAATCCCAATGACGATGACATTGATGCTCAAACTTCTACACTCATCGCTGAGCTTCTTTACAGTGATTTACAAGAGATCCATACTGCGCGTAAAGGCAAATCCCGTTCTGGGGCTCCGCTGAGCGATGCTGAATACGCCTTACAATTACAATCTGAACAACTTGAGGGTATGTTGAATGAAATACAGGATGCAGAGATTGCGAGGAGGATGCAAGATGCGATGAGGTCAGATCAAGAGTTGATCGGGCAATTGGTGTTGAGGGAGAAGGCTGCTCAACAGGATCATGAAGCTGCCCTTGCGTTGAGTCGTGGCGAGCGACTGCCGATGGCAACGAAGGAACAAATGGCGGTGGAAAGGGGCGTTGTGCGAGGTGACGCGTTTATGTATGTGTGGTGAACCGGGCTGCGCTATGATGGGCTCTCGATTCTTTTCTTATTTATAATCTCTTCAGGCCCAAAGAGATGTTGGAGGCGCTGTCGCCGAAACTGAATCCGACTCCTGTGAATGTGGACAAAGGGTAAGCGGAACGATGTCTCCTTGGTTGCGAATCCTCTGCTGAGATGGTTTTGATAGAAAAGGCAAAGCGGTCTCTTTCGGCCCATCGTTGTCCTCTGGGTTCGGATTACCGTACCTGGCAACCATGCCTGTCGAGCGGTAGGTTATTCCAATATGCGCATGTGTTCTGTGTATTGAGGATTCTCTGCCAAGTCCACAATGCGTCAGCTGCAACGATAGAGTCCCGCCCGGGAAGGCATCCCTTAAAGCACCTTGTGAACACCATTATTGCGCGGACTGCCTCGTGAATCTTGTCCGCGCGGCAACGACGGATGAGAGTTTATTCCCCGTCCGATGTTGCAAGAAAAATATCCCCGCCGAATCACTTACGAAAATTTTACCTTACACTTTGCTCGCAACCTTCCGAGCAAAGAGCAAGGAATTCGGTACCCCTGCAAATGCACGCGTATACTGCTCTGTTGCGACCTGCTCTGCATTCCTGGGCAACGTCGAGGAAGCTAAGCGTCAACAAGGCAGTTCGAACTTGTGGGGATTTTTCGTTTCTCCAGCGAAATTGTGTTGCGATAAATGTCGTGTCGATACCTGTGTTGAGTGTCGTCAACGCGCACATCCAAACGACGCTTGCAAGCAGAACAATGCGGCTCAAGAAGTCAAAGAACTGGCTCGTGCTCAAGGCTGGCAAACGTGCCCGTCGTGCGAGAGGATTATCGAGTTAAGTATTGGGTGCAACCACATGACGTGCTACTGTGGCTTTGAGTTCTGTTACGACTGCGCGGCGAAGTGGAAGACATGTGGGTGCGAGCAGTGGGAGGAGAGAAGGCTTTACGCGACTGCAGAAGCAAGAATGGAGAGGGAATATGGTGCACAAGCTAGAGTCGTGCCGCCGGCCCAGCGGAGGAGGGAGGTCGAGGCGTTTGCCCAAAATTTGAGGGTGAACCACGACTGCTTCCCGGGTCATAGATGGAAGGGCCATGGACCTGGAGAGTGTGAGGAGTGTGGAACGTATATGCCCGTATTCTTGAGGGTAAGTTGTTTGCTTGGAATATCTTTCACTGCATACTGACTGGTGCCCAATGCGCAGATGTGCAAGGACTGCAGGCTTACCGTCTGCCGTAGGTGCTCGCTGAACCGCCTCTAAAATTGAAGATATACGTCGTTTTTTCTATAGTGCTTTGTTGTGATTCGTTTTCCCCTTATTGTCAAACCGAGGATCTAGCCACATTACCCTTGACGTAGCCGAATGGTTTCGAACAAAATTACTGTATTGGTTGATTGTGCGCGAGAGCATTGTGAGAGCAAGAACAAGTCATTAATTGTAGTCGTCAGGGGTCGTCAAACGTCTGCGCCAAACGTTAGATACTCTGTAAGTTGGAAAGCCGAGTGGGTAAAAGGCGTTCTCACCGAGTCCGGGTGATCAGATATGCTCAAACTTGACCCTGGCAGCATCTCGCTCGACCCTCCTCCTCTTCGCGCTCCGTTCCGCCATGTCTTCGTCATTATTTTTCATCGTCTCTTCATAATTCCCGCTTGTCTGTCCTTCTGTATGACCCTCACTCACAGCCCGAATCATACGCTGGCTGAGCATCCGCCCGCCGAGGCCCAATAAACCTCCAGTGATACACGCGACACCGCAAAACACATATAACGGAAAAATTGCTTCAAGAAGCCATGAAAAGAATTGGTATGGCGTGCGGAGGGTGATTGAAAATATGATAGAAAGGAATGCTACAACTGGTGCGAGAAGATAGGCGAGGGGTGAAATGAAGGCCGCCCGTGAGATGTACGTCAGGAGGTTGAAAACATATTTGGGGAGTACGATTGCGAGATGGGCCGATTCGCGGAGAGCTGAGGCAAGGAATGGCAAGAGGAGAGAAGGTGTTTGGGTGGGTGGTAGTGTTGGTGAGCTCATTGTTGAGCACAGAGCAGGGTGCTGGAATGCTCAATTGGTCTGCACGTGATGTCTATTAATAGACACGAGTGAGCAAATCAATAAGTGCACTCCAAACACCTTTCATGACCCAAAATCCGCACGGAGGAAGACAGGGTCAACAAGACGATTGAGCGTCTAGTTCAGCGCAAAGTCCCATTGGCTCGCCGCCCCAACGAAATTGAGCCCCCAACAAGAATCTTCCCCCAAGAAATCCTTTCCATCATGTTTCAGCATGTTTGCCAACCTATTGACTTGAAGTACTGCCTGTTCTATGCTGAATTAGAACATACAGAGGAATCTGACAAGACCGCGCGTAGTTTCTCCCCATTTATACTAGGCGCTGTCTCGTCACAATGGCGTCAAGCAGCACGGGCAACACCTCAGCTTCGGACTTCATTGGTGACAATTTTCGCAGCAGCGTCGAACTGCTTCGTGTTTACTTGCGACAAGTAGAGACCCTGCCGTATTCCTTGGAGCTCGATTTTAGAAAACCACTGTTGCTCGGCCTCGGTGAGTCGAAGCACAAGGCCACTTCGTGGGTCAACGCGTAATGTCCCGAGATCCCCTTCGAGCTTCTGGGAAATCTAATATTTCCAGAACAGCCGATGATGTTCTGGGAGATTCGACCCAACGGTCCCCCACCGGAATGGGAATTTTTACTTCACCTTGAAGCTGTCCAAGCTAGAGAACCTTTCCCCGGGATGAAGCTGGAGTTCACCAGTCCAATTCTTTGATGACTCCCAGGTGACTTTTGCGAACCACAACGCATCCCAAATTGGTCCGCTATCACCTGGTCAGAGTTGAACGTCATTAAATATTACCTCGCCATCAAACTCCTGTCTCGTTGTCGCAACCTCGAGTATGTCAGTCAACTCATTGCGTTCCCAACCCCCGACTCCCGGCACCACCTCCGGTGTTCCCTGGCCTTGAATACCCGCACCGGCAGTTTGTCTGGGGTTTTGGTATCCCAAATGGGATTTCCTTCGTGACATTAGGCTTCCGAGGATCCGAAGCTTAACTCTCGATGGTCCGAGAGATGCGGATATCGCCGCTAACGTGTTCCATAACCTCCTCGCCCAACTGTCCCTACACTTACATCTCTGGCCCTTGGACAAGATTCGAGGCACCCCAACGTACCGAATCACCCACTCAGTAGTTGTCTTGCACGTATCCCACATTCCCTCGGGGTACTAAAGGTCAAACATTGTTGCAGTGGCGTTCTGAGATCCCTCTTCTTCGTCATGGCGGAGTCTGGCGGCAGAATACTACCATGGCTTACTCTCTTCGGAGGTGAGGATGTGAAGGGGTGTTCGAGTGGTTGTACTATCACTTGTCGCTTTGACCCACACATTTTCCTTGACTTTTTGAGAATGAAAGCGATGCATGGTGGTCCTGGATTTTGGCTGGGTATGGGAGGGGATTATGAGGTGTTAAATTGACGGCTGGTGGTATGGGAGGAGTTGAGGAGGCTTGTGCGGGGTGTTTATCTATTACTGAAGACAATCGGAAGGTGGTTTGGTTGTAGATAATATATTTCATTGAATCTACTAGCTCAGCTGGAGGGACGTGATCCGTGGTCCTGGTCTATCTCTGGTCACTTACTTGGGGTTGAGGATGATAGTTGTCATGATCGTGTTGAAGTGGTTCACAACCGCTTCCGTCTCGCCTTCCGTCCTTCCTTCAATGCGGTGAACTGGTGTAACGTAACTTTCATTTTCGAGAGATCGACGGGAGCGTCTTGGATACTACACTCGAGTTTGTGCACATGTTTGGATAGCGGCAGCTGACGTGTTGAAGGAGTGAACAGAGGGTTTTGCGGTTCCCGCTTGTGTTATCAATCACGCGACCACCGTCGTGTGGGCACTCGTTGGTCAAAGGTTAACGTCTATTGCAGATCCAGGCACATTGAATCAAACCACCATCAAATCATCGTCGGTATCACTTGCTCAATCTATGCTATCGGCTGCCGAAGCGGAAGCCTCTGGCCGCTGTGAGAAGCACGCATCAGTATAACCTTAAGTAATACTGTGGCGGTCCGAGCTGATATCCGTTTTTTGAGTGTATTGAAACGACCAATGATGTGCGAGACTGCGAGGTATCCGGAAGTCAGGGAAGCATGATTGATCATGAGGACTGTATATTTTAGGGTGATCGAGGATGTCAGCCCTGGGGAAATGGGTGTTGTGTGGAAGCGAGGAAAAAATCGTCTCTGAAGATGCTCGCGCAAGTGCGTCCAAGTAGGGAGATAGACTGGTTAAAGAGCGTTGGATCCATGGGTGTCTATGTACTAGTTTGCGGAGGAGGAAGTGGTCATCATAACAGAATGAATGATGGGCGATGCCATAACTCGACAGCCCTGTTCTTCCGATCTTCCGCCCCTCTGTATTTTCTTTCTTCCGCTCGCAGCCAACTGCCCACTTTCCTTTTTTTTCCCCTTCTCTTTCGTCTGCAACACCATTCTTTCATGTTCAGACACACTCTAACACGGAGAGACGCCTTTCTCATCCTTCTCGGCGCATCTTCCATGCACATATGGTCTATTCTCTTTCACGAAACGCCCACTGACCATTCTATCCTCATTGATGCTCATATCAACCACCCTGTTGACCATCGCACTCAAGAACCCTTTACGGTGACCGCGACCGCTACAATAACATTAACCCAAGCTATGACGGCGGAGACCATGATTCCGACACTTCCTGTGCAGGACACCGCACGCGAACACGATAATAGAGAATTTCCGCATACGACTATCATCGCGCATGCTCCTGGATGGACCCTATTCGAGAATTTGTACATGTCCAACGGGACTCTGTATATCCTCACTGGATCCAAGGAGTTGTTTCCTGATATCCGGCTTATGACGAGTACTGGCTTGCCAGCGCAGAATACCCCAGAAAATATGGTGGCACGGGAACCGACAAAGGAGAACATGGATTTTATTACCCCTAGTGACGCGCTCGAGAGGTGGGGAGGCGATCCAAACATAGGTGAGACGAATAGGGTATGGACGATTGAAGGGCATACCGTACGTGTTTCCATGGTTCAGGCCTAAAAATGCACCTGAACTGTTCTTTAGCTCTTGTTTAATGATCCTAGTCAGTTCCTCCAGCACTATTACCATCTTGTTGCGGAATTATTCCTTGGCGTACAAGCATTCTGGCATGGCGCGTTTTCGCAGCCGGAAACCACAACACCAGAAATCACCTCTCAACAACTCGCATTCTCGACTAATCATCCAGCACCTCCACATATCCATCGTGCGATATTCGCTCATGCGAAGGATGATGGATGGAGAGATAAGCCAGGTTTCAATTCATACTTCCTTCGCGCTGCCTATCCCTCTATGACAATCGAACATCAGGATGACTGGAGTGACAGAATCACTGCGACGGGGGATGGCAGTCGTGTCTGGCGGCTTCCTGTTGTCCTGTTGACGGATCGTAGCGCTGCGCATAGGGGCCGAGTTTGCGGAAGCTTAACACAGAGGACCGCGTCGGAGGCTTGGGAAGCTATGAGGCACTTGGGTCAACTTCGGGGAAGACATGTTGGCGGATGGTGGGAGCCTGTCAGGAATGCTATTTGGGAATTTGCTGGGATTCCGGTGCAGGAGAGAGGACATGATCAGGCTCAGGTCCCACAAGAAGAAATCATCATCCCTGGTGCTGGGGAGGGACATGACATCTTAAATGGTGTCGGGGTAGAGGCACAGAAGTTTTTGCCGATGCCGGATAAGGTCGTTATCACCTATATCTCGCGACAAGGTACCAGGCGTAGTCTAATACAGGAGGATCATGATGCTTTGGTGAAGGAGCTAGAGGTGCTGGTGGAGAGGAAGAATGAGGAGGCGAAGAAGGATGGGACGAAGAAGGAGTGGGAGTTACATGTGCTTCAGGCAGAGAAGATGACCAAGGATGAGCAGATTAGAGCTGCTGCAAGGACTACCGTAAGTGTACCCTTACCTCTTCGTAGCTTTTTGAGACACGGTCTGGTTAATACGATGTGTAGATCATGCTGGGTGTACATGGAAACGGACTTACACACCTCGTGTGGATGAAACCTTCACGGGTATCAACCGTGATTGAGATGTTCTACCCTGAAGGCTTCGCGCATGATTATCAATGGACGACGAGGTCGCTTGGTATGGCGCATTTTGGGGTTTGGAATGATACGTGAGTCTTTCTTCGCCGACGATTTTGAATGCTACGTATTGAGTGTTGCGTGACCAGACATTATACCCATCCTAACAAACCAGGTGTTCGTTACCCGGACGGATTTCAAGGGAACCAGATTCCTGTTCATGGATCTACTGTTGCTAAATTGATTGAGGATCGGATCGAAGGCGTTCTTTAGGGGGATTATGGGCCTTGCTTCTTTTTTATCTGCTTTGCTGTATCTATGAATAAGTAGCTGATTTACCACAATTTAGAATTACTACTTCTCCCCTCGCTTTGCTTTTTGCTTTGGGCGTTTTGCTTCTTTTTTGATTTTTTTTATTTAACTGGTGGAGGTCTACGTACATATCTATTCGTACTGCTTAAGTACTTAAGTCTGACACACACGCTTGAAAGCCTACTTTGTATTCGAAGAGGGTGACGAACTGTCCGGCGGACGGGACGGGGGGGCTTTGTTTCGTTTTGGACCTGTAACCAAACAAAGGCTGAAATTTGTTACGCGCCTCGTCTTGTCCGCATTCCAAATCCGGAACACCTCCCCGAAATGCAGACGGTCGCCCTCCGCACGACGCCAAAATGTCCAACCCTCCATTATAACCCAAGCCGTTTCGTGTCCACATCCCCATACGGTCGGACCCACGTCTGGAAACGTCGTCCACCAGTGCTTCCGAACCCCGTGGTACCCAAGTATCCGCAAACTATCATCCGATCCGATGGAACGTCATTCGTTCAATGGACGACATCTCCAAAGTCTCTTATAAGACTTACAAGGGACACGACGAATAATCCAGTATGGAATGCGGCAAGTTGGGCGAATGAAAGGGGTTTGGAGGAGGAGAGTGGAAGTACGGGACGTATGGGAAGGTTTAGTAGGAAGTTTGGTGGTGTTACGACTGCTGCTCCTAGTACACCACCGCCGACGGTGGAAAAGAAAGTGGCAAAGGAAGAGAAGGTGGAGGTGAAGGTCGAGGAGGTGGAGGAAGGTGTGATAGATTTGACTGGGAGGATGAATATGGGTATGGGTGGTATGGGAGGGTCGTTAGATGATGTGAAGTGGTTTGAAGAAATGGCTGGGTTGACTGGAGGTGAAACCAAAGCGCCTGGTACGGGAAAGAAGGAGAAGGAGAAGAAATAGAAGGGTTGGGGGCAAAATGTTGGGTATTTAGGTGAGTTGGTCTGTTCTGAGCCTTCGTCTTGGTGTTGTATTAACTTTCGACTTTGCAGAAGAAATTTTGAGGATGTGTTATTTAATTCTCTAATCGTTATCCTGCTAATATTCAACTGGGACCGCCTTGACATGGGTCGTTACTGAGGAATTCTTGCACACTCAGGCACCGAAACCATCCATCACTCCATTAATACAAGCGTTAACGTGAACAGGCAGAATGTTTATGTCCCGGCCTATGACCGCGCCACGGACGCTCATTTACACAGGAGTCAGTGAATATGAATTGCTTTCGTACGATCCATCAAGCAAGCCGTGTGCTTCTGTGTACCAAAGGGCATAATTGAACGTTAATCCACGCAAGATTCACCCTCGGCCTCCCTGCACCTGGCACCGGGCGTCAGGTGGACAGATATGCTCGATGTGGTTCTTCGTTCTCTTCCTCTGGCTGGAATGCAACGCCCCGTTCAGTTTAGCTCGTCCTCTCATTTATTGCCGGTGCATTCAGGTGCCGATCTTCCGTGTACACCTAGTCCGCTAACCGGCACCTGATGGAGGGTCAATTACGATGCCGTACATACAAGGGCGCACTAGTGCGGCTTGGGTATTTAAAGGCAGCCTCCTTCCGCATGCCACTTCCCGCACCACGTCCCTGACCCTCGTAAACTCTCATCTGTGCGTGCATGCCGCTCGATCGTCACCTCCAGAAGCTGACCGCAGAGTATCTTAATGTTCTACATCTAGGTTGAATACTAGTCGCTCCTTACCCATCTGTTTTTTTCTTCGTGTTCCTACCATGATGATCCGAGCTTCTCGTGCCGTTGCGCTCCTCTCTTTTGTTGGCTTGGCGTTCAATGCGTTCGTTGGTGTGAGTGCGGCGCCTCCTAAGCCTGCACCACTTGCCAGGGTTGTGAAGAGTTGCACAGGAGACAAAGTCGCTGCGTTAACCTTCGTATATATTGCGTCCCCTTTTCCTGGGGTTGACCGTGCTCAATTTATGTGAACAGGATGATGGTCCATTCGATTTCACCAATGATGCTGTTGATATTTTGAACAAGGCCGGAGCGAAGGGAACGTTCTTCGTCAGTGCGTACTTGTCTTTTGACAAAAAAAGAGGCTGACAACGGTTTTATTTAGATGGCAAGAACTGGGGATGTATCTATGATCAAAACCGCGTTGATACTTTAAAGAATGTATACAACAGGGGTCATCAAGTTGCCTCGCATACCTGGTCCCATGCGAACCTTACCAGCCTGTCTCGCGATCAATGTATGTTACTTTGTCGATCGTATCATTGATGTTATGACTGACGCTGGTGTAGTGGTATCGGAAATGACGAAGAGCCATGGTCCGTGGACTCTCAGCATAGTTTCTGGCTGGACTATGGTACTGATTATGCGTCAGTGGCTATTGAGAGGATCACCGGTGCTAGTCCTGCGTTTATGCGCCCTCGTGAGTGTCGATTACGCTTGCACCCTTCCTAATCTTTTAACGGTTTTTTTTCCGATTGTTTCTTCTCAGCTTTCGGCATCTATAACAACAAAGTGCGCGAGGTTGCTGCCAGTCTCAAAGAAACGGTCACTATTTGGGACTTGGAGTAAGTCTTGCTCTTATATCAGGGGTATCGACTGAATTTGACATTTGCCGTTGTAGTTCTGGGGATAGCACTGGCAAGGATATAGCCTACCGGAAGCAGCAGTACGACAATGCGGTCAATGGCAAAGTAAAGAACGTGTTGTCGTTGCAACATGATGTAAAAAGTGAGTTCCTTTTGTTGCTCGTCGTGGGTGAAACTGATGAACTCTGGAACTCTGACGTTTAGCTGAATCTGTACACATTGTATTACCGTATGCGATCCAGAAACTCCAGGATGCTGGATACAAGCTCGTTACGCTCGCGGAATGTCTTGGTGAGCAACCGTATTCAAAGGTTGGATCGGCTCAGCAGAGGACGGTGAGTAACCCATCCCCCCTTTTTCTCCCTGAACCTGGACCGGATTGTTGATGGACCGTGTTTGCAGGCGGACTGGCACTGTTAATTGTGTACTGTGACTGGAAAAGTGTTTATTTGTTTAGGTTCCGTGTTGTTCTCTCTGGATGAACATTGGTATTTTTGGTATTTTGGTTAATCTAGTTGTTGCTAATCCATATCCACTCGTTTATTTATATACCCGTCGTGTGTTGCAGGTGTCCTTATGCGGCTACTCAGACGTACCGTCAGAGTACTGTGACCGCACAACTAAGCAGCCTTTACCATTTTCCTGAAGTGATTAAGCAGCCGCAGCTCATCTTAGGAACCCCATGCCTCGTGTTCGACACGTGATCCCACCAATGTTTTCTTTAACGTACGTCGTACAACCTCCACTCCCGTTCGTTGTTGACGTCCATCACCCCACCCACCGAAATTTGAGGTAGATCCTATTCGCGTCTTTCTAAACTTAACTTGCGTACTCAAAAGGCAGTCAGACAAGATTGATCGGCCAATGGCCGACGATCAACTACTCGTAGCTTCCTAGTCCAAGTCTCTGCGCCTTCTGAGCGGACTTACAAATCCTACCTCGAGCGTCATCACCGACTTTGAGCTCCCTGATAGGAGTTGACTCGCGTGCTCGATCGTTGATCCTCGTGACAGTGTTCACCCAGATACCTTTGGCTGACTCTCCTCTTGATTACCCTTTGGACTTGACTACTCGCTTCGACTTTATGGCAAACCCCGCATATGGAGCAATGATTCAGAGGCCTGGAAGCGCAGGGCCCGGCAGCTTTATCCCACCACCGCCCGGAGCAAGTCAAGGTGGCGAACCTGGCCCTTATCCCCCATTTCAGCAACCATATCCTAATCCGAGGTTCGCACAGCTCCAGTCATTTTGTTTGCTTAAAACTCTAATCCCTTTTGTCGAAAGCTCCTACAATTGGCCTAACCCGAATGCGTTTCAGCCGCCACCTCAATACCCACAGTACTCGGCATGGGCGGCTGGCCAAACGCGTTCAGCACAATCGCACTCGCAGGCATTCCGAGCCCATCACACACCATCACAATACTCACAGCAACCACAACTACAACCGCAGTGGACCCAGCATTCGCTACCCTCCTTTACTTATGGGCAATACCCACCTTCCCCAGACGTCCCCGTGAGCGCACCCACAATTACCTCCGTCTTCCCACATACGCCTGTTCCGCCGAACGCCCCGAGCCGCTATTCACCGTATTCCGCGCCATACCAACAACCTCCTCCCCTAACAGCGCCCCCGCAATTCGCGCCTTGGTCACAGTTTTTACACCAGCAACGCTCTCGGGAGGAAGCACAACAGCCGTTTGTCCCATACGCAGATGAAATCTCTGAGCAACCCCTTCCCCCGCCTTTTGGGGGATCGGCAAATGCTCCTCCTCCCAAGAAGTCGGCGCTGAAGCGAGCCAATTCCCAATCAGCGGCAGATAGAGCATCGGGATCGTATGCGCCCCAGATGCAGCTGCAGCGATCTGGCTCAAGCGGTTCGGGGTTTGGCGTAGGAGCTCATGCCCCTCCCATGCAGATGCAACGTTCTGGCTCAACGGGTTCTGGTTTCGGTCCGGCTGCTTCTGGCTGGCCCGCCCTTGCACCGGTGATACCTAACATGCCGCCTCTCTCGACCGCTCCGGCTTTTACACAAGGCGATGATCAGGTTTTTAGTAAAACGAATTTGTCACCTCGACCAAGAGATTGGAGAGCGGACTATACCCCAAAGGGAGGCTTCTCGTCTTATCTGCCCAAGATTGGAAGAGTGCGCTCAGACGTTGAAGGTGCATGACCTGTTGATTCCAGTTTCCTGTTACTCACCCCTGAAAAAAAAGAATATATCGATACAGTGAAACGCAGTATGCATCCACTACTCCAGCATTCCTCGGAATCTCCACCTCTCGCTTTCGACCTCCGCAACAAAATAATGGACGGCTCCACGACACTATTCCACAACCTCGGCCGAACCTACAATGAAATGGACTTTGCGCAGCTAGCAGCATACCCTCCTGCACCAATGCTTAGACTGCACCACTCAAAACTTCCGTGGTATGTTGATGTCCATCAGTCACACCCATCGGGAGTGACTGTGTTCGACGTCCTGGTGCAGATGAGTCTGCAAATGCAAGCTCCGATACACAACAGGCATTACTATAACGAAACGTTGGACAGCACTGATAGGGAGGCCCTCGGCATTCGGTATAAGGAGAGAGTTAGGGGGAGGGCTGGGGAGGAGAGGAGAGGTATTTTGCAGGTTGATTTTCTTGGAGAGAAGTTCCTGATGGAGGGACTTGCGAGAGGAAAACAGGGGATGTGGGAGATCAAGACAAGGAGATTGGAGAGGTGATGTAACTTCATTTTTTTCGGTTATACCTGGGTCGGTTGCAGATTGGGAGGGAATGTGTACAGGTATCACTTGCAGTTTCTTCTTCGTGAGTCCCCGCTCCACTACACTAGATAATCTTCTTTCTAACCAGGGATAGATTTATGTATTATTACTATATGTGACCCCAGCCGTTCTGGACCGCTGCAACGCTGTCTTTACGCATCTGCAGATGAACAGACAATACATCCAGTAATGTCCCTGAAAGTATCGCAATTATGACGCCTCTGTATGATCAAATAGTTCTCCATCATTTTGACATCACACCTGTACTCCTCCCCTGCATATTTTTATCGAGTCCGTATAAACATCCCTTCATTCGATCCGAATCACTAGAGACCACTCACCAACATCAAGCATATGGGATCCGTGATCAACCTGTCCGAATACGAATGGTAAATGTTCATACTGGTACCGCGCGATTATGATGATATCCCTGGAAAGCCTTTCCTCTTACCATGGACCACGACCACTGGTGAGTGCTACGATTTTCTAACGACCAATCGCTGAAAATCAATATTAGACTGATCTGTTCATGCTTAGTGTCGGATATTTTCACCTCACGTCACACAACTTGGCCCAGCTAGTGACCACTTTACTCTCAAATAACGACATGCAGAAGAGCGTATACCGTGGTCCGACTCGGACCACCACTGCATTAAGCGTCGAACGAAAATCTATTTCTTGTTCTCCACATTGTTGCCGGCGTGATGCTGTTCGCTCAACACGCAACTTTTTGTCAGAAGCCATGGGTAGGTTGAGGCTGACATGCCACCTTCCGAGAATACCTACGTGGTTCCGACTCAGAACTTCGTAAAAGTGCCCTAATTGTATTCCTGGGGAGTTCCAGCTGTTCCTTGAATCCCGATAGCGCATAGGTGCCGTGAATCCGATAACCACTCACAGTAAGTACTATCAATCTAAACACGTCTGTCCTTCTAGCGCTGATCACTAAGACGACTATGGTCCCAAGCACTACTATATAAAAGTACTGTATCACCCGAGGACGGTATTGCTTCAGCGCACTCTTCGAAAACCACCACCATGAACGACATCCCGACCGGCAGTACAGCTCATCTTGAAGAAGCTTTGGATCTCATCGGTTATACAACTCTCAGCGGAGTCTTCTACGGAATTGCGCTTGTGCTTTATTGCTTCTGTGCGCGACTGTGGTACCTTCAATTCCGCCGGGATCCCCAGCGGCGAAGGCGAACCGTGTTTTTCCTTTTCATAGCTTCCATTATCATGATGGACGCAACGGTGGTGGTGGCGTCGGGAACCCAGATAGCGCGATTGGCGTACATTGACCATAGGGATTTTCCTGGTGGCCCACTCAACTACGAGGCATCCATAATTCTAATGTCCAGTAATCCACTTGGTAATGGATATGACATCCTGACCATTGTTGTTGATCTTTTGACACAGGGGATACAAGTGAGTTTCCATCTGTTTCGTAGTCACTTATTGACTTTCCGGCCAGGTGTGGCGCTTGTGGAACGTTTGGAGTGGGGTACGGTTCAATGCAATCATAATCACGCTGGTTTTGGTACTCTGGGTTGTTTATTTGGGTATGCTGGCTTCATTGCTCAAGTGGTTCAATCCATTGATAAATACTGTCCAGGGCTGGCTGTTGCAAGCGAGCGTTTACCCGTTCACTCGGAGTCACTTGCATGTGTCAACATTGCGGTTCTTAGCTTGGATTCGTGCTTCACAATACTTATTACAACGTTGATAACCCTACGGTTGATCTTGGTCCGCAGGCGCCATCTTAAGACGATGGGTGGGTAACAGCGACTATCGTGGTGTTTTCACAGAGTTCACACAGCACGATAGGGACGTCAGCATCTGAATTTGCTGGCCAATACTTAAGCATTGCAGCAATTTTGATCGAGTCCTACGCCCTGGAATCTGTGTGGATGGTCACGGCACTAATTTTGTTTGTCATGAATGATCCGTCGTTTGCAATGCTCAATTCATCTAGCACTCAGGTCAAGGTGAGCCACAAATTTATAACGCGGTCTGACACGTATCTCATCTCTGGCTTTTGTTCCAGGTTATTGCTTATTTGCTCGTTACTTTTCGTGTTTCGTCTGGGCGTGCATGGGATTCGCAGACAGTTCATCGGTTGAGCAGCTTGCGGTGGGACGGCGGCGGTCAATCCAGTTGTATGGAGACCACTGCTAGTCGAGTGACCCAAGCTGCCGAAATCAGCGTGACTTTACCAGTTGAATCAACCCTGCACTCACGCAACTCAAATGTCTAATAGTCAGTATTGTTGTCGCCAGCTTGGAGGGTGTCTTTTCATTGTGATTGTGTACTAGTATTACAGACGTCCGAGTATGTACTCTATTTCAGTGCTATTCGAGTGCCACCACGTATCATTTCCCTCCCAGTGATTCTCAAGTGCCACTGAAACCGGTCCGGTAAATTCTTAGACAGAAAGAAGTATTTTCAGAGGCACCTAGTGGCTGGCGCTATACTGAATCTATTCAGGGCCTCCAAAATTGTGGCTTCTCGGCCAGATGCACTGTATACACTCTCTATCTTTGTAGGAGTACTTGCGGTTCCTGGTATGGTCCCCCGTTTCATTCTTACTCCGCGACCCCAACACTAGCCGCCCAGTAACACCTGTTTGGACATCTTACTTTTTCTAAGTAAAAGGGCACCAAGCTTGTGTAGGGTCTAATGTTCGTATATATATCATGCTAAAAGTGTATTTGAATCAGACGCTATGCCTCCTCAATCAATCTCAGAACAGCCTAAAACCTCAAATAATATGTGGTGCCTCTTCCCTGGTCCTTGATTTATTCTGTCACATCATATGCTTCCATTGACGCGGTCGTCCATCTATAGCCACAAATCCAGGTAATTGGGAAAAATCAAACGCTTAGGATAATCGTAAGGAGAAAAAGGGATGTCGTAGGCGCTGTGTAGACTGTAAAGATGCTTGGGTGTCGGTGAGTCTAGCTTTCGTAGAACCGCTTGGGATTCGGTGAGTTCACAAGGTGAAGGGGATATGGGGATTGCCCTTTGTAAGTATTTGAAAGCATCAGTCACCCACCACTTACATCTGACCATCATCGTTTGCAGGCTGTTGTGTTGAGTTATAGAATGATAGTTACTTGATCCAACTCTCTGATAGGATGAGCTGTCAATTCATTGCTTATGGGATCCCGAGCGCTATACTTGTTGAATCGATATACTCCACCAAATGGGATGCTTCGTTGGGGTCATAAGGATTCCATGATGTTCATGATTCATCCATCACGTAATGAGGAATTCGCTTGGGAGTGTCTTCCTATGGGTTATATATAGCCCGACTGGAGGCAGTTCGGTAGGATAACTGAATGATACGTTGATGATGTAGTCAATGACCGCATATGGCTGGTCCTGCTGACGAATGGGTATTAGACAAGGCGGATATTCCCAAGTCTGGCGCCGTTGATATCCAGAATGTTGAGCGAAAGGGTAGCGAACAGTAGCTACACGTGCAGGATTGTAGTGGAGCCATTGGAGGATGGTTGCTGTGATGATTGTGGAGATTGGGTGATCGGTGCAGGGTCGGAGGCTTGGCGGGTGACAAAACACAGAACAACAATCGTCTTTCAACTTTTCCCTCCACATTCAACTGCAGGAGCCATTTTTGTGACTTCCATCTCAACCTCCCCCCTTTCCAGTCATTCATCATGCCTGGCGTCTGGCAGAGACATCCTCGCTACTCCCTCCTCGTCGTCGCCGTGCTTGTCACGACTCTCTACCTCCTCCTTCCCGTTCAGCAAGAAACCATTGCCCCGCCGCTCTTTACCATGACTGATAATGACCTTCCCAATCGCATGGAACGCGCAAACAGTATATACGACAAGGTCCTTGAGGACCGTAAAGTGCTCATCAAAAAGTTCGGTCAAACCCCTAAAGATATCGCACTGTCAGTTGTTATTCATCCCCGTCACCAGTCAGTGTGATGTGTCTAATGGTAATCTCTGCAGATTCCCCGAAGATAAACACCCCTGGCCTCCATACACCGTCTGTGAGTTTGCGAGTCCACATTCGTTTGCTAGGGCTTGATTAACTGTTACGTGGCGAACAGGGGACTTCTTCCCAGCCGCCTTCAATTGCCCCCACGAAGTGGAGCGTCACGGCGCCCTCGGTGATGGCGGAAAGTGGGTCTGTGGACTTTCCCGCGTCCGCGAAAAGCCTGACTGCGTTGTCTACTCTTTCGGTGCGTCTTTGCCCGACCCCGACGCGCGTCAAATATTCAGATTCCCCCTTTAGGTATCAACTACGAGTCCTCCTTCGAGGCTGAAATTTTGCGCAACACTCGCTACTGTGAGGTTTGGGGCTATGATTTCAGCGTCAAATCATTTGGTCCGGAGATCGCTCCTGAGCGCACCCACCGCACTCATTTCAAAGCGTATGGTCTCGGTGGTGAGAACAAACACGGCCCTGACGATAAGGATCCGATGTACACTCTCGAGACTCTTATGGAAATGAACGGTAAGCTCTACTTTCATCGGGTCATGCAACATTCCTAATGAGTTGTTTTAGGTCATGAATTCATTGATATCCTCAAGATTGATATCGAAAGCTGGGAATTCTCCACCCTTACCACTTTGATTAAACCCTACTTGACTAGCGGCAAACCACTGCCCTTTGGTCAGCTCCAGATCGAGCTCCACCTCTGGCACAAGTCCTTTGAGGAGGTTCTTGAATGGTGGGAGATGCTCGAGGATGCTGGTTTGAGGCCATTCTGGACCGAGGTAAGGCTATTGTTACTTGTACTCTTGTCCTGTAGTTCCTAACAGCCACATCAGCCCAACCTCGTTTACCTCAATTACAACCGCGACTCCCGTACCTCCGACCTCGCAGAGTATTCCTTCCTCAATGTCAAGGGCAGCAACATTTTCATCCACGATCCCCCCTCTATTCCTCATGGCGAATCTGAGCATGAACATTAGACGTGCTCGAGAATGCCCCTTTCTGAACTTGAAAAATGACAAGGTGGAAAATGACCCTGGCCTGGGTCAAGGATATGGGTACTATTTCTGCTAATCTTAGCGCGATGCTTTCTCTACAATCTCCCGCAGCAATCTAAGGACTCCAGACTACCATACCCTTATTGGTTACCTTTGCTATGTAGATTGGTGTTAATTTCGATATTTAATCAATTTGGGCTTTGTGCGACTCATTGCAGGATTTGTGAGGTTGCCATGTGCTGGCGGTGTGTTGTCAAGGTACCTGGGGTGAATGACATAATCTATTGCCAACATTTCATTTCTTTCAGAACGGCTTGCGTTTCTCTTGAGCGGCTTGCCATCTTCCCCTAACAACTTGTATTGTCCTCATGGCTCTTTCGACATATCTACGGGCCCCTGAGACTTATTAATGCTGGACTCAGAGACATGGCTAGGGCGGAAATCCCTCTCGGCGAAACCTCGAATTAATAGCTCTATGAGCCTCCATATCATGAAATAATTCTCAAGCCGATCATCGTTACGCCGAGAATATCCTCCGCGATGAAAAATAGCTTGAGAGAAATGCATAAGTACGATGAGCAACGCGGTATTCTCAAGGCAAGCTTAGGGCCTCGTTGCCACCTACCCTCATCCCTCGTGCTTGTCGCTCTTTTATCTGTCTACTGCGCTCTTATAACTCTGGCCCTAGTACTGGAAGGGTTTCTTTGTTGCTTCTCTTGCGCATCTATTCTCTCTTTGACGATACCCGAATTATCGGTGGAGCTGCGTAGTGTATCTGTCCTCTTGTTGTATAGGCCCAACTAGCCGTCTCAGGGTACAAGATGAAACTGTCCTTCGGGATTCCGCCCATCAGGCTTGGATTATACGTAGTCTTAGTACGTCGTTCTTTGTTCCCAGTGACATGGTGATGGAGCTAACGCGATCGCAATGCTCTTCTTTTCAGACAGTATTTTCATTCATTCTATTTTGCATAACGGCTTCGAGGTTGCATTACACGACGCACATACCGGATGGTGATCCGCTGAATGGTGGTAGGGGTTTTTATGGTGTGTATTCTGTTTCCGCTGTTTTTATTCTCTCGGTTGATGAGCCACACAGATCCCATTGTCGTGGAACTGTTATTCACGACTCTCGTCACAATGGGCTGGTCTGTCTTTGCGTTAGTACCTTGACATAAGCTCCTGGATATGCGTTTTTTGACGCGTCCGTTATGTGAAACAGCGTGATAACTATGTTCAAACGCCTGGAATTTCGCTTCATCGGTACATTCCTCGGAGAGATCGCGACTCTCGCCGTCCTCTGGTTATTCTGGATGATTGGTGCGGGAGTGGCCAGTGTATGTCCTATTCCATGACCAAAAAGTTACCTCTCGCTGATGCGCGCATTGATGACGCTATAGTCAATTTGGGGTGACCTTTCGTGGTGCCAGAAATTCCAGCCGTGTCGACTTTTAACCGCGATGCTTGCGTTCGCGTGGTTGGGGTGGATTATTCTGACGGCACTTCTGGTCGTAACAGTCCTGTTTAGTATCGCCAACAAGGCGCTTCAGGACCCGTTCCATGGGCGATGGGACCCCAGAATGAGTATGTATTCCGGGGGTATGATGAGCAGTCGAGCGTAGGAGGTAGCTGGACTACCTTCGGTACCGAACATCTATGCATTTGTGCAGGGGACCCTAATATTTATATATTTATAGCTCAGTTCCTCCAGACTATGTTAAAAGCAGCCTCAGAACACAAAAAATCCCTGGCAAGAGCCTCTTAATGTGCTGACTATTTGTGACGAATCAAGCTCTTCTCATTAGCAATGGCTCTGTCATAACTTTGTCATCAGCGGATCCCTGCGGGCCCACTCAACGGAACGAGTCATTTCCCCTATATTATTCTTCAGGGGAAGTACTCGAAAAAGGCCGGGTGAGACATCCCTACTCCAAAGAGACAAAACGAGTATAGTGGGCGAATTGCAAATTTCCTCTCCAAGAACCTAGACATGCCTTTTCCAAAAATAGGCCTCCGTTACTCCGACCCAATGCTCACGCAGCAATAGACCAGCGGTCTTCCATTCTTTCTTAACCCGCCGGTGAGTTTACTCGCTAGATCCTCTAGCACGACGGGTATTGACGGTCCACGCGATCGAATTGTTGATTCAGTTATGGCGTCATCCTCCCAACCAAAATCCCTTTCCGGGCAAGTATTAGATATCGGCAAAGAGAGACATTTTATCTCTCACTTATAAATCTTTGGTTTTGTCCTCCCGAGCAAGTCATTTGTTTTTTCCTCCCCCCTACCCGTTCATTCATTATGTCGTTTCATCCCATTCGTATCGTACTGTACATCTTTTTCGTATGTCCTATTCACTCGCTGCTTAACATTAAACTAACTTGCTCTCAGTGGATGTTCTCCATCATCCTATTGGGATTGACCGCATTCCGCACTCGCTATACGAAAAGCCTGTCTCAGCCTGATATCCTGACGAGTCGTTTGCATTTCTATAGTATGTTGACATTTTTCGTCATATCATGCCGTTTCTCACAATTTCAATATTCGTTCAGCACCGATCGTTGTCGAGCTGCTAACAGTGGCTATACTGGGAACCATCTGGTCTATGTTTATGTACGTTTCTTTCCACCTGCAGTACTTCTCGTTCTGATCAATTCGTACAGGATTTTTGCCCTTCTCGCTCGGGTTGGTCGCGGGCCTCTGGGTACATACCTCTTTGAGCTTTTCTGGCTTTCAATCCTCTTTGTAATGTCCCTCGTTGGAGCCGGTGTTGTCACGGTAAGCGGCTTTTCAACTGGGTATATCATTTTTCGCTCACCTATATTTCTTTTGTTTTTTATATTTAGCGTGAATTCAGTAACCTCCAATGGTGCCGCAGCTTGAAAGTGTGCCGTATTCTCGAGGCCATCAAGGCATTCTCGTGGATTTTCTGGGGTTGGACGATATTCCTTATCATGGCCGCTGTCGCCAACATGCTACGCAACAACCATGGCTTCACTGGTCCTCTTCACGGTCGTCGTGATACCATTGGTAGCTACCCGGAGACTCGCACGGCAGGACATACGGATCCTGTCTCTACCGCTGCGCGCACGGCTAATGCGGGCCAGCAAGGGCCCCAGCCCATCGCATAAACGATATGTTTTCTGACCTTCGGGTCTGGCACACTTTTTTTTTTCCTTTTTAGCAACGTAACATAGGATCTTTCGGAGATATTCCCCGATGACATGTTCCACATTTTGTGAGACTTCGCCTCGCGTTCCAGTAACTCGATTCCTTTCCCCCTTTATCACTGAAATACATACTCGAAAAATCGGAAGCTCGATGACATCGCTGTAGTCGCTAATCCAGATCTCCTATTTGTAGACACTACAAGCATACACAGCAGTCAATCGGTTACAACAGTGATACAATACAGTTATATATTCAAGTTTTACACATTGCTTGCCTCCTGCATTCTAACCCATAGGCCACCCTGGATTCCCAATTGTCAGTTGCTATGGAATGTAGTAGGTGAGAAGGACGCACGGCTGAATACAAAGTCAGAGTCGCCTTCGGCCAAACTTTCTCAATACCCTTCCTCCCAGGCGCGAGCTTGAACTTCTCAGGAGGGAGAGTTCCAGGAGGGAAGGAGTTAGGTTCGAAGGTAATTGAAGTAAAGTTTTGTACTAGGCGGACGAGCATAAATGACATTTCGTTGTATGCGTACTGACGAGATCCATTTTTAACGCTATAATTCGTTGAAAGACACAGGAAGACGCACCTGCTGGCCGAGGCAGATACGTGGGCCGGCATTAAAAGGTAGGAAGATGAAAGAGTTCTTGACAAGATACTGCTTGACGCGTTCATCGAGGAAACGATCAGGGTCAAATTCTTGTGCTGCATAAGGGCTGTCGTGAGCCAGGAATGGTTAAATATGAGAGGAAGACTTGCCATCAGGGCCCCATAGGTCTTCTCGCCTATGCATCATGAAAACAGAATACGCTGCCCTATCCCATGTTTGTTCAGAACTACGTATCGTTGGCATAAATTGACGCATACTTTGTGCCAGCGGGAATGTAGAAAGGTTTATCAGTTGGGTCAGGGTTAGGCCACGTGGTTGCGTGGACACTCTCCCTGTGAGGATATAAGCTCGATGGTCATCGTATGATAATCAAGACTTTACCGGACGTTGAAGGGAACGATTGGGTACACGCGAAGGGTCTCTACACGCGTGTCAATATCTGCAAAGAGAGGATAGATAGGGCGCCTCACCATTCAGAACTGCACGGAGATACCTCATTTCACGAATGTCATCAAATGTAGGACGCCTCGTCGGGCCAACCTTATCAAGGACTTCTTGTCGTAGACGTTCCATGACATGTGGGTATTGGGAGAGGAAATACACGACGAAAGTGAGGGTCGCCGCAGTGGTATCCCGGCCAGCTAGACGAGGTTCAGCTAAGTCGGACACTGGTCAGAAAACATACCAAGCATAATATTTAAGCTATGCAAAGAGGTCACATTGGAGTATAACATGATATACGGAGGTGCTCACGTTTCGTCCTTCAGAATCTTAGGGTCTGAGGTAACCTGAACGAGATGATCCAGCAAAGTGCTTTCGTAAGATTCTGTGTGTTTCTCCTTCTCGTCATGCGCAGTGCTCTCTTTCTTCCGGATAGCATCGGCAATTATTGGTTCGATAAAGGTATTGACAACTTCCATGGGCTTCTTGGTCGTATCGCGAAAGATCTCAAACAAAGGCCAAATCCAACCGTAGCGCTCACGTTGGCTAATCGCAAACTGAGCCTCGAGGAACGCGGAAGAGAACCCATTCGCAAGACGTTTCTCGGGAGTTTGAACTGTGGTAGGGACGTAGGAAGCATTGTGGGGGTAGGGAAGACCGGCGGTGAGACTGTGTACGCAGTGACCAAAGAGAAACTCGGTTGCGGAATCAAGGGTGAAACGAGACATGAGGTCTTGGAAGTCGATAGGGTGTCCTTCGCGCAAGCGGGTCTTGAGTTGTTGAATTACGACCTCGGCATGACGGTCAAAGAGATCAAAGTCGCTTATCCTATCGCGTGTAAATGCTGGACGGGTGATAGACCGATGGAACCTAGAGCTATCTCAGCATCTCAAATGGAGATTTGTTAGACCTTCCTTACTTCCACATCTCACCTGTACCACAAGGAATGATCAGTGAGGAACAGTGGAAGTACCACAACGTTATGACTTACCATCAGAGTTGAAGACACCGACCCCCAGAACGTCTCCCATGCTTTGTTGGAATCTCTCACCTGTTAAATCGTGTGTTAGGAGTATGCGACCATTCAAAGGATCATTGTCACAAACCTTTGACAAAATTTTCAAAATCGGTGGCGAGCATAAGCTTGACGTGCTCTGGGCTTGCCGTGAAAATTAAGTCAGACCAAAATACACGGAGATTAGCAACAGGCCCCTTTTCCTCGAGGAGTTCGTTTAAGCCGTCCGCTATTCGGATCAATTTCAGTGGTTTGGAATAGGTGGATCGATGAACACAGATGTACCTGGATAGCCATACAGGAAGTTTTGCTGCATGATCTTCAGTACGTCAGCATTGCCGGGCCACTTGCCACTGGCTGCTGGTATCATCTTGGCGCCCATCGCAGCAGCTTCACGTTTGTGTTTGAGGCGGGTACCGATTATGCGGGAAGCGGCCATGACAGGAACACTAGCGATCCCGGCTGAAACCAACATCCAAGCTGGAATGGCCCTTCCACCGGCATGCTCGTTAACTTTCCCCAAAACTAGAGCAGCCAACACGGGAAGAGATAAGAAAAAGGATCCTGTCGCAAGGAAATCGACGCCAGGAGTGACGACAGTCATGGTGGGTGAGTCGGGTTAAGCCGAAAATCATAGTCCCTGTCTTTTATATCCCTGTCTTTTATATGGTCATCTCATTTTGCTGGCCCGTCCACGCAACATGAATTATCTCCCTGCAACGACGTGGGATAATGGCGCGCTTAAATTAGCATAAGCATGGTGTTCGGCAGTCAGCAGATTGCGTACAGGTGTAACGCAGAAAATCACAGGCCAAGGCGACTTTGAAGAAGTTCTGTCACGATGCCTTATGTGGGATCGTAGATTGATACGAGAATGTCTGGATCTCAGGGGATTTAACTGTGGGGACAGCGCAGCACAAAACATCAACAATACCTTGGAGGGTTGTCACTTACTCGGGTAAACATATGTATGATGGATCACAAAAGGCGTTTTGAACCGAAAATGCCCGGTTTGAGTATAGTTTGGAAATAGCTGCGGCTTCTATTGGGGCATCTGCATCGGACACTCCTGCCCGCGGTTCTGCTTCGTCGTCCATCGTACTTGCATTCTGTCCCAGTTGCAGCTTCATTGGGGCAGTGGTGGTAATCATGAAGGGTTTGACTCGCCTGCATCCCCAGGAAATGTCACTCGTGACAAAAGAGTGATACCGAAACGTAACTCCGAACAAATCACCGCCCAACTATGACCACCATATCTCGCCGCTCTTCGAATGAGGATATCCACGGCGATGGGGACCACATCCTGGTGCGAGGGGATACCCGCCCGTCCTATAGCATGCATTCATCGTGAAGAAAGCTAGGCACTGACTCCGAAACCTCTGATGCCACACCCGAACCATCAGAGGTTGACGATGAGGAACAGGAGGAAGAGAGCGAGGAAGAAGATGAACTGCCCTCACTAGAAGAAGTAAATGCTGAAAGAGAAATTGAGGGAGACTTTGAGGAAGTGTCGAGTCGTCTTATTTTTTTTTCTATCGCTTAATGTTTCTGTAGTCGTTTGATTCAGAACATACGCGAGAATGAGGGGAGCAACGCGTCCGGAATGTTGTCTAAGGACTGGGATATCAATATAGCGGAAAGAGAAGCAGAGTTTCGGGACGATCTCCGGGCGGCGTCTGGTATTGGTAAAAGGCGGCGCAAGGTGTGTCCTCGGTTTTTACAACCAGAATTCAATTGAAGTATAGCGCGGCATTAAGAAAGGACGGGGTACAGGGCCAGTTCTCTCTCAACAGGTCCAATCCATGATTGGAGCGGGAAACCAGGCGTTCGTCGACAATAATACGCCAGAAGCTATCAGGATCATGCAAGAGGTTATTCGCATCGAACCTCGTGCTACATCAGCGTGGTCTGTTCTGGCGAACTGTTATGAAGATATGAATAAGAGTGAAAAGGCCTTGCAAATCAGGATCATGGCTGCTCACTTGCGGCACGATGCGGAGGAGTGGGATGCACTAGCCCGACAATCCAGGTATAACTCTAGATTGCAAATACATGTTCTTCGATTCACTGAACAAGTCCGAAGGGATCTCGGTTATAATCAACAGGCCCTGTACTGTTACCGGAAGGTTTATAGCCTCGACTCCACGAACGTCGACGCGCTGTGGGACCGAGCTTCTCTAGCAAAGAACATCGGGGAATTCAAAACCGTCTGTATATTCCCTATCCGCTCTGCACATGGGTTTAACACATTTATGCAGGCTCGTTCTGCCTTTTTCGCGATCCTCAAACGATTCCCCCATGACCTGAGTGTGCTACGCGAGTTACACACTATACTCATCGAACTCTCGGATCTACATGGCTGTGCAGAGTTGTTCCAACAAGCATTTGACCACTATCAAAGACTCTATCTGTCAGGATTTTCCCTTGACGCCGTTTCCAATATCACACTGGAAGGCGGGGGCTTCGGCAACCTTGAGCTTCTCCTGCTCGCCGACCTGTATAACACATTAGGCGAGCACGAAAGCGCGATAGAGGTGATCCGCAAAGGCACACGGTGGCTTCAAGGACGTGCTGAGCAAAAATACTGGGATCTTTGTGAAGATGATAGAGAGTATGACTTGCCCGAGTGGGCGGCAAGAGCGAGCAATGGCGGTGAAGACGCTACAGAGGTGACTTCTGGAAGATTCCCACTCGACATCAACGCACGTCACCGGTTAGCTGTCGCAAGAATCAAAGTGGGAGAGGTTGAAGAAGGGAAGGTATGCAGGGATCTTTACCATTTCCGCATATAGGGGTGTTAAAAATGTCACAGCGGCATGCCGGCATCATCTTGTCGCAGAACGTCAAAGATTTCGCTGTTTTATTTGCTGAAATTGCAGACGCCTACTTTGAGAAGCAGCTATGGGCGGAAGCCAAACCAATATATGAATTACTCGGAGGTGACCCAGAGGTGTGCCCAACTTTACTCGTTCGATTAATCATACCTCATTTTTATTCCAGACAAGTAGCTTGTATATCTTACTCCAAACCGCGGCGTGTCGTCGCATGATGGAGGAACTCAAGGAGGCCGCTGAGGTTTATGAACATAGTAGGTCGCGGCTTGTTTGGCTTTCCCTTGTAGGCCCTAATTCTGCTTCCAGTCAAGTCGATCGACCCCACAAACAATGATGCAAAGATGAAATTGGCTGAGATCTACGAAATCATGAATGAGCCCCGCAAAGCACTCGAACTCGTCTATGAAGGTGGACTCTCTTTCATATGGCTTCCGTCCCTGGGTCTAACAGCTTATTTTAGTCATTGACTGCCGAAAACGCCGTGGAAAGGGGGATGCACATAACCAGGCAGAGGACCAGTCCAATATCGCCTCTACTTCTCTGTTTGAGGAAAGGGCACAACCCAAGGTCAAGATACAACCCCGTGCACCAAGGCTGACTCACGCACAACTCAGAGAGCTAGAGGCGCAAAAAGAAAAAGAGGTGATCAGTGGTTACCAGCGTTTGCAAGAGCTATGGCCGGGTATGCTCACCGGCGAATCTGAAGCGGAAGGGGAGTGGTTGACTGAAGCTGAGAAGCTCGTGGAAACGTTCAGAGAGACGCGCAATCTATTTTTGACGAGTCGGGTAGGCTATTCCTTGCGAAGCCTGAGGGTATCTGACGTGTATTCACTCTAGACCCACCCTTTCCGAGGGATGTTTCCAAGGACGCGGGGTAAACAACAAGTGGAGATTGAAGCCGATGAAGATAGAATGGCTTCTCGGCTACAGCTCGATCTAGGTGAGTCATTGGCTGGCAACACCTCTCGAAAAAACACTAAGCCCAATACGTATATTACCGCTAGAGCGCGAGGATCTCGCAAAGAGAACGACTAGAAGGGGGGAAAAGCCTGGTGCTGTGGATGTTTTCAGAGGGGTCTCGTTTGATGATTGGTTGCGAGTGTTCATGCAGGTGGGTAACTCATCCGCTCGACCTAATCTCGATTCTCATGGACCGTCATAGTATTCGTTCCTCCTGACAAAGCAAGGACAGTCAGAGGTTGCTTACGAGGTATTGAACCACATCCTACTCTCCAATGCCTATCAGACTCGTACTCGGCAAGACGTGATTCGATTGTCGCTCATGAGTGAGTTTCCGATCACCTGCGGAACACCACCACTGAATAATTGTGCCGTAGCTGTGGCAATATCTGTTAGAGACTATCGGACCGCAGTCGATCATTCGAGAAAACTTATCACAGCCCATCAGTTCAACAATGAACCTCTTCGTATCCTGGTTGCCACCCTTTCGAGTGGGCTGCTCCCCACGGATGCTTTCATAACCTCAACACTCCAAAAACATCTGTTCCGGGAAATGAAGCTATCAGACACGGCCGTCAAGCACCCGGAAATGCTCAAATGGAACGCACTCAACAAACGATATGCACCGACGGGGTCCAAGGCGACCGAACAGGAGCAAGAAGAAGAAAATGACGACGCGAATAGGGACGTTGCAGGTGCCGGCCCCTCGACGTCAGCTACGGCCTTTGAATCTCAGGAGAGATCGAGCCTGCCTTCTATCCCTACAAAATTCAATTCAGTCATCATTACGATATATGGACAGATATGCATCTCTGCCAAGAGCTATCAAAGTGCCATCTGTATGGTCCAATCCATCCGAATAGACATCTCACAGCTAACCAATGCTCCCCAGTTTATCTTCTACACGCGTATGACTATTGTCCTGAAGATCCGATGATCTGTCTTTGTCTTGCTATCGCTTCAGTTGGACGTGCCATGCAACGTCAGTCAGATAACAGGCACCATCTGATAACTCAGGCTCGTTCCACAGATGTATGATTTCAGACCTAAACCAACAAATTTATCCAGGCCATGGCATTCTTGACAAAATACAGAAATATGAGGGGAACGACTCCAAGTGGCCTCGGAGAGGTGGAGTTCAATTTTGGACGAACCTTTCATCAGCTCGGTGAACAATTTTCTGATAATATCTTACCATCGCAACCACTGATGATAGGCATAGGCCTCTTCTCACATGCAGTGAAGCAGTATCAAAAAGTGATTGAGATGGCGGAATGTGGTCAGGTGTGCACAATCTGTTTCCATTCAACGCGAAGTTAAATATCCCAATAGGATGATACATTCGTGCGAGAGGCAGCGTACAATCTTTCACTGATTTACGTTCTTACTGGAGCAACACCCCTGGCGGATGCCCTCTATCGCCGATGGCTTTCCATATGAGGGTCATTAACTCGGAACATCCACGCTTTCGAACACAACCATTTCCTAGCTGACTGATTTGTGGAACTCGCGCGATTAGGCTCGCGTATGGGGGGCTCTCACTGTTGGTACTTTTTTGTTGTATTCTTGTACTAGGACTTAATATAGTTTCTGCTGTTCTACACTTCAAAAGCCCTCCGACGTGGGGTTTGACCCCGAATTAGTTCGCGTAGTACGCAAATTCAGATATTGCCCTAAAATGGAAATGCTATAGCAAGCAGGGCGGGATTCAGAGTTTTCCGACGTTATCACGATCTTTTGCCCAAAGTTAGCTTAAATATGATACCAGAACCCAAGTGCCTATGGAAAGTAGTGCCTCAGCGATGGCGCACATGTACAGCGACCCGTAGATGAGGAAGTTCGCTGAGTGGCCAGATTCACTGCCAATGTGGTTTTATACAAAGTCTAATACCCCGTGTAGTGCTCGGAGAAACTTCAGATGAAGTGGATCGAGGATATAATTATGTGAAGGCGGCTTTTTCGGTCATCCATGATAGAAAGCGGCGGCGAACAGCTACACAAACTCGCGCGAACCGAAATCGAACATCACACCACAAACCCGCCCGCGCCAGGCTTTACTCTACCGAAGGGCATCACAGGCTCCGACTCTCAAGAACCCTATCCTTATATCCCTTCAGGGAAATGTTGGTTATGGGCTCTCGAGTTTTCTAGGTGATCGCTTCCCCCAGGCGCAGGGAACCTAGCAACGGAATTGGTGGTCGGGAGTAAAAGATCCACGATCCTGCCTTTTTTCTCTGAATATGGGACCTTCTCTGGTCGAGAATGATTGTAACAACTGTAACTGCGCAATCCAGCCAGTATTGCTACCGCCGTGGTGCGCTCACACCGACTTTGGGTCCATCTTATGGATGCCCGCAAACAAAACCCATCCTTTAAAAGATGCTCAGTTTTTATCTCATTACTTCCTATACTATCCTCCCCATCCCAACGCTTCAACAGGAGGACTTGTCTGATGTGTCTGGTCTCCGAAGCCGTGTGTCCCGACTGCAATACGCGATTCCTCAGGATATGCGCCACAGCATGTAGTATGTCTGATTGTGCATACAGGCCGGCACTACCTCATGGTCCATGTCCTCGGTTGCAACTTTCAAATTTACATCCTCGAACGATGCGCTGTGGTAACTGCCAGTCCTTGGTTTTTGAGGGCCAGACGACCGTTTGTTTAGTGTAAGTCTTGTTATCGTTCCCCTGGGATGTCAAATGCTGAGCAACGATGACTATAAATGTAGGAACTCCGACGGATCCAGATCTTACACATCCAATACTCATTCCGCGACTTCAGACGTGCGATTTTATAACTGTCGATAACTACTGGAAGAAAAATCGTGTAATCCCTTTCCTTGCCGGAGAAACTCTCAAGATCATCCGCGGTTCTATCGCAAGGAATCAAAAGCACTTTTTATTATACAGTCATTCATTTACTAAAGATATATCCTTATTAACGTGTTATAGGAATGCACTCGATTTCATTGTGTCTTTAAAATACTGGATTAACCATAATTATTAATCGTAGCTCAGGAGTTAGAAAATATATCCGTTAATTGTAATTACATAGTAGGTTATTGTGAATTGACAGAGCTTCGAGCTCGCAAGGTGTTATAGTAAGGGTACTTCCACTAGTGATGGCATCATTGTTTGTGGGTCCATGAAGTCCACGAGTCACATGACCATTCTAGGTCACCTCGTGTGACAATCGTCGTGTTTTCCTTCCTGCTGTGTTTTTAAGGACTGGGCAGGGTCGAGGAGGCGTTTCCGCTGCTGCTTGAGCCTTGGCTAAGTAATTCCTCGTCCCAAGCGATTCGGAACTGTGGGCTGATTTTCAGTCAGCTTTTGAGTGATTGGGTTTCCTATATCTAAATTTGACGCCTCCAGTGTGAAGACTCTTGGGGGCCGTTGAACAATGTCCGGTATCCTCGCATTTTCAAGCCCCAAGAATTGAGCCTGATACATACATAATGCGCTCTTTTTTTTTGGTCAAAGCGGTAAAGATTAAGTATTAGCCCATGAGTGAACTTAATGGAACGCGACAGCCTACATGCACAATCACCCGAGGCATTGGAAGGTTAGAGTTTCCCAAAACCCGGCCTGGTTGTTGGGGTTGTCAGGATCACAAGTAACCCAGCGCAGCGCTTATGGAGTAGGTTCCGTTTGGAAATCTCGACTGCCACTTCTCATCCACGTTCGTGGCGTTAACCAATCATATCTGGTCCATCCAAGAGACAGGGTTCAGTTTTAATTCATGAGGAAGAACACACACATCTTCTCGGACGTCAGCCGTCCCGAGTACACGTCCTGGGAAGGAAAACGCTTGACGCTTAATGAATTCGCAGAATGGCGTCTGGGCACAAACAGGGACTGGATTCATGAAGGGAGCTTAAGTAGCCTCCGTTTACGGCTGCTCCCCGCCTAGAATCTGAACATGAAAGTCAATCCACTGAATTCAAATCAGGTCATGAGTGATGTTCCAGACCGCCATGACCCGTGTGGCGGTCGCTTGATAGGTTGTTGAAACTTCCAGTTCCAGCGCGAGTAGTAAACAACAGCTTGAAGGCGTGCGTCACATCATGTTTTCGGACATGAACCCACAGAACAACCCAGACCAATAATTTCAAGATCCATGAGCTTTCAATTTGCGGCGTTTTCAGGAAAGCCCAGAGCGACTCGTTACCGAAAATGATCATATGCCAGATGCGGCGCGGGAAAACTCGAGTTCGTAACAAGGTCTGGCCAACTATACACCCTGTTTGGATCACTCTGTGTTCTAACAATTAAAGCAGATATTACATTCCCCTCAAAGGTGGGTCTTCACTGTTCGGCAACTCTCGTGGTTTCAAATGTCATCATTAACAAGAACATTACTAATGTTCAAGGATCAGAGACAATAATCAGATTGGCGCAAACAGATATCGCCCTACACGATAGAGGGTATCTATGTATAAATTAGATGGAAACAAAATATGGCAACAGGGAGAAATCCAGGCAGTTAATGTAAACCAATAAGACCATGGAAAGGAGCTCAAAGAAGGGTAGAGATGGCAACTGTCAAAGTACCGGCCATGACGGCGACAAGGCCAGAGAACCTGTCACTGGCGTCCTTGATGGCTCCTGAGGAGAAGGTACCTTGTTGAATACCACCAGCAGCCTGAACAGCACCATTCAAGAAGTTAGCGCCACACTCCTTTTCGATGGCAGAAACCAAATCAGTCTGGCCGCCGAGGACCTGGCTGTTGGCCAAACCAGGAGCATAGAGTACATCGGACTCGTAGCCGAAGTAACCGGTAAGGATGTTACGAGTGCAAGTGGTGCAAAGTGTAGTGCTATCCATGTTGGGATTGCGGAAAAGGAATGCGAGGTTGCTGTTGTGGAAGGTTGTAAGGTTGGCGACGATGGCATCCTCCCCTCGGCGGGAATGGGAGCCCGAAGAAGGCGAGTAGGCGAGAGCATTCTGGACTTGATTGAGGTCGACGCCACCTGAGGAGGCGAGGGCACCCTTGATGCCGGTGGAGGTGGCGTTACTGCCAGCGAAGAGACAGTAGTTGCTGCTGTCATCCTTCGTGCAGATAGCTGCTTTCAGGGGTCTAAGGACGTAAAGGACGTCGTATAGGTCGCGAACTTTGGAGTTGGGCTTGGAGGTGAGTTCATCTGGGCAAGCAGAGTAGAACTGCGTAAGTGCTCCCCTGAGGAGGCTATCTGGACAAGCCGAAGAGGCCGAGCCCGTGCAGATGCTGTCGATAGTGCCCGTAACCTCCGCCTTTGAGGGGGATTCCCCACTTCCGCCAGGACCGAAGTTTTGGGTAGCCTGGAGCAACGACTTGGTGCACGCGGTGAAGGAGGAGTCAGAGTTGAATTTGTTGATGAAATCACTACATCCAGAACTGATGTCGGTTGGTATGTACGGATTTCCTGAAGCTTGGGGGGAAGCAGCGCTGGAAGACTGGAGCCACGAGTGAGTAACGAGGCATGTATAGGTCAGGGGGTAACACGCACCGACTGCGCAGAGGCGAGAGTTGCGAATAGCGAAACAAGAGCCCAAGTCTTCATGATAACGAGTGGACGTGTTTACTGTCGACGACGACGAATATGTAATGGGCGAAAGTTTTAAGGATGGTGGGCGGGGGTGGTGAGAAGCGAGGGAACGTTTTCTCCTCGTTGTTTGGTCCTCGTTGGCCATCTGTCAAAACACACCCAAATAGAAACAGTCACGCCCTAGCGCGCGCTGTCATTGTGACATTTCAGTCCCTAGATGTTCGGTGCTCCCGACTCCGCTGTTCCAGTAGCATCCTGACTCTCGTTTGGCCTGCTGCTTCTGCCCATCCTGGGGACAACACGCTGCCTTGTTTCGCCAAAACCAATTTAATCCTTGGCATCTGATGCTATTGTCCTAAAAGAGCATAGGGCGTACGTAATGATTGACCTAATTTTAGCCAGTTTCTGCCTTTGTTTTCTGTTGACAGTCCATGGTTGAGCTCAACTTGACATATACTCCAAGGGTCATGCTGTCCTCACAAAACTGCCGCAAAGACATCGGATAGGAATATCTGTCGTGTTCTACTTCAATTTACGAGTACCCATCTTACCTTCAAACTGCGTACAACGAGGCCAATAACTCCAGGAACTTTCGTGCCGCAGTGTCGTTGACACAGGGGACCTTCGCCTTCCTTGTTCGCTATATCCTCAGTGCTTTTAATTTTGGCAGTCTCACCTGAAGTTGGACCGCACTGATTTCTGATATCGTGTGTAACACAGCCTAGCCACACGTCTGGCAATGTGCCTGCCCCAGAGTTCTGGTTGTTCTGTTTTACTTTTGTCGCAGCCTCTTCCTTCACTTGACTAACTGGGTCACTTAACCTTATCGGCCTCCCCAAACAGAACAGCTGCCAATCACTCGTCGAACCTCGTACATCGGCGAATATCGGCATGAATCGCCTTAACATGCGTTTCAAGCTCTATTCCAATTTCAAATCGCCCTTGATCAGCAATGAACCCCAGCACGAAAGGCGTGTGACGCCCTCGCGTCTCTTACTATCGATTTCATGATCACGGTTGACCGGGGGAGAGAAAACACCACCACATCCTAAACTCAGTCCTACCGCGGTAATTACGGAATAGTCCCAGCCTACATCAGTCTCGATCAGGATATGTTACCAGAGGGAGAAGCATGCACTAGATCCTCGCATTACCAATCCTGCATCTCGGTGATTATCACCCCTGGTACTCCTCGTAGACGCCCACGAATTCTCACCCTCTTATGACACTGGCTCCCTGGGGTGGTCAGGACAAATTTCCGTCCTTGGGCCTAGGAATGCGAGACAAATCAACGCAGGAATTAAATCCCATTCTCTGATTAAATAAGCATGTGCACTAGAATACGAAGGCCAAACTACAAGTACATCGTAAAGGGGAATCCATGCAA
Source organism: Chlorophyllum brunneum (assembly GCA_963576785.1). Classification (NCBI taxonomy): domain Eukaryota; kingdom Fungi; phylum Basidiomycota; class Agaricomycetes; order Agaricales; family Agaricaceae; genus Chlorophyllum; species Chlorophyllum brunneum. Next base: position 1,511,226 of record OY756148.1, read on the forward strand.
GACATCACCACGAGGTCGAACCGTTCACACGTTTCTGCATGCTGAAAATACCTTGTATACCAGAAACGTTACTCACTGAGCTCGAGCTCAGATACCAGGTCCCAACGAAAACCGTCCCAAAACGCATTCTACCTTCAAAGGTCCAACCCCCATCACCTTCAACTTCCTTCTACATGTGCGCAAATTGAAAATGTCAGGCGTCAGGGAATCCCTCTAACGGATAAATATAACGGGATCGGCACATACGGATTCTCGTTTCAGTATAATCGACCCGTCCGTCCGGACACTCCCCGCAAACCTAAACCCACCCCAAGCTTGCTCGTGTTCTTCTAGTGTCTACTCACGCAATCAGCAGGGCCGCACTCAGATAACTGCCAGCTACACACCTCGCCTAGTAGTATGATTTCCACGGGTTTCCTCGCCTCTTCGTCTGGCTGACACTGCCGACGCGAGTCGGACTCGACCATCAACCTCTCATACTTGCGGCCGTCAACTTCGAAGCCTCCCTGTCATATGGGACCAGTAATTCAATCTCGAGAAGCGAGATATTAGAGAAAATGCCGCACTTCTGTTTCAAAGCACAGTTGGGGTAGACTTCTCACCCCAGATACATCAGCTAAAGTGGGTAAATTGGGGTTACTTCCGTCGAAACACACGAACTCAGTGAGTGCGCATTGCAGTGGTTGCCGGCATATGAAGTCCGGAAGTGGGGCGTGTGGTCTTTCATGGCCGACGGTCCCGGTTGTTGGTGCTACCACTTCCGCCATCTGCTACCCCCACAAACGTATACATCGTCAAAAAGGATCCACTATGCGGTTAGATCTGACCCTACTGACCATGTAGAAGCCCTCCCAAACCCCTGTCATCATTCCATACATGGCTGAGGGAGCCTCCACCTCCGTGGCACCCTCATCCACAAGAATCATCTTCTGAAATTCGATATCGTGCCTTTCGCTTCGGTTCGCGTCTTCCGCAGGGGAGCAAGCCGAACTACGATTCCACGGAGCCGTATCGGCAAAAAGTCTCGTCCTATAACCCCTTATTTTCCGAACGTCTTCCTTAGTCGGTCCAAACCTCTGTGTCGCAATGGCGATAGAGCGACTTTCCGGGAGATGTTCAGGAACGACTATCGGGTCGATTTCCTTGAGACAAAAGACCAGGCTGATCGCTGCAGGTGTTAAATCAGGGCAGCTAGGAACCCAGTTTCGGCCATAGCTGACTATAGGTCCCGTCCCGTGTTTATATTGGCGCTGGGGTTTGGTAACATATTCGCGGGGCGTGAATTGTGCACTTCCGGTCTCGGCGTCACTGGCCTCACACATACGGTCATCCCGGGGGAAATGCGACAAAAGAAAAGTGCCATTGTCAACGGGCCCTGCCTGAAAGAACCCCAGGCGATAAGAAAAGAAGTGCAGTTGTTTGTCAGATGGGAAGGATCAGCGGACCAAAAAATCCGTACCTCATGAACACTCCTAGAGTAAGGTGACAAAATAGATTGGAGGCTGACTCTCACATCAACCGGCAATGACAAGATATGTTCTAGGTACAGATCATGAGAATGGAAACAACAGAAAGAAAAAGATGGATATCGCGGGGAACTTACGTTGTGTGAGAGTGAAACAGAGCAGCCAGATGATCAGAGTTCGAAACTCTTGTGGAGGATCTTCGCCGGTCTTATCCCAAGACTTCACCACGTCAAGAAGAAACTCGGGAAGACCAGCGTAGTGTAAATACAGCTCGTTAAGACCGTCGCTCTCTTGTATCATCCAGAAGGCTGTCCACAGATCCTGTCGGAGCTCGCCAGTGAGAAAGCTTCGGCGTCGCACGCGCCGCAGCATTTTCCATCGAAGGACTAGCTCTCCCGCTAGCGCAGAGTCCGTAACCTGGAACTTGAACCTTCGTAGAGCGGCCCTGACATCAAACTGCGTCCGGAATATGTCCGCATAGAGGTGTGGACAATTCTTCATGCAGAGAGCGTGATGGATTGTCGAGCTCGTAAGAAGAAGGGCCAGAATATCGCGAGGTACGGCCAATGAGGGGTTGGAGTCAGTGGTTGTTAGAAGTGCGATATGTTGGAGGATATCGCAGGGAATGGCCTCTAAGTAGTTGCCCATGCTCGAATGGCGGTATACCGATAAACCGACAGTTGCCATTAGCCCTTGCTTATAACTTCCATAGTAGCGCCCAGTCTGGGGTTTATGGTGTCATCCTTCCTTAGCGACTTGCTTCACGCAAAGTGACCGGAGCGCGTGCTGCTTATACCTCAGTTTATTCCCTAATACAGTTTTGTGTCACTCACGACTAGTTCGAGATACTGATCCAATCTCGAGATGGTTTGCTGCACCCTGAAAAATCTCGAGATCTTGGTTCGTGTTGATCTGGCAAGACCAGTTTATCACCGAGGTAGGTGTCCTTTGAGTAGTTTACCGATAGTCGTCGAAATCTGACACGTGCATTGAACGGCGAGAAGCTGGCAGCAAGGGGCAATCAGAGGCGGTGTATTCCAATTGAGTAGGACGGCTACGTCCTGTAGTTCGATCATGGACGTGATGACCAGAGCGAAGATTTCGTAAAATGTCCTGGTCAAATCTGGAAATGTTCGAAGACACGTATCTTGCTCTATACTTTACTCCACGACAAGTGAACGTGAACCAAGCCCGATTCTAGGGTCCTATGTAGAACCAGCATGTCCGTGGGCGAGTTCATCAGTACGGACCAAGAGCAAAAGAGGCGTCAGTGCTGACGTTCTCACTCCTATCGATATAGGGTTCATTCTCGTCATCTAACAATAGTGCGTGGCCTCCTGGTAGTCATTTCCGACTCACCAAAGTTCCGGTATATGACCAAGTTTCAGCCAGATCGCGCTTGCTAAAAGAACTTCCCGAAATGAAAATCGCGTGTAAGGAGACAACAGTGTTCCTGATCGCCGTAAGCGGCGACTTGATTGCCAAGTTCACCCATACCGTTGGAGAGGATTAAACCTTTTCTTTATTCCTCACCAGATCCGTTGATGCACATTCGGAACGTCGAGTTACAACCAGTGTGTATAACAATCCACAGTATCTATGCGTGATCACAGCTCTAGGAGGGAATGTGAGACGACTCAACGGGTTCGAAAAGAGCTAAGCACTTACTTTGCATCGCGGCGATGTCAGAGCTCTGCACGTAGTCCTCAAGCTCTGCAATCTTCTCTTGCAATTCATCCATGGAAACTTTTTCATCCTCTGCAAAATTTGAAGAGAAATGAAGCGGCTCCTTGAATCCACGTTGCGATTACGGGACATACCAACAACGAGTGTTATCTGGAGCTTCTTGATACCGTAACCGATGGCGACAAGCTTGCTGGCACCCCACAAAAGCCCATCTTGTTCAATTGCGCGAACACCGGCCTCAAGCGCAGCCATATCAGTCTCATCATCCCAAGGCTTGACATCCAAAGTTACGACAGACTTTGCGGGGCCTCAACATTACAGCTCAGCCGTTCTAATTGGGGCATTCATACCTTGGCGATGGTCTTAGGCTTGTTGGCCTTCTTCGCATTGTACTCTGCGACACGCTGTGCCTTGATCCTCTCGGCCTCGGCATCCTCTTCCTCGTCAGATCCAAAGAGATCAATATCTTCATCATCTTCTCCTTCCTTTGCATCCGGGGCGCCACCAAGGAATGCCTCTCCAGCGGTGCTGGATCCAGGGAGAGAACCGTGCTCTGCAGCATAGGACTTGATATGAGTATGCCAACGCGCAACGTGGGGGTATGTCGCTGCGTCAGGATCTGAAGAGATCGTCTTGAAGACATGGACGTCGGCCTGGGAGGGAGTGTATCTGATAAAGGGTCGAGTAACAATCTCCCTTATCTCGATTAAAAGGCGTGGAAGGTAAAACGGCTCACCCCTCAACATAAGACCTCGAGGCGAGGTGTTCGTTCAACTTTTGGAGGTTTGCAGACATTTGGAGGATCAGTGGTGAGGGTCAGAGATAAAAGCTAAGAACAGGGTTTTCAAAAATTACGCCATCAGAGATTATCAGATCGGAAGCTCAGGGTCGTTTCCTTATCGGGTGGGGGCTCTTTGAAGCCGAGCCCAATAGTATCATTCATGTATTCATACGCCATTCGCCAGAATGTGCTGGCGCTTGCAACACAATTCGGCTGTCGCATTCCTCTTGATTCGGATCTTCCAGGTTCCTGCAGTAAGTCTGAGCGCAATATCATGCATGCCGTACGTCGACCATACATGGCGTGTGGGTGGGGGTCTTCGGGGCTACTTCAATAAACGGTGCTTCAAAGACGAATGGCTCCACCCGCCTTGCCTTCTACGGACAACTAACCATTGAGATCAAGAAGCGCGAACAAGCGGCTCCGTTCAAAAAACTTCCTTCCACAATTGGCTCAAGGCCGAATGCAATTTCAGAATTGCGGAACCGAGGAATAAGGCTTGCTACACCTGCCTTTGAACTCATAGACTCCCGAATCTACAGAACGAAATTCTGGGAGGGAGCAGAAGGTGCAGCTTGGTGACCGTCCCATGTCCACACTGCATTTGAGTGGTCACAGTTATTGATGCTTCTCCGAACTCAAAGGTAATTATTTCCTTGAACTTTGCTTCGCATTCGAGGGCTATTTCATTACGGAAGCGGGGCAGATTTCCTGCCTTCAGGGTCCCCGATCCTTGTCCGCCGATTTTCCAGACCTTTGGGACAGTGGTATAAAAAATGAATGCGATCGCTTCCTCGCAACACAGACATATTTACATAGCCCAGAATTGTTCGCTTACTGATGTTCGGTGTTCAATATCAGTCCCTCCACTCGCTGCAATCCATATCGCTGAAACCGACACCAGGCGGCAACTAGTAAAATGACTTCCTGGTACGATACACCTTCTCCGGGATAATTCTTATATTCCGATCTGATATAACAATACACTAGACCAATTTTCCAGTAGGCGAAATAATCGGTCGCCAGAAACCATTAAGTAGTATCTAACCCTAAATGGGTCGGCTATCAGATATGACACCGGAATATTAGCCCTGCCACAAACCCGTGGCCCTTCTCTCCACCACCACAGCCATGACCTCCCTCGACTCAATTCCTCAGGAAGTCCTCGAATACATCGCCTTTTTCGCCGCTACGGAAAGTTTCCTTGGACCACCAGTCGATCTGCTCCCCCTACTCGCCTCAAGTCGTCGAATATATTCACGACTATCAATTACATCAAATCCACACCTCTATGCCCGTATCTTCGCTCACAAGTTTGACCTTCAACCAGCCCTCAGACACTTAGACACCGGGCACACACACCCAGCCGCTCTTGCAGAGGAACTCAAACTACGGTTCATCTATCTGAAACGGATACGGGCAAGGGCGGATGCATACAGCACCAAAGGTGGCCGGAGGCATCATGACTCGCTGCACCAGCTGCTTCTTCGCGCGTTTATCTGGTTGTTGGAGAACGAGGAGAAGAACGAGAAGCAGCTGAGGGAGTATGCCAGAATTGATGGCTGGTTACACGAATATTGGTTCAATTATGACGGCGCCTCCAAAGCAATGCGTCAGATACAAGATGACAAGTGGCCCATCAGTGACCGGAATGCCGCTTTGGCAATGTGGTTATACTGGCTCTTACTGAGGCCTGGTGAGATTCCTACGATCCTGTTTACCCCCGTCTCACTTGGGAATATACACCAGACGACGATAAACCCGATGACAGCGCCTTAGATGTCCTTAGGGCTTTTGCCCTAGCGGCACACAGGGTGCGTATGAGTGCTCTAAGTCCGGTCGTACCATGCTTACTTGGTGTAGTACAACATCACAGCTCCATCTTGGACCGAGTTTCTTCCTACGTCGAGCCCCGACATGCCAAGTCGTGTCAAACATTTCGATCAGGACCTTGACTTGGCTCCTCTCCCTGTTGCCATCCCCGCTATCCTCTCATTCCTCACGCTTGCGAATAAACCAGCTTCCAACGGCCCGGTTCTCCACCCATCATTATCACTTAAATCAATCGTCCGCATCAAACCTAGCTGCGAGTGGGATTGCGAGTGGGCTCGATGTCTCTCACTTTCCCAGATGGAGTATGATAATGTCTTGACAGGAGCTTTCAGGCCGGGAAGGTATGTAACTAAAATTAGGGTCACCCAATCGCAGGGGACTGAGGTCCGTTTACAGCATAGAAGGCGTATGGGAAGGCCAGTTCACGGTATGTAGATGATGTCTGCACCATCGACCAGAAATTGATTGAATGTATCCGCAGTACACTGAGTTCACTGCATACGCAGCCCTGCTCGGCGGAGCACCGCCACACGTCCTGCAAAAATCAGTAGTTGCACGACATCAACAAACATGGAAGCTTCGCGAATACCATCTCATAGCTTCAGACGCTTCGAATTCTGATTCTGGAATTGATTTGGACATGGATTCAAACGTCGAGCCGCTTCCTTCTGGTGATCCCCTGAGGTCCTATTTCCCCAATGGGACTCACATCAAAGAAGACCATGAGGGACTCAATATCCTCGCTCCTCATCGGAGTGGGAGCATACGGTATCAAAGGGCGTTCCGCATTACTTCCCATTATTCCAAGCGCAGTGGAGGGGAGAGGGTGGCAGATGTTATTGTCATGGGAGAAGTACAGCTACTCCTCACAAAGTAACCGATCTTAACACACTGACCTGGTATACGCAGGGTCATTCTTCATGGGGTCAGTTCAACTTGATTGGGCGAGTGAGACCTTGTGATGGGTTCATTAGCCTGTCGAAGGAATACGTAGGCATTCACAATTTTGGTTGGCTTGCTCTGGCTTACAATGCATAATCAGGTTGACGGTGATAGAGGAAGATGGCTCTATAGAGGCTATCTCGTTGGTAACGTGCACGGGAACCTCGTGGGTCGCTGGAGAGATACCCTCAGTCCGCCTGATGTTCCGGGTTATGAAGGATGTTTTGCCATGAATAGACGACGGTGAACACGTCTACTCTCCCCAGTTCCTGCTTGCGCATCCCCTCAACAATGGGGACTCTTGGCGCTTTGTATGTCTAATACCCAGACCGTGTACCCTTCTTGCTTTGTTCCATGCGCTCCCGACCTTGTACGTGGCGTAAAATTCATCTGTGCGCATGTTCATTGCATTTCAGCTGGGAAACGTAGGCCGTGAGTTTTCCTGAAAGTGGATGCCACGGAAGCGCGTGGCCCGGAAAGCGGATACCCAGCAAGAATTTGCGAAGAGCAACTGTTCCCCAAAAAACAGACGGCATCTCCGCCCTCACTACCTCGGAAAAATCAGGATTGCAGGATATCAATTCAATGTTGCATGCCTTATTGTATCGACCTCCTCTAGGTTGGAAAGTGTTTCACGGCATGCATTGCAGCCAGACGGCAGTACTAGCAACCGACCCACCGGTGGTAGGTTCGCCATGAGCGCTGAGCTCCTGATAGAAATTAATGGCGTAAGGTTACGCCACCAAGTTTTCGTCCGCTTCAAGTGTTGACCCCTCTTCCCTTTCGCGTAAGACCAAGTCTTGATATAGGTCTTCAGCAGATAGCTACGTCCAACTTCGTTCGCGCAAGCGTATCCGTGCCGCTGGAACCACAATTCGAGTAGGCTTACGGCCTATCATAGGTTCAAGATCTGACTCTATCTATAGCGCACTACCCAGTCTGACATCCCAGGCTCTATCCCTCACGGATTCGAATGGGTGGTATTTATCCCTCTTCGTAAAATTTTCGGAACGCCACGTAAATGGTAACTAAAGACTAAGATGCATTCACCAGGTCATTCACCAGGTCCTGCAGGCGTCCGCCCGTTTGGCTCACTTGGAACACGTTCCGGAGCTGGAGGCGTGTTTTTGCCTTTGGGGAACGCTGAACACAAACGGATTGTGTCCACAAGCGCATTAAAAACAGTCGACGTTGTGTCTTACCCACAGAAGCCCGAATTGGACATCAGAACTCTGAGGGACGTGTGATCGGCATTGGGCACTCCAAAAGTAGGGCTCGAGCCCACCTACAACGGGTGTCGTATGTCAGCCCATATCTTTTCGTGAATTAAATGGCTTGAGGCGCAGTTATGGTTAGCCCTGCACTGGCCAGGTCCCGGGAGCATGAAATCTGTCCACTTGTGGCGCCTCGTTATGCCCATCAGGTCGAAGCTGGCCAATCCCTTTTCAATAGGCGCGTGCATTCTTTCTACACTAATCCAGATCTGGTTCCATCGAGACCACTCATGTACGACACCTATACGCGAAGCGTTGGGTGCAACATCTCCGTTCATCTCACACTGAAGGTTTCTCACAAGAGCGATGCGTCCTGGAGCTAGTCATATGTTCCAGGTAATCTTAATCTCCGTAAGCATGCTTATCGCAACCGCACTTTGATCCAGTATGTGCATGAAACTCGTTCAACCGCTTGAGTAGCTTTGAAGAAATGGTCAAAACCCAATCCAGAACCTGAAAAATATCTGAGAGCCTGGTATTTAATTGCTCTCCTCGGTCTGAAACCGGGCTCGTCACTTTCTTTCAAAGGGGACGAGAAGAAGATTGATGGAATTTTCGAGGTTCGGAAGGACCTTGTGATTGACCCAAATAAAGGTCGTGACGATGGTGCATATCAAATCACCTATTGCGACCTATCCTTGCAATTGTTAAAACCCCTCTGCTAGCAAAGGTCAACCCACCGAATATCGGTAAAAAATAATGGTCTTCGCGCGCTGCTGGCACGGGTACCCAAGATAACAGTCGTGGACACCGGATCTAATGAAGCTGGAGAACATACCGATGCGACGAAGTTTGAGCTTGAGAACCCGCCCGAACACCGAGTTCCTACATCAATACCAGGTCTTCTTGTCGTATCTACTGATGAACGTTTGACCGTTACGTAGTCAGATCTATCATGCTTCCCCGAGCCTCAAAGGGTAGGTACTTCTGGACCTCCTTTACCACTGGGATTACGGCCTGATTGGCACACTGCACCACGCAGAAAGAAGACGACGGAGACAGGTGCCCAACTCGTCAATATCTTTCGAATCTCCTGCTAATGATCTTTGGTGTGCTGGTATTTGGTAGTGATGTATTAAATCCCTGGACGGCTCACATGATACCACCAGCAACTTCTCAGGCGATAGCGACCAACAGGAGAGCAGCTTGCAGATGGCTCCTTGAATCCTTCAGATCGGGAACCTATAATAGCAAGATAAGATTTTCCTATGACGGAGGAGACCTATATATTGCCCTACGATTTGACAAACCTGAAGGCCTGACGTCAGACCAAGATTACCTCCGTAAATATCGACGCTGTGCTAACCAGTCCGTAACCGAAGAGGTAGTCGAACCACAAAGTCAAACGACCATGGTTAGTTCATCATCGGGGTTTTGAAATCGGGAAGCCCGAAAGGCTGCAGCGCAGGTACAGTGAGGGTCTCAAGGGCTGGACACACAACCGCCATCATCCACAAGCTCCAATGCACGAGGAATGGGCTTAAGGTGGATACCGTGGGTCTGCTCGTGCTGCGCCAAGCGACCTCTTTGAACACCCCCTCGAGACGTTCGGCTATTGTACCCCAACATCAATGAGTTTCGTGGTACGGGTAGGTGTGTCGCGGGAGGCAGATTCTGGCGCCTATCCTCATGAATTGCGTCAGGGGTGAATGGACAACATGGCCGTGTGATATTTCTTGAAGCTTGAAGGGCCAACGGTTTTCTGAAATTCACCGACAGGCCTGTCCAGTTCAATGCGCTCTTTGTTCCACCCCCGCTGAGACGACCCGAAGCGGAGATAAGCTCTCAGACCGGAAGGGGTTGGGGAAAATACGTCGTGAAAATGGCGCATAGAAGGCACAGAAGATGATGTGAGAGTAGGTGAGAGCTAGAGCTCTGTCGCTCTGTCGATACTTCAGTGCAGATTCTATGAGTAGTCATAAGGCAGTGTATAGGTGTCAACGCGTCTTCTCCAACTCGTGTTGTGTGGCTCGTGTGGAGATACGTCTAACACGGGCCATGGTTCACCCTGTCCAGACTTCAAAGTCATTGACATTGGTCGAGAACAGCACTTTACGTACAAAGATATCGGCTGAGAACATACGCCTTTTGTGAATCCCCAGGCCGTCTGTGAAAAGACGCTCTCCAATTAGAACGTTAAGGATACAATTGAAGATTCATATCAAGCTTCGCCGTCAGTTCAGTTGTCCCCATGCCTTCACTCTGAATAACGCCACGATCAGAACTTTAGTAGAAATTTCACGGCAAGACAGAGTTCGTGATTAGACTGGCAGATTGAGCGGATTGCTTGTTTGGACACCGTCATCGCATCTTCACAACAAGAACAGGATGAAGCGTATACCTGGGGCTTCGCTACTTTACATCTCCCTGGTTATCACGGCCTATCGGCGGAGACTCGCCATGAGCGAGAAAACGCTCAATCTTGACAGCGCGATGAATTGTACTGACTAAGGTGTACGATGTTGGCTCGAGAGATGACGCAATCACATGCGGTGAAGTTCTCTGCTTCTTGTATCTTAAATGAAATCCTGGAATGGTCTAGTCCGAGAGACGGGCCAATGTAAACCCGTAGGAAGAGGCGTTGGTGAAGTATTGATCATACCATCCCCAGAGTCACAGTTTTGGACTGTATACACTTGGAGTTTGTAAGTGGGATAGGAATAGACTGATACCTCTCGCAAACTCAATCTTGAGGAAACAAATGAACTGCGAAGTGATCAAACAACGCATCATCTGAGCTCGTTCACGAAGGATCCCCCTTCACTTACTTGGCCCCCTTTTTCGGGGTCACGTCTACTCGCAAAAAAATCTGCACGCCCGATGTCCATTAACTTCATTAATGTGAACGAGCATCCAGGCTGTTTGATGCAACGGAATGCACACTAACTCATTACCGCTGAACGAAATGTGGAGGCCTTTCTACCCGTATCACCCACACGATCACAAATTTACTCTTTGGGGATCCTGTCCGTAATGGACGTTCGATGGAGCTGATGAGTTGAGCATTGCAATAAGGCTTCAAGAAGATAACATTAAATGAGAGACCGCAGCCCGAACACACATTCTTGTTTAATATCCCGAAGTTGACCATCGGTCTGGACTGGCTTGGTGATGAACAACATGATCCCGAGGGGTCAGGTCCGCGGTAGCGACCGCAACGGAGAGCTCACTGACACATGAAAGGTAGAGACAATGAGGGTCTTTTTGGAAAAACCAAGCTTTGGCAACACGCCCCCAAAACGAATTTCTGTTCATAGTATTCGACTTCCATTTCGCTCTCCGAGATAAGCTTGAGTTTGATTAATGGATACAGGCGCAGCTCTTTGGCTGCTCTTAATATCCGGGTTATAGCAGTTTGTGGAAACATAAGGCTCGAAGCGATTTTTCCAAAAATGGGCTAGTATTCATGATGCATAGGTCCATCTGCGGTGCGCTAGTAGCAATCGCGCAGTTCCGCGGGCTACGGGATGAAAGCACTACCATCAGAAAACTCACAAAAAAGTGATTCGAATGAACTGCTGTTACACCAGAGTGTTCGGGGATCGGAAACGAGCCGTAGAGCAAGGGGGTAAGCTGAATAATAGAAGCGTTATCCGTATTGCGTTGGATAGCTAACCAAGCTTCAGAGACCTGGTCTAGTGTGCTGGACTGACATGGAGGTCGCTCGTTTAGGGTATATCTTTCGTCCTGAATATTTTTGTGGGCTGGAAACAGTTAGTTGTGTTGGCCTTTTTACGAGACATTTGCAGAAGGATAAATCAAAGCTCGTGCACTCATGTGTCTCCTTGGAATTCCGTCCAAAGTATAGAGTAACGATGAATTAACAAAGAAGGCGTAATTATACACGTACATGCAAAAGGGAGTCCAGTAAAGGTGATATCTGGATGAGGATGACAATGATAATGCACATAAAATAAACAAGATGAGATGATATCGATAATATATCCTGCAGTGCGGAAGTCAAACCACCAACTTTTTTCTACGAGCCACGAACAACACTCACCAAAAAAAGGGTGCAGCATAGAGCGTTCAGTCTGTAGTCAGGATCAAAACCAACATGGCAATCTCCAAAGCGGCAACGACCACTGTGAGTTCAATGACGATCCAACCGGCGGTGATGAACGGTCTACCAAAATTCCGACCGTTTTCTTGGCCTATAGTTTGTAGTCCATTATCAAGAGAAGCATGTTCTTTATGGCGGTCGGCGAAATCGTGTGCAGAGTGACGAGCGCGGGTGAAGGAGAGGAGGAAAAGGAAGGCGCCCAAGGTTGCGAATAGTATACCAACTGGATTGTTGTCAGTAGGAGGAGGGAAGGGGTTGTTAACACGTACTTTTGCGGAATCGGGTATCGAAGAGACGAAGGATAGTGAGCGCATAACCTAATGAGGCGAGTGCTGTGCGACTGTAGGCGCCGTGGAATGTACGTTGGCGAGCTCGAATTTCGACGAGCTCATTGAGGTCTGATGCTACGAATGAGTGGCGGCGGTGACCTCTGTGAATAGGGGGTAGGTGAGTAAATAGTATGAGAAAGTACGGAATAGATGGACGGACCTGTATCGGTGCATGATGATGCTGTGGTTGGAATTCTTCGAGGACGATTGGGGGTGTCGTAGCAGTCGTTGCAGGTCGTAATGGAAGGGACGGAATAAATCAAGCAAACAGCTGGTGAAAGCGATGAACGTGAACAGTTAAATCCGACCCTTCTTAGCACCTTGACATACGACAGAACAAGAGAGAAAGTGCTCAAATGGTGTGAAGAGCAAGTCGTTCGGCTCCAAGAGACATCTGGAAGGGCCTGTTACTATTCTTGTGACACGCCGGTGGGGAGCCAGCTAAAGTGCTCGAGCAGCTGATCCCCTGGACGAAAGGTCCATTGTGGGCGTATGTTGCATCCCATGTCAAGCTTTTAGACATGAAAACATATGTTTAGCTGCACACGACCAAGTCGTGATACTCTCTGCCAATGGCGCAATCGCATCCGGGCTGGGGACCGGAGTTCGGAGCCTGGATCAAAGTTGTGTGAATGTGATACTGTTTTCGGACGTGACACGGGTATCATGTGATCTCTTCTCCTGGGTCTCCGCGTTTTTGTGACAGATTCCGAGTCGGGGGTGACGGTGCTTGGTGAAATCAAACTCACCTTTCGTCTTTCGTTTTCTTTGTGCTTTCTACTTTGGGTTGACATGCCGTCGATTTCCTTTGGAAATTCGGCTCGGTTGCTTGGACGTGGTCATTTGAGTGCCGGGAGGGGATTGGGTTCGAGGTATGTGCAGACCCACCGATTGTTATGGGAAAGTTCTTGATGTTTTTGCGGGTAGGTATGCGTCATCTACGTTCTCGCGGCAAGAGTCCACGCTGCGTCGTGGGTTTGCCTCTGTTCGCCCCCAGGTGCGTGTATACTCAAATGTTATATTGGCTGTTTGTGCTAACTCTATATTACATAGAATGTGCTCGGACTGTCGTGTCATGCCAGCAGGAACATGCTGCAACCAAGCAGTGTACTCCCTGGCTTGCTCTTCACCCGACAATACTCAAAAGAATCACCAGCACCCGCTGCAACCGAGGCCGCTACGGTCGCCTCAACACCAGGCTCAGAAATAGCCTCAGAAGTAGCCTCCGCACCTATACCCCCAGCGGATGCTGCCGCAACGATACCAGATTCAACGTCCACACTCACCGAAACCGTAACCTCCACCCTCGACGCAATCCACACACCCCTCCAATACGGTGATTTCTCCGCTCTTGGTCTCTCATCCTGGACACCAGCAGGTTTCGTTCAATGGTCGATGGAAATCATCAACACCACAACTCACCTCCCCTGGTTCTGGACCATCGTCGCTGGAACTGCTTTCTGGCGTTTACTGGTCCTTCCAGTATCCATAAGCGGTCTCCGTAACACCTCCCGTCTCCAACCCTACCAATCCGAAATTCAAAAAGTCCAAGCAGAGATGAGTGAGGCAGCTAAAAAGAACGATCTCATCCTGCGTCAAAAAACGGCACTAAAGTTGAAAGCTGTATATGAAAAGGCTGGCGTGAGTGTTATGGGAGGGTTGTTGGTCCCTCTGGTGCAGATTCCTGTGACTTTGGGGATGTTTTTTGGTGTGAGGAACATGTGTAGTTTGCCAGTCGAACAGCTGAAGTGGTCTGGGCTGGAGTGGTTGCCGAATTTGACGGTGGCGGATCCGACGTGGGTTTTGCCTATTATCATGACTGTGTTGGTGAATATCCAAATTCCTTTGGGCGCGGCTGAGATGGATTTGAAGACAAGGCCAGGGATGGGACATCTCATGAATGCTATGAGAGTGCTGTCTCTCCTTGCCATTGGTGTTACCGCGTCTTTCCCCTCAGTGAGTAATTGAGTTGTTTCAGAAGACGTGTTTATTGACTGAGTAATATAGGGTCTCGTTGTGGCACTTATTACAACGTCCGTATTTACAATCTTCCAATCCGCGGTCCTACAATACAGGCCCTTCCGTCGGTACATGGGAATCATGGATATGCCTGAGAAGACCAAACTTCCCAGCATGAAAGATTCGTTGGAATGGATACTCAAAAGCCTCAAAGACAAGGTGAAGGAGGCGAAGGAGGTGGAGACTCGGAAGGTGTCGCGTGCGCATGCGAGCGAGTCGATGAAGAGGTTTGAGCAGGCGCGGAGGAAGCTGTAATTTATTTCCTAGAATACACTCCCTGATTACATAATCTGTGAATGACGTGCAAACAAAGCTGTCGTCGTCTCTCAGCACAGGGCCACCCATGCCTCTCCACTTAAATCTCGCGCCCACCCCCACCACGTCTCCAGTCCCGGAGGAGGAGGAATACTACTCGTCCTGGTCTCTCTTCCTTGTATGCGTCCTGCTCATCCTCTCGCTACTCACCAGCTATTACCTGCAAATCAAAAAAATAAAGACTGTCCATGAGACTCTTGTTAGTATCTTTGCGGGGATGGCGGTTGGCCTGGTTGTAAGGCTCACGCCGGGGACTATGATCAAGGACATGTTGGTAAGTAAGTCGACACTTTGGTCTCTTCGCCTGGTGGGCGCGAAGGTTTAGTGCTGCTCATGCGTTGGCGGGTTCACGTGGAATTGAATGCTGCATCGCGTTGACTACAAGTCCACCAGGGATTGGGGCTGGAGGCTGCGGTTTGAACTGCGGGAATGATCGACTTGTATACTGATTTGCTGCGCTTCTACAGACATTCAAACATACGCTGTTCTTCAATCTGCTACTTCCGCCGATTATCCTCAACTCGGGCTATGAACTCAAACAGGTGCGCTTGTAGTGCCTTCGTCAACATTCCAACCATCATCATGATCATCGCCACCCGCTGTTCACAACAATGCTAATGGATATATATTTATCTTTCAACTCCACAGGAAAGCTTCTTCCGTAACTTTGGTTCAATTCTCATATTCGCATTTATGGGAACGTTCATTTCAGCTGTTGGAGTTGGGTACGTCTTACTCCCATTTCATGCTTCTAGTTCGTAAACTTATCACTTGCCAGTACAGTTTGCTAGTTTATGTTTATTCCTTCCTCGGCCTAGAAAGAATCGATATCACCCTCCTCGAATGTTTAATCTTTGGCTCGACGCTATCTGCCACGGACCCAGTCACCATCCTCGCAATTTTCAATCAATACAAGGTCGATCCAAAGTTGTACACAGTCATATTTGGTGAAAGCTTGTTGAACGATGCTGTCAGTATCGTCATGTACGAGTACGTACCCCCGCCCTTACAATAAGCTCCAAGTCCAGCCCCAACTCATAATCTCCTCCCCATCACAGAACTTTAACCCAATTCCACGGTACCGAAGTCTATCTCAAATCCATCTTTCACGGAATCGGCATTTTCCTCCTCAGCTTTTCCGTCTCTATGGCTCTGGGCGTCGCGTTCGGTCTAGGAATGTCGCTCCTTCTAAAACACTCTTACCTGCACTACTACCCCTCGATCGAATCCTGCCTCGTCGCACTCTGCGCTTACACTTGTTACTTCTTCTCCAACGGTCTCTCCATGTCCGGTATCGTCTCCCTTCTCTTCTGTGGTATAACTCTCAAACACTACGCCTACCACACCATGTCCCGACGCACCCAACGCGCAACAAAATACATCTTTTCAACTCTCGCTCAACTCTCTGAAAATTTTATCTTCATCTACCTCGGAATGGCGTTATTCACCAGCGCACCTGTCTCGGAACCGGTGTTCAGCTATGTCAAACCGTTGTTTATCACAATCACAACCGTCGCCGTGGTGTTTACTCGTTATGCTGCCGTATTCCCACTCTCGACCGCGATCAACTTTTTCCTTAAACACGCGCGTGGACAGAGATCGGAGGAATTGCCACATTCATACCAGATGATGTTGTTTTGGGCTGGGTTGAGGGGTGCAGTAGGCGTTGCGCTCGCTGCTGGATTTAAAGGACCCAATGCGCAAATGATGCGAACGACAGTGTTGGTTGTGGTGGTGCTTACTGTATTGTTGTTCGGCGGGACTACGGCGAGAATGTTGGAAGTGCTTGGCATCCGGACGGGTGTGGAAGATGACGAGGGTACTAGTAGTGATGAAGATGAAGGACCACCATCTTTCGTCAATGGTGCTTCGTCTTCTGGGTACTTGGGAAGAAGCGCGAGAGGGAGAGGTAGTTGGTCGAGGTATTGGGATGAACAAGAGGGTTCAGCATTATCACCTACAGCTGAAGGTTTCAATGCTTCCGCAGCTGCAGCAAGAGTGGGGACTCATTATGCTGCGAGGTATAATCACCACTTCCAACCACACTACTCTCCCTCTGGAGGGGTCAATGCTCCGATATTCTCGGCTGCGTCAAGTGATTCGTATGATTCGGATGGAGGGGAAGTACTACCTCTAGCACCTACGGCTTTACATCATCAGCACCAAGATTCCAATAATAACAATTCTACGACCTCCGGTGATACCAATACCCCCCATCCACCTCGTCGAAATTTCAGTGGAATAATAGGTGAAGACGGACGATGGTTCCAGAATTTTGATGAGAGATATCTCTTACCGCTATTCTCGAACGCAACTGCAAGTCGGACGTTCCACGCGAGGAAGAGTGCGAGAAAGACGGGTGGTCGAGGGCCCGGCGCTGGTGGTGGTGGGTCACGATCCGGTACTAGAACAAATTCCCCGAGTCGGGTTGCTGGAGATGGCTCGGGTGCTGCTACGAGAAGAGCGGGTGTGAGAAGTGGAATGGGTACACCTGCGGATAGTGATGATGAGATCTTTGGGCATGGGCAAGAGGTTGATTTGAGTTTGGATATTGGTGTTGGAGGGGGTGGAAATGGCAGTGGGAGTGGGAGTGCTGCTGCTAACGCTGCTTCGAGTAATGGTGGGGGTGGAGGTAATGGAGGAACGAGGAGAGCAGTGCTGACGGATGTGAGTAGAACGGAGAGGGGGCTTGCGAGTCCGACCCTGAGAGGGAGTTCACCTTGGGACGATAGTAGATAATTGAGGTGCATATATCATGAATATGTTAACATATTACCATCCTCCTCTCGGACTCTTTTGTTTAATGGAATAATAGACTTCCTGCGCCTTTTTTTTTGTTATGGCTAGACTTAGTACGATTGCTGTCCGGGTACTTACTTAGTGGGGGTTATAATTACAAGGCTATACAAGCGAACCAAACAGAAAGGAACGAAAGCCGCCCCAAACACAATGTGCGAAAAGGAGTAAACAACAAGATATAAAGCGGCTAAGAATGATAGAAAGTGTTCCGAACTTGGGCATTTGGGTATCAACTTGAAGCCCAAGAAGCCATGCCGGTGTGTACAAATGGGGGAAGGGGAACAAAAGAAACAGAAAAATACAAAAGTAGATTATAGGGAGATTTTTAGAGAAAAGAAAAGTGCCTTTGTGCTGGACAGGTCAAGTGCAGGTAAAAGGTTTTCGGCATCCCGCACTATCATAGGCTCCGGTTGACGTGATGAATCATGATATAGTGGCCCCTCCCGATAAGCTAATTGCATAGCCTTCGGCATCATCATCACTGTAATATCATCATCATCATCATCAATCATCATCACCATCTGTCGTGGAGGTATCACGGATATGAGCACAATTAGATTCCCATGCCACCATCACATCAAGTCAGCTCGCCGGAGGTGTTCCCGCAAGATGGATTCTTCAACTGAAGTAAAAAAGAAGCGTGGAAGCAATGTCAGTCAATTACACCATAAAAAAAATCCCCACAGTTTGAGTTGGCTTACCAGCTCCTAATGTGACCGCGGTAGATTTTGTGTCCTGTGAAAAAAAGGAGGCGCGCCCGCAACCATCATTTAGCCAACTGAAGTAAAAACTCGAAAGCGGACGCACTATGACAGAGGTGAGATGAACGTAAAAGGGCCGCTGGACCGGCGAATATTGCCGTGCTATCTCCTTGAAGTGTTGTTGGAAGTCTAAAAAAAATAAAGCCAATAAATTATCCAGGATTCTCTCTTAAAATTAATCATAAAAGGTAAAAGACGCTTACAGCGCGTTGCTGTTGGAAGATCGTTCTTTCGATCGCCAAAGCTAGGCACCGAATCACGGATTCGGATACCCCGCTGAATCTTTGCTTGTAAAAGGTCGCATTTGTTCAGGACTGATCGAAAAGAAAATCAAAAATAATTAGGCGTTGTGAGGTAAAGCGTGGGATGGAACTCATCAACTTACATAGAATGATTTGAGTTCGTGCGAGGAGTTTACAGGAGCAGACCGATTTCCATAACAGATAGCTGTCTTCTAAACGGTTTACTCGTCTGTCTTCCGTTAGTTTCTCATCAAATGGAGATACTGCACATTACAGCATAGTCAGTGACAGGCCGTTCCAGGTCGAGATTGAGAGATACTGACTCGGTCTATAACGACAGTGGCATCTCGTCTCAGTAACAAGGGTAGCAAAAAGTTGATATACACACTCACGCTAAAAATATGATGGCGTCGACTGCATTCCAGAACAGTAATGGGGACCCTTGAGTACCACGTCTCACAGCAGAACCCTTCCAGGAACTCACCATCATCAAAATACGGATACCAAGCGGCGCGCTATGTTAATGGAGAAGGTGAAAGTGGAGTCAGTCGGCTTCGTTATTGATCATCATAGTATCCTGTACTCACAACACTCCTTGTTCCTCCAACATCATAAAGCCTCCACTCTTGTCCAACAGTTCGACCTATTGATGCAATACCATTATTAAGAGTCTACCGTGATCTGATCGAACATACCATGATCGAAGATAAACCTGTACTCTTGTACACCCAGGGTTCTCAAACGGGCACGAATTACATCGTCGTCCGTTGGCATGTAGTTTTTGACAGCTATTCGTTCTGTATCGTTTAGGAAACTGTGGAAGAGCTCAGCGGGCATTCCGGTTACAAGGAGGGATACGCACAATCCCGGAGCGTCTTCTATACGTGCTTTCCGCCGCAGCAGAACTTCCTTAATGATTGGGTCATCCCATACGGATTTGATGTCCTCGCGACAATTCGCGATTATTTCCGCAATCTCTTCTTCTACGTCCTTGGAAACTTTGTTTGTGCCGTTGGATGCTTCTGGGCGGTTGCCTGATCCCTTGCGGAATTTATCCAGGGCGGACTTCCAGCCATTTGATGAATTGATGGAAAATTCGCCGGGAATCCTTCGACCCGTCGCTTCAAAAGGGGCAGCGGAAGTAGGAGCTGAGGCAAAGATTTCTGTGCTAGCCGCCCCCAGCTGTTGCTCAAGTTCCTGTTGAACTTGTCGCAAAGGGGCAAGTCTGATTCGCAGTTGCTTGTGTTTCTCCTTGAACTTGAGCGGAGGTAGCGTTTTGACGGGTCGTATCTGTAGGTCATCAGTAGAGTCGTTCTCTGGATAGCGTGGATAGGGTAGATCGGCCATTTCTGCGACCATATGTTCGAGTATTTCGTTGACGTTTCGGACCAAGTTGAGAAAGATGACTGCGCGCCAAGAGGCCCGTTCTTCTGACCATTCGCGCTTTGCATAGGTGAGCTGGAAATCTAGTTGGGGATTTGCATCAGGCATAAAAGATGCAGTATCAGGACACCGACTCTTCAACGTTGCAGTCTTTCCGCTTTCGCTTTGACCTGAGTGGGGAGAGATGAGTATCGAGGTGACAGCATCTGCGACAGAGCGGCCCACCGAGCAGAAGCAACTTGACAGGCCTCCTCCTTCTGCGTTCGTTCTCTCTATCTCGCTTGATCTGCTCGTCAATCTCGTCGCTCACCCTCTTGGCCTCCGCTTCAGCCGCCTCTCGCACCTGGCGCTGCTCCCAAGTTTCGTCCGGCGGGGGCATGAGCGCCTGAGCGAGCGGGTCATCGTCTGGCTGGGGACTCATTTCGTGCGGGGGAGGATTTCGTCGGTGCCAAGAGGGTAGAGGGAGTCACGCACAGAATATAGTGGAATCCGACATCAGGCAGCGTCAAATAACGAGTGCCGAACCATCCACCACCTCTTCAATCACCCCCCGGCCCCCGGCCGGTCCTCCCCCATCCGGCCTTTCTCACAGCCCACGGCCCTCCTAGCAACCGCTGATTCTCCCCACCGCCCTGTCCTCTCTTCCAAAAAACAACAGATCCACATCCCACCTCGATCCTTGCACAGTCCATCCTGCATACCTGGCCTCATCTGCCAGAACGAGCCATGGAACCTCGCTGTTGCCGGCGGACTACCCGAGACTGATCGGCCTCACCCGGAGAACTATCGAACAACAGCTGAGTTGGCGCAGGCCATCGTTATGAGCCTACAAAGTTACAGCCATCATCAAGCTTGTTAATTTTAAATTGGACCCGCATTTACCATTCAGACACTATCCTTGTACTTGCCCGACACACGCGAGAGGATACCACTTCGGCGAGGCTACCGCTGTTGACTAACGAGCACTCGATCACAATCCGCAACATCAAGGCCACTACTTACGCTCCCTCCAAAACCAGATAGAAGCTCGCCCACCGCAAAACAGCCAAAAACCATCGCTCGCGCATTGTCTCGTACCCTTGATGGGTTGTACTTGTTCTTTATACTCTACATTGGTATCAAGTTGAATGCACTAGCAGACTTAAAAATACTTCGTTGATATCACATCTTGATCTAAACACCTGGTGGCTGGACATGGACTCTCCCTGTTATTATGCCCGGGGGTCTAATTACTGGTAGGGATGGATGAAGCATATTCCATAACCATGACATGAGGACTGTAGGCACATCAATCTACAACCGACGACATTCTCCCTGGTTTCACAGCACCCAAACAATTAAGAACGCTCCTTCAAATCCTAACGTGATATTTGGGTCATTACTTTCCTACAACAAAATCCTCACTGATCAAGAACCGCGTAGAACCCATTCTCGCGCTGAGGCGACTACGAACGGAGTTGGAATACTCTCCTCATGGATGGGCAATCGTGTGTAGTATGTCACCAATGATCCAGATCCTACTCTGATTTGTATGTTGTGTTCGAGAAGACGGAAATTAATCCTGACATATAAACGCATCTTTACTAAGGAAACATTGTCATGCAAGCCTATCGGCCCGAAGGTCGACCCGTGTAGCCACCATAACCAGGTTCGGTGGAGAGTCCTCGGCGGAATAGATTTGGCTCACCCACAAAGCTTGGTTGGGATGTCCAGTCTCAAGATAGTAGTCTAAACTGGTCCAGTACCCAACCTGATGAATGATTCCACCTAATTAGATTGCATTGTGGCTGTCGTAAGTTGTATCTGTAGGGCGAGTCAAGATTCATGTGAGCCCTTTCAGTGAGTTCGATGAACCGATGAGAGTCTAGACGAATCCACCGGTTTCACACGGATTCAAAAACCCAAAGCCCTGGTACAGCTGCGCTTCCAATGTAACCTAGCTCAAGAAAGTTTCTTACCCAGGTATCGACATACTGAATGGGATTTCCCGGTCAGCTCGAGGGTAAAACGACACGACAACCGTTCTAGAACGTGCGAAGTCTAAATTAGTAGAACATAACTCGAAGTTGAAGCCTATGATTTGGTCCCCTCCTAGTATTTATGTCAACTTGTTTGGAGACCAAGCCACCGCGATTATCCCGTTGGCTTAGTTATAGAACTTTGCGCAGCAACTTGAGGGATTACCTGAATTTGAACCAGGATCCGTAAAGTGGCGGTTACCCTTTCTGGGTCAGCCTGGCCCTATCGTAATGGTTAGGGCAGATTTAACTTGGGTGGAGTGTATGGGCCCAGACACAACGTAGATCCCGGAAAAAGGAGAAGCTTACCTCAGTCCTATGTATGGAACAGCCATAAGGTCGTGCGCGTGCGAGTGATACTGCCGACAAGTCCCTGTGTCCACTGCACCCACAACAACAGCCAACCGGGTCAAAAGCTGTAGTAGTCGGGGCTGCAGCGCGGCGCCTCACTCATAATTGGTCTGGAAGCGATTTAGCTCTCTTGAGTGATAGCGCCTACGCCTGGACTCCTGGTGAAGGCCTAGAACGACTTTTGTCGATTGTATCACCGCTAGAGCACTGCGGGACTAGTCCACTTCCGATAAGGCGAATTGAATACATTGGTCCGCGACTATCAGAATCAAAGTTAAGTGACTAGGGAAATCAAGATGGCGAAATATGTGCCAATCGAAATCTCAGGTTCGTCTCCTGAACCTTAAGATGAGCGGTGATTTGGTTCGCCCTGGGTCGTAAAGCATCGTATTAGACGGTATAAGCAATTGTATGTGTGCCAGGGCCAGGCTCTGGGAACCTCACTGCTCCATACTGGCGTCTCCGTTTCTTAGCGCATCTAAATATATCGTATCCTGGAACTTGGTCCCATATTATCTTTTACTTTGATACTCAGCCTATCATTCATCTCTGACGGTTCGTCCTCGGTATCCTGCCAAAGGTTACGGTGCTCGCATCTGTGGCGGACACCTTCAGGTATGGATAGGATACCTCGAGTACACCTTTAATGTGGTCTTCTTCTCGGAAATGTCGTTACTTTACTTGACACTTCAAAGGAAATGGCGAGTTTCATCTCCGCTAGGTATCGGTAGACGACGTTCTAGTCGTTTCATTGCACAACCCATGAAGCCATCCGATCCAAATTGGTGAAGTCAGGCGGTCTAGAGAGCATTTTGTTGACAGTAAGGTTAAGCTGGAGCCACCCCATCGGGTTCGTAACGTTCGTTCGAAGACGTATGTCACTTCTGTGCTGCACAACCACAAGGTGAGTGTTCCACCCGTTCTCCATTGACCGAGGACGGACTGACTGATGTGTAGGGACCACTATACTTGGGAGTCGGCTTGGCACGTTTGAGAGGGGAACCGGGGAGTTGGACTGCGGCTCTTTCCCTTCCCTGGGGACCCATCCAAATCCCGTCTATGGTGCAAACTTCATGGTGAACCAGCACCCCTGAACCTCACAACCCCCAATACGGGAATTGGACCCTCCAGGGAGACTTCCGACGGACCAAGAGCCAGTAAAAAGACGTGACTGTGAAGTCGTAAGTTGACACCCGTAACCCAGGTGGAGCCTACAGGATGAGGATGGCAGATAGTATGGTGGAGGTCTTGATTTTTTGACATCAATTGTGTGGCACCGCAGCGATTTTCTCGTCGCAGTGTCCGCGCTCAGACAACCCATGATCGGCACCCTCCCTAGCCCGCCTTCCACTCAATGGGAGGCTGAAAGACCAGTTGGTGAGCTACACCTACCGATATTACATCACTGCAACGAACCAACTACTTTTGGGAACATGTAGTTGATGGGGGGCGCACGGAAATCAGCATTGTCCAGATGAACACGCCGGTAGTCCAGGCCCTGCTTGGAGCCGGATCATGGAGATTACCCCTCGTTCGCTAGGCCTCCAAATACCTGTCCATTGGGTCATCGTTCCTGTTGCAGGGAACATTTGGAATCTGGAGACCCTGCTGCCAACGTACGAGATCCTATTGCACAGATAGAGGCACGCATGCTTGTTTGGCTGAATGTGAAGTTGAATATGATCGCATCCAAGCACCGTGTCGTGCGAGTGCGGCGCAGTGTTCCAGTTTTTGGTTAGTCTTTCTGACGGGTAGAGCGCCAAACATACAGACGCGCCTTGACCGGCCCTATGAATTGCCCAAGTTGATTATATGCGTGCAACCAGTGCATCCCATGCCGCTTACGGGGAACTCGCCTTCCATGAAGCCCCTCCTCTGGCCGAGTTTGCCATTTCAAGTATTTTTTTAAGGAGTTGGGAATGTGAACGTATTTGCATCGGCATGTACCCCAGCATCAAATCGACCCTGTGCTCCAAGCGTGCATTCGAAACACAGATGGTGTAGCAGATAACAACAGTATGTGCGGTCTTGACACTTGGGAACAGATGCCACCAGGGGTTTGAACTTTGTTCGAGTGTGGGGAGACGAGAGTCAATGACGATGACCAACCCTCGGCACCCAGTACACTGATATCTCTCCGGTTCGGTGGGGGAAGAAGATATCGTCCAGAGGTGATGTGGTTCTGAATGTGAAGGAGCAAGCGATTTTGATTTGTTAAGTATCTCGCCAAGCAGCCCGGCGAGCCCACCCGATGGATGCGAGCGATGGACGTATCTACGTCATTATCCTGAAAATCTCGAAATGGGATCCTCTGCAGGAATATTGTTGTTCTAACTTCGTTATCATTCCGTTCATCAGTACTCGTACATATCGGAAGAAGAAATATATAAAAGAAGAAAAACCACGGCTAGAAAATTCTGATTCACATATGCGCAAGGGAAGGGTAGGCGGCTTTGAGAAACGTCCACTCGAAATCCCAGAAGGTGATCGTCCCCAGGCGAAGCGTAGATAAGGGCAAAGAGACACGTACAAAAAGGCACAGAGATACACGAGCCGTACATTCCAATCGAGAATACTTGGAAAGGAATGAGACGGGAAACAAAATCCCAAGCAAAAGAAAGGAAAAAGGAGCAATCTCTCGTTGCCTACTCTGTTCGTTGTCGCTTGCCATCCCGGTCGCCATCACCATCCCCAGCGGTAGATGTATGTTCAGTGGCTTCCTCACTCTTCCGCTTTGCTCCTGTGGTGGCTTCGGTTGTGGCGGGCTGAGGCGATTTGGCGCTCGGTGGTTGAACGGTGGACTGAGGAGCAGGCGGTACGCCGTTGGAGGCGTTACTACGAAGTGTCTCAAGCTCAAGCTCCAGACGCTGCCTGGCATTGCGCTCTTCTTCCCACATGCGCTTAACCTCTTCTAATTGGTTCTGGAGATCCCCCATAGCTTGATCCATGAGGAGTTTCTCCAGAGTCCACTTTTCAATATTTCGTGCCTCATTCTCCTTGAGGTGGTGGATGTACTGCACGGCTCGTGCAAGGATAGCGCCCTTGGCTTTCTCCCCGTTTCCGCTGGGTACTATCCGTCCAAGTTCATTGATGCCCTCATTGATGTTCCCGCGACGGCGACGCTCAACCTCTTTCTGTTTTCTCGACAGTCAGTGAAAGATGACAGGGTAAAAGTATGGACTACATACATGGTTGTCCTTCCTTTGCCTTGTCCACTCGTCACTTCCCATCGCAGGATTTCTCCGGCGACCGCCGGCTGATGCCGAGTTTGGAGATGCGGGACTGCCAGGCTTGTCGGTAG
Organism: Chlorophyllum brunneum; assembly: GCA_963576785.1. Taxonomy (NCBI): domain Eukaryota; kingdom Fungi; phylum Basidiomycota; class Agaricomycetes; order Agaricales; family Agaricaceae; genus Chlorophyllum; species Chlorophyllum brunneum. The sequence continues at coordinate 1,536,789 of OY756148.1, forward strand.
TCGCAGGAGGGGCGGTAAGGGACTGGACCGCCTGGGCTGCTTGCTGCAACTGTTGAACAGTGCGCTCATCGGTGGGCGAGCCCTCTGGTCGAGGTGGTTGTGTGGCTGCTGGAGCAGCTTGTAGGGCAACAGCACTCAACTGACCAAGGTTAGGAGGGCCACGGGGGTGAGAGGAAGGGCCGGGGTCGTTGATGCCTGGAAGTCCCGTAGATGCACCCGGCGGTGCATAGTGGACTGGCGGTGGGCCGAAAACAGGATGGGCGGCGAGATTAGACAGTGCTTGAGCAGCGTCCTCTTTCGGGTTGCCTTGTTCTGCGAGCTAATGAACGAAGGTAAGCAAGCACAGTCAATTACACCACTTATGAGCATGAGCGAAAGGGAAAAATATCTCCTCGTGACTTGCATCGACACGCTCGTGCTCAGCATCGCGAACGACATACGGTCACGTGTAGCTAATTAATGCATTGATGCGATAGCAGTATTGCATTCATAAGCGATGAATGAAAACAAGGAATGGGAACCGAAGAAAAGGGTGCAACCAGGTAGGGGCGCTATAAACTAATGGAAAGCTCACCTTGCCGAAGACGTTGGGGAGGTGACGAAGGAGGGACATGATCTGGTTCTGATCGAGGCCGGAAAGGTGTACATTGGACAAGTCTGGAGCGGCAGGAATGGCAGATGCTACGCCTGTTTGAGGCTGGGATGCTTGTACTTGGGGGGGATTGGGGGGAGGTTGTGCCAGTCCAGGGTCGTGGCTGGGCTGGGTAGCTGGGGCCATTGTCGTCTTGGTGTCAATCGATGTAGTTCAAGTTTGTGAACGGCAGAAAGTGTCGTAGGAATTGGGCTAAGAGCGGAATCAAGGGAGACGGCGGAGAATGCGATCTCTGTAACTCGGAGGTGGGTTGAGCTGATATTAGCGACGCTGTCTAGAGCTAAACAAAGAGAAGCAGGGAATTATGAATGCTAGTGTGCGATTCTGGAACCAGTAGGAGCCTTACGGGAGCTTAGAAGTGCAAATGGGAAGGATTGTATTTGTGCGATAGGCGCTGCTCTGCTTGAGAGGGCGAGGAGGGAGGGATTGGGGGCGTGAAGGTCACGACGGACGTGATCACAAAACCCTGTGACCTGGCAAGGTCATACCTTTTTCACGCCCTCCCGGTTCCCACGCCACGTGTGAGTCATGTGGTCTGTCACACTCTTCTTCGCCATTCCCCATCCGGTAATCACGTCTCATCATCATTGGGCCGAGTTGCCGAGGCGATAAAGCCATATGCACATTTGTCCCAAGCAGATAATCACCTGCAACAAGAGATCCGGTAAACTCATTCTGTGGCGCTAAACCCAAACGACGGATCTCAGTTCGATATATTTCGCAACAACCGGGTGCAAGCTTCACACAATGCCCCAACCCAGCAACCAGCCCTTATCTCTCAAGGTTTTAACGTCCCCTCTGGATTTAATCTGGAGAGGTTATCCAAGACGATGGGTTCGCAACATGTCAAGAGATGACTAAACTTTGATCCCTTATGCATATGATAAATAAACTCGTGCATGCTGCAAGCGAGTAGAAGGCTGAATCCAATGGAGGACGGCCAATGTCGTAGGAGGATTGATATCTCCAGGACGCTTACAGGTCCCTAGTCATTGAAGCAAGGAATGTGGCCGGGCGTATATCATAGAATAAGGATTAGACCACGAGTACAGACAGTCGGGCCTCTGCAATGGACGGCCTCATGGTGGGAGCCAGAAGCGTGGCCAAGAAGGGTCGTATTAGACGTCGTAAGATGTCCCGCAAATGAGGACAAAAGTTGAGGCAAGCAAGTCATCTGCCCAGGCGTGTCAACTCATCTGCCACAGATACAACATGATGATTAGACCAAATGTCAGCATCATGTCGGTCACGGAGCTTCGGGGGTTGTACCTTCTTCGAAGGGCCGGCAGAGATGTATATACTAGACCGTCCCGAACCACATAGCATGACGCAAACGACATGATTCCCGTGGTCAACCACCCTCTACGCCCGGGAGGTGCATTCTATCAACGGTCTCCGCTCCATTCATTGGCCATTGGAACCATAACCGCATATTTTCCAAAACGCCGAGTTATAATCTGTGATTACGACGAATTGGCCATGAGAAGCGGTTTACGGTTCTGGTTTCAGATGGGCTTTCGGAAATACCTCTGGGACTGATGTCGACGATGTTTGAGTACCGAGAGACATCTTCCCAGACAGTGTGGAAATAGCCGTCGACACAGTCACTATAGAACATTTCTCAAATCTCAAGCCGCTGACCCGGTCGGCGAACAGTGCTTCCTCCTTTTCCTTTTGTCGCTGTTGCCTTTCTGCGCGAACTATCAACAGGTTAAACGATATACCGGACGCTAGAATCATCTAATGCATGTTGGAAAGTTTTCCGTAGTAAACTCAAGATTCGTTGGCTTACCAAAGTCGACGCAAGTGGATTTTGCTTTCGAGTGAATTGGCTCACGAACATGAAGATCGAAGCGGCGGTGCAGATGAGGCCCGACTCCACGACATTCCTGATAACAGCCCTGAATGTGTTCAGGCTGGAGTGAGTCTCGTCCCATGAGGATCTCGAACGCTTTTCAACCGTACGAATTCGGTGAACAACCAACCCTGTCAGTTCGGTGTTAGATAGACTTCGACATTTCAGAATGTTATTCCGGTCACTAACCAGTGGTGATTATGTTCATGACGATAGTCGTGGCCCAGAATCCTTTATGCACAGACTCTACGACTCTTCCATGTGGCTCGGCCGCCTCAGGTTTGCTTTGCTCATACGTCGTGTAGGTCATCATACCGAACCCAGAACACCAAAGGATGACAGGCACACCAACAATAGTTCGTTGGGAGAAGAGTACCATCCAACAGCGGTATATCTATTGACTTCAATTTTATCGTTCTTTAAGATACGAATGACCACCCACCATCGTTCCCTCCGTTAGCAAGGAAGCAAGTGCCACGATAAAGGTCTTAGTCATGTTATCAATCGGGGAGCCATAGGCGGGGACCAATTCTAACGCACCCTGATAACATTGCACCATTGCATGGGGTTACAACTACCATCTTCAACAGAGCTAGGTATGCGACAGTGTTGTACGATCTTCTGCAATCGAATCATTGCAAGAGCGATATCGAGGGTCACCAGCACAAAAAGCATGGAACCGACGGTGTACATCCACCATTTGCCTTGCTTCCGCCTGATGAATGCCCGGGCGCAACAAACCAGCGATATCAGGAAAAATCCGTAGAATACGGCTCCGACGCAGAGACCAGTGTAGTGAGTGAGAAATCCATCGCCGGTTTGCATGACAGAACTGTACGAAGTATGAATCTGTGAGCGACAGGTTCATAATCTGGTTGCACTTGAGCCAAACCATTAGAGATAGAACCGAGCATGACCAACCTAAAGGAAGAGGAATTCTCTGTGGCTGGGGTAGCGAGTCGGATTGTAGCCCGCGTTATATGCTGGGACTTAAACATCCACATAGCAACTGCTGTTGACTGTGGAAATTGGAAGGTTTGGCTCTGATGGCGGTTCACTAACAGCAAATCACACAGCATCAGTTACCTTGCTAGATTACCTCGAAATGTACACGAATTAGGCTTCTTTTGCGCGGTGTGCCCTTAACGTGCTGTTGTCGGCGCTGTATTACAGCATCTCGTACTTGAGCAAAGGTCCAGGCACATCAAAGTGCGAGAGTCTAGTGTGAAGGCGAAGGCAACTTTAGATGTGTCAGAATAGAGCAAGGATCCACATGCTCCAGACAGTTTACGATGAGCTGTAAAACGGAATGGGCTTCGTGGGCTGAAAACATGTACATGGGAGTGCTTGGGATACAGCGTTGATGCTTAGGTAGAATGCGATGTGCCGTGAAATTGAACCATTTGAAACAGCTTCGCAGAGGGAAAAATCAATTAATTCGTATGATCAAGTAATCTACCGGAAACCTAGTACCAGTCGAGAGAATAAGAAACGGAGGCTAATCCCGTCGCTTGTCGGACGATTTGCCCGAGATGGTGTTGAGCTCTGTCGCGAGTCGATCATATTCTTTGAAGTTCTGAGAAGCTTGTTTCTTCAAGGTATCTGAGTGGCTTGAGGGACAGTCAAGTGAAAAGCCGACCAACACGTACTGAAATCGGATTCCTTAGCAGCTAACTTTTCCTTGAGGTCAGCAACTTCCTTCTGAACTTCTGGTGATCGGACGTTCCCCTTCTGTGAAACAGGAAATTAGTAGCTGATGAACAGTGACCAGTTTATCTCACTTACCTGCTGCTTGAGTTTAGAGCATTCCTCTTGAACGTGGATGAGTTCAAGTATGATGTTGAAAGTGCGGGTGAGGACGAGAGAAAGGAAGAGACAAAAGCCAGTAAGGTAGACGTTACGCTGGGCACTGAAAGATGGAGGTAAGTAATGTAGCGGAGTGGCAGCTCAGAGACGTACTAGAATTTCCGAGCGTGCATATTCGTCTCTGCCCTCATTTCTGGTACTCCACCCTTCCCAGACTTTGCTAAATCAGTCTCTGCGGCGATGCGGAGCATGCGTTGAAGGGCATCCGCGAACAGAATGGCGACAAATCTGAAATGGGAGAAGGGGTAAGCCACACAATTGACCGAAGTAAGGCAAAATCCCGAACATAAATGAGATCTTCAGGCCGTAAGCGATTTTGGCGACAACGGCAGAGGTAGAGAGGAAAGAAAAGATGCGTTTGCGAACGGTGAACGGTAACGGGGCGACAAGGATGCAGAATGTCACCATCTGGCGAGTATGATTAGGTCCATTTTCAAGTTCACTTAAAGCGAACACACCTCTGCTGCGAGCAAGAAGAACGTCAAAGAATAGCTGTGGGGGAGCATTGAGCATAAGGTGCCATGGGAAGGACCAAGAGCCTCACTAGATTGTCATTCTGCAAGTACTTGGATGGATGTAAATGAGGAGGAGGTCTGAGGATGAGGCCTCGCCTTGAACAAACACGGATGCCATCGTGCTGACGTCATGGGACACGTTCCTCCACGTGACCATGCACTGTGCCTTGATGATAGTCACTGCATTGTCTTTGGCCTGTGCCCTCTCAACAGAGCGGGTGAGAAATCAGCGTAGCCCCGAACAGGGCAGCCGGTTCCGCGTTGTGCTCGAGTCAGCTGTGAGCCCATCGGTTCTTCGTTGTGACCCGTATGGGGCCATCACATGACTGTGACACATCATTATTAAACCCCTTGTCTCCCGCCACAACCTCACCCGGTCGAGCCTGTTCTCCATTGTACTTAAGTTCTATGCGAATATCATGCTCGCAGCATTCCATTCCTACAAGACTGCTCGCATCCGACATATGGCCTGAACGCAAGAGGTCCGGGGATTTCTTCCCTTTCTACAAATTAGCTGGACTCTTCGATCGAGTACTGCAAGAGCATTCGTGTGCCAGTCAGGAGAAAGGGAAAAAAAGGGCTGCTTCTCCTGTGGATTCCCCCCAATCAACAAAGAAACGAAGGCTCACACTGAGCGGAGAGGTGTCAAGTGTCGACAGTCCATCCCTGCTCTTCACACCTCCAAACATGTCCCGACGTCCAGTAGGAGAAGAAAGATTACCTGTCTGGAGACATACTTTTACTATGCGCTACGTGCATAATTCTGATCACCAGCTGCCAGTCGGGCTTGCGGCGGTTTTGAATACCCTTCGCGACTCCTCCGAACCCACTATCATCAACATGGGTAGCTGCTGCGTGTTGGATTTTGCACAGAAACTAGTTGCTGTTTGGGGGGTTCCATCACAGTTCATTGGGTATCAGGATTGGCTACTTCTGCCAGTGTCCGATAATGCACAAGACCATGCCGCCATTTTACAGAGTTGTTATGAATTACAGCACGTTGGGAAGGTGGATATTCAAGCAAATATGAATGTCGTCTTTCTGCCGGAAGGTTTCTGCGATCCTAGGGAGCTCCCTTTTGAAATACAGCTTGAGGTAGCTGTTTCGTTCTGTCTTCCTACATTATTCGAACCACTACTTCGGCGGACACCCAAGAAACGCATTTATTTCATAGATGAATGCCAATCTCATCTATATCATTTTCTCTACGGCCAGGACTCGAACACACATCGCAACATCGATATCCCTTACTTTTACTCCATTCTCACTTCCGCCTCTTCTATACAGTCCCAGGAAGCCGACAATGCTATGCAACCGGATGCCCTCCTACCGAACCTTCTTCCCTTTCAGCGTCGAAGTGTAGCTTGGTTGCTTGGACGTGAGGGGAAAGAGGTGACGTCCGAAGGCGACATTATATCCAAAACCAGTGACACCGAGTACTCTTTTTGGGACGAGGTGGAAGAAGGGAACCATACTTTCTACTACAATCGCCTTGGCCGTATGCTCTATCAAGAGAAACCCGCCACGGAGAGAGCATTCGGTGGCATACTCGCGGAAGAACCGGGTCTAGGGAAAACGTTGGAGACACTGTCCTTGATACTACTCAATGCAGCACCTGAGAATCGTAATCCATCCTTAATGCGTTGGGATCCGCAAGCGAGGTTAAATGTCAAGGCTGTCAAAGTACGGACCAGCTTTCCCTGATTCTCTAAAATTCACTCACGGAGTGAATCAGACGACTCTTATTGTGACCCCTAGTTCACTGGCTGGACAATGGGCCGACGAAATCAGCGCTCACGCGCCTTCACTGAAGGTCCTTATTTATGATGGCTGGTCGAAGGTCACTGTCCCAATCACCAACACTCCAGAAGAGAAAGAGCGCGTACGGAAGTTAATGAAAGAGAAACGCCAGAAGAAATCGTTTTCAAATGTGAGCGCCCAGAAAAGCAAATTTTCGTCAGCAAAGGGTAGCTCCCGTAAGGGGAAAAAGAAGGTGGTGGAGCGTGACTTGACAGACAGCGACGAGTCTCCGGAGATGGCTGTGAATGAAGCCGATGGCGAGGACGTTTTAGATTGGTGCAGATATGTGCAGCAGTATGATGTTGTGATAACAACGTACGCAGTGCTCCGCTCGGATTTCAATGTTGCCCGAGCGGCTATTGAGCGACCAAGACGTGAAGATGTGTCTTACGCCAACATTGAACGCCCTAGGAGTCCCCTGGTTATGGTGGAATGGATGCGAGTCGTCATGGATGAGGTACAGATGGTGGGTGGTGGAAAGACAGAGTGAGTATTCATCGTCCCCAGTCAAACTCAGACTGACGCTTAGACAGGGATATGGTGTCACTAATACCCAGGCTGGCTTCATTCGCAGTATCCGGAACCCCTGCACGGTCCCAAGTGTCAGATCTTAGTCACGTTCTAAAGTCCGTTCTCTTACTCTTAGTCCCGGTATCATCCCTTAATCTGTGTTGAAAGATTCTTACGCGTTAACAATATCGTTGGCTCTCCACGTATGTGGGCTCAGCTGCTTCAGCGGCAGAATGCTGCAGAATTCGCATCTTTCTTCCAGAAGTACGCAATCAGGTCGGTTTGTTGTCGCAATTACACAATTGAGTGCGAGCTGAAAATCCATATTACCAGAACCGTCAAGGCTGACATTAAAACAGAGTTGACCATCCCCCAACAAACGCGTTACATTATTGGCATAGAACTTGGGCCTGTAGAAAAAGAGGTAAGCTAGACTCTGCTGATCACGACGTTGCTGTTAATCTTCGGTAGGTCTATGACCAAACGTTCCAGGCAACCCTAGATGAACTTGGATTGGACGTACGAGGAATCGCAGTTTCAGCTGGGTGGCAGGTTGATGCTATGTCTCTCCGAAATTCCATTCGCAAGCTGCGAGCCATTTGCACCCATCCACAGGTAGGTCCTCTCGCTATTTTGGGAATTTCATAATCGTAACTCTCTTCTTGTAGGTCGGACAGCTACAAAGGCAAGGTGATAAGCCAATCAAACGGGGGGCGCTCAAAACCATGGAAGCTGTGCTGGATGATCTTAAAGACAAGAACTGGAGGTCGACCATGGATGATGCTAAGACCAAAGTGAGTTTAGCCTGGACTAAATCAATATTGCGGTACTCTTTAATGTCGTTGCAGATACAAGGGTTATGTAGTTTGGCTCAATTTCAACAGCAAACACAGGAACAAAATCGCTACCAAGCAGCCCTACAGACGCTACAGGATGCCGAGAGAGAGGTCAATCGATTGATTGACGAGCTTGAAACCTCGATCAAACAACACTATGAAAAGGGAGAAGTGCTCAAGAGGCAGGCTTCGGCTTCGGCTTTACCCCAAGATGATCCTCAAGGGTTAAGTCAAAATGAGTCGGATGGGGGGCATGAGAAGGGTAAAGGGCGTGAGCATTCCCCGATATCGACAAGCGATGACTTTGCGGGGACAGCAATCGGCGAAGAGCATGCCAACAAGCGTCGGGCGCTCCAGCAGCGACTAAGGGAAGTGCGCCTTGTGCTACATCGCATAAAATTCTTGCAAGGAGATGTGTATCATGTCTTGGGTGGCCTGTATGCTGCCTCTGAAACTGGGGCATATGGGGTTGCCGACGACATTAGACGAGATCTATTGAAGGGTATGTCGTCCACGCCTCGAGAGGACTCAACGCCTAACTTAAATACTCGTAGGCGCGGAAGACGATGCGTATCGCATAATGGTGACGCTCTCTGTCTCAAAGATAAGGGATGGCATCTCCGCACCTGATCTTTTGGTCCAAATCCCTTTCCTTCAGGAGGGCTGCAAAGCCAAGAGATCGCGCGAACTGGTGAGCTAATTTCTCATCTGCATACAGTAGATCCCCGAAACCGATCGTAATATAGCTGGACGAGGCACACGGGGTCATAGACTGTATTCTCAATGAGCAATCTGTCCTCTTGTGGGAGTGGAGAACCCACATCATTGAACTTCTCTCACAAAGATTAAGTCCGGGCGATGGTGAAGCGGATGGACAGGAATATCAGCGTACTCTGGATAACCAGGGCGAGGCCGAGGTGTATTTGCAATTATATGCCGCTCTTCTGGCGGACCGTCGAGAAGCTCTCCTTCATGAGCGTACGCTGTTAGCTGTTCATGACGTTCGCGAGAAGAAACTTCGGCAGACAGCCGCTGCGATGAAGGCTGCGGCTGCATCGGTAACTGACGCTTCGGGGGAGCCTGTATTGCAGGCCGCAGATGACGTGGACTTGCAGCCGGAGCATGTCGTCGCACACAAGGAGTTATCAGAGAGGAGGAAATCCATTTTGGGGAAATTAGGAAATAATGCACTGCGCACGGTAAATGTGACTCTGTAGCTTACTGGGGGTTATCTAACACATTAAGTAGATAGCCTTTGACCTCCATGGCGTCGCAGCTTCAATCAGAAATGAGAAGGATCCGGAGAAGTTATGGGCAAAGAACGCGTCAAATCAGTTGCGGCGGCTCATTTCGGATCAAGGTGCGCATACCCGGATTGACGTAAACAATCCGCATTGATGAATGTGTTAGAAATTCTTCATGATAGGCTCGATGCAGACCTCGCATTAATGAGGAAGGCGTTCAACCAGAGGATCGTGTACTTCAGACAACTTCAAGAAATATCAGACTCAGTCATCCAAGCAGAATGGAGTGGGCCTATTGAAATTGCAATAACAGAAGAAGTCGCGAAAAACAAGGTTCTGGACACAAGGATTGCAGTTGGACGTTCAAGGCAGCGGTACCTCGCCAACCTTGTACAGAGCAAAGGGAAGATGGACGAGGATGACGATGACGATACTTGTACTCTGTGCAAATGCGAATTTACTCGTGGTTATATAACTCAATGGTGCCGTTGCCCTTTCTTTTCCATACTCTGGACATTACTGAACCGCTGGGCATCAGTGCACATATATTCTGCGAAGTAAGTCAACGTGGCTAGATCTAGATAGGAGAGCCTTGACGCTAAACTTCGCTGACAGGGATGTATGCAAGCTTGGATGGCAAAGAGAGACGGAAGGACTTGTCCAATGTGCAGGTAGGAGCATATCCCTCATAGACAAACAATTAGGTTGATTTTCAACCCTCGACAGAGTTGAGATAGACCCGAACACACTCCAACGGTTTATTGTTGGATCGAAGCCGGATTCCGAACAGAAGCCAGAGGAAAACTCCACCCAACACAAGATTGATGTAGCTGTGCCTAAATCGCATCGAAAAACGGTATATAACACCATCGGTAGGTCTGTTCATTCGTTGGAGAGAATGATGGTGTTCAAGGAACACGTCCCAAGATCCTGAGGAGTTTGAGGCCATACAACAAGTCGAAGCACTCGGTGATTATGGGAGTAAGATCCAGACCCTCGTCAAGCATTTGCTATATTTGCAAGTAAACGACCCCGGAGCAAAGAGTATCGTGTTCTCTGCCTGGGCGGATTCCCTACATAGTAAGCCAATGTCTGTTTTATATTCTGTGCTCTAATGACGGTATTCGTAGTTGTGCAAGCTGCACTTGCTCACAATGGTACCCATCTTCTCCCATTGTCGCAGTCGCGCTCCCATTCTAACATGCCACTTGGGTGTTGGGTGAAACAGGCATTCGTTCCTTGCGTATAGACCAAAATTCAAAGAATGAGAATGCCGCCAAGAAATTTAGAAAGGATCCTAATATCCCAGTCTTACTTCTCCATGGGTGAGCGATTTAGCTTGGTAGCACCACTCCAGTGTCTCCTTAACCGACATTGTTATCCAGTGAACGAGAAAATGCAGGTCTTAACTTGACATGCGCTTCTCGTGTCTTCCTTCTCGAGAGTGTTGTGCACCACGGTTTCGAGCTTCAAGCCATCGCACGTATCGATCGTCTTGGCCAAACGCGTCCTACTGAGGGTTAGTGATTCTATGACAACATCCGGTTCGGGAAATTAAAACCAACCCATGCAACGTTTTTGTGTTTCATAGTATATTGCTATTATGCCGAGGACACTGTTGAACGGAATATCCTCGAGCTCGCAGCACGCCAAGGCCTATCACTGTATACGAAAGAAAACGCAGCTATTACCCTCAATGTATCGACTTTCGAGCTCGATGACGCAAAGAAGGTGATTCATGCTCCGACAAAAAAGAAAGCGAAGGCGCAGAAAGGAGATTTCATCTTCCAGTACGTGCCCTTGCACTTGTACGATCTGCCAAGAGCTGACTTCATAATGCAGAGTTGATGATATGTTGGCCATCTTATTCCCTCATATGTACGAGGATATTGAATATCTGATTCCGGACGAGGCGAGAGCGAATGGCGCTGCCGATGGCTCGAGGGGGACTTTGAGTGGGACTAGTGCTTTAGCTGGTACGCAGCTGAATGGTACAACCTACAGGGCTAGGATAGGGCAAGAAAACGCTGTCGCTGGCCCTTCAAGGTTGCGCTGACATTCGGGAAAATCATTCAAATGTTTGGATACCGCCTACAACCAATATACACCGTGTACATATTCCAGAATAATACTATCATCCCTGGTCAAGAAACCGGGTAAAATGCGGATACTTATCAAGTCCAGTAACTAGGAATAACGGCCTCCAGGTCATCGAGGTACCAATATTTCAATCTCCTCAAGCACTCCTCTTCCTCACCAACGGGTTTAAGCTGAACCCAAGTCCCAGCTATCCCCATCCCAATAGCATTCCTCAACACGTCCATGTTTTGCGACGCAACAGAAACAAGTACCGTCATCTCATCCCCTTCCGGATCATGTCCTTCCACCTCTTCCGTGATTTCCACCCCGCCAGGGTGAGACTTGGGGCCTTGAACAATATCAGGTCTTGAGAAGTCATAGAGACCCGAATCAATCCAAGGCGCCAACACAATTTTAACTAACATCATCTCCAAGTTTTTCTCCACGGCGTTGATAGTATCGATTGTGTTGTCACGAGCATTGTATGGATGGGATTTGGCGTGACCGGAGGCGAAGGCACCGGGCGGAAGTACGTGCTTGATACGGCGAAGGGATCGCTCCACGGAGCCCAGAGCATGGGTCGCAGGAAATGGGTTGTTTCGTGCTAGGAGAGCTTGGAACGCGCCAGGAAGCGAGGGGGATGTAGATAAAGGTGACTGGGGAGGGTCTGTAATAGTGGTGGTGGGTCCTAGTTGCACATCGTTGTCTAATTCGTTGTTGTCGAAGGATATGCGCGTGATTTTGGAATCGACAGCTTCTAAATGATCAGGAATAACCACATCACTATCCCCAGTAGTGCTACTCTCCTCTGCCCCGGTGTCCTTTTCCTCATCGTCGTCTGACCAGGAGCTGTGGCATCTCTGAGAACCCCAATGCTTGCGGCAAGCGACGCCAAACTCATCTGGAAGGAACTTGGATATGACGGAGGTAAAAGGAAGCTCCCTCAGCGCGATATCAGTGATTTTGAGGGCGTCTTGAAACTTGCGCTCGGCGGCCACTTCAGGAAAAACGCGATTTTTGAGGACAAATTTGAAGAAAGAATGGATGAGGTGAGGCATGATGTCGAGATTGTCGTCTAGCCTGTGAGGCCGAGTTATACGCATACATGCAGTTATAAAGGCAGATATGCTCACCACCAGAAGCCTTGGCTACGAGAGTAGGAACTCAAAAACACTTTAACGGCTTTTTCGGGGTCATCGAGAAAGTCGATGAGTTGTTCCCCCCGGCGTAACTTGTCAAGTTCCAAAAGCTCGCGAACAGCTTCATCGCTATCTAGATCGATAGGCTTCACATTGTAGTGCGCGTATGGCGGGCGGGGTGGACCATCCTGCTGCCGTCTCCGGTTAGAGGCCGGATCCGTTGAAATGTGGATATTGGTTGTTGATCGATGCTTCAACGACGGGTCGGCTTCATCGTCAGAGTAGTCCGGTGAAACCAACTGGTATTCTTCTTTTGGCTTTGGCTTGTCTGTACGGTTCCAAATTGGAGGGTAACCGGCAGCACCAATAAAAATGCGGAACTGTCCCATTGATCAAAGATCGATATTGTGCGTGGGGAATTGAAGAATTATACTTGATCCCAAAAATACCTTGGACCTGGTTTATCATTTCGTTCAAACGGCCATCGTCTGCTACCGCGGAAAGAGGCGATAGCAGCGAGGATCCTATCCAATCGCGGTAGTTGTCTTTTGGTGGGAGGTCAGTCCATTGTGAGGAAAGATGCTGCATAGAGGCTTACGAGTTGAACGCAAACGGTGACCTCTTGGCGTCGTACTCTTCCCAGTACTGCCACCATTGCTTTCGAACACTGGGGGCAAACTGTGTCCCAGACTGAGGCTCGTCTTGAGGCCACTCGACGTCTGGCTCGTCCTGGACAGGCAGAGCTACTGTAGGCACTCTGGCCCCGTCAACTTCGCGTCCAGTTTCGTCCCGAGTCAAAAGAATGCCATGCTCTTTGAAAGACTTGAAAGGGACGATGAGGCCAGGGGCGGGGAAGGGCGGGAAGCAGGGTTGTGCTACCTTTTCTTCCATCTGCTATCGCCAGAGTTGTGATCTGGCTGGGTGCAACGGTGGCGGTAAAGGAACTGAAGGTGAAGAGGCAGAAACATGCCTGCCAACGAGGGTAGATAATCAAACCGAGCCAGGATTGGCAATCCGAATGCTCGACTGGGACGTTGTTTGGTCCGTGCTTCAAATACAAATAATGTATTCAATTGAGGTAGTTTTCTGTCCATTGACCTGCGGAATAATACTCCAGCGTCCTTGCAGACTGGGCCTTTGTTTTGAAGCAGGTTGCTCCTTCTCCTCTGTTGCTTGTCTCTTGGCAGGGCCTGTGATTCTGCCCATTCGAGGTGCTTGTATAGCCGTTCCGAGCTGCCATCCTCATCGGAGCATCATCAACTTCATTGCTGTAGATTTCGACTGGTTTCGTGAGTGCGCGAATCCGACGTGCGTTATGGAGGGCATAAAGTACCTTGAACTGACATCATCCGGCTGGGCATCAGAGCTAAAGCAACCATATGGCCAACCTGTAGACCTTAAAGTCGTTTGACCCATTACTATGTGCGACCCAGTACCTGATCCACACAGTATGATAGGAAGTACCTGTCAAGCCCGGCAAGATGTATAAACCATGGTTGATAACCGTTGGCTATCACCATCAGAACCTTACGGAAATTGGTCGGGAGAAGAAACGCTGGCAGTTGGCAGTACCCGGGTCTGGCCGAACGGCAGAATCACGGAACGTGATCGATGGACCTCGATGGCCGGATATGGGAGCGGCAATGACGTCGATATATACCTCACACTCAACCCCTGTCCTCGTCGTTCAGTACAATGACCAGCCTCAGAAATCACCGCGTCGTCATTGCCTCCCTTTTTCTCCCTACAACCGCCGTCCTTGGCGAGTCCACACCCGCGACCCCTGAGATCCAGGTTGCTCAGCCCGCATTTGTCCCAAAGTTTCCCGCTGAGAAGTCAGCTCGCGTGTTGCCAACCCATACACGCCAAACGAGCGGTGGAAGTCTACTTCCGCCTATCAGAAGTATTGTCGAGGACTTGAAGGACAAAGTGCGTGCCCTCGCTTATGCAGATCCGAACACATATAGTGACAGAGAGCGACAGACCCGCGGTTCTACCCCTGCAACCCGCTCGCCGACTGCCGAGATTGCTAACCCGTTCACAAAACTCACTCACTTCGCTGACACTGTTTCCGAGCGTCTCGTTGACTCAGACAAGCCAGACGCCTTATCAAATGCTACGTTATCTCCCCCTACGTGCCGCAAGCAACCCTCTTCTAGTGGTGCCGAGCCTCGCTTACAACGCAGACATTCTCGCTCCGCTTCACGTCACCCTCCTGCAAAGTCAAGAGGCCAGCCCTGGCATTTTGAGAGTAATCCCCACTGCAATGGCGGTTTGAAGAACGCTGTCGAAAGTGTTGGTAACAAACTGCAAAAGAAGTTGTGGGTGGGCACACTCGGGACTGGCACCGATGGGTTTAGAGAGCCTGTGAGGCGAGATATCGATGTTCGTATGTTCACCGAGCGGAACAGTCTACCCGTCTGGATCCCCGACTCAGAGTTCCAGAGTTGTTATGATGAATTTTGTCACCAGGTTCACTTAATGCGCCTACTCTGTGTTGACCATGGCTAACTTTCCATCAGGTCCTCTGGCCAGCCTTGCATTATGCCATTCCAGATGCCCCAAAGACAAAAATGTTTTACGAGTCTGCCTCCTACAAGCAGTACGTCGCCGTCAACCAGCGCTTCGCGGATGTCATTATATCTAGTTACCGAGAAGGCGACATCAGTGAGTCCTATACTCTTCAGCCTTGACCCATCCTAATGTAAATAGTCTGGGTAAACGATTATCACCTCATGCTCTTACCTCTTCTCCTGAGGTCCTCCCCTCGTATACCTCCATCCACACCGATTGGTTTTTTCATGCATGTCGCATTCCCTTCTTCGGAAATATTCCGCTGCTTGTCCGTCCGCCGTGATCTTCTCTCCGGCCTCATGGCTGCGGATCTCGTTGGCTTCCAGACACCTAACTTCGCTCGTCACTTTCGTCAAACCGTCAGCCGCATCTTAGCATTCGAAGCATTACCCAAAGGTATTCGCATACCTGAGGGAGAAGAAGGTCGCCTGGTGAAAGTCGACGAATTAGTCAGGGTTGGGTGTCTACGTGAAAAGGCAAAGATGCTAGGCACACCTGAATCGAAAATGGCTGAGGAAGTCGTGAAGGCAGGGGAGGAAGATGGTGCGAAGTCCTTGGGACGTGAGCGTTTCGTAGATGTTGGTTCTTTCCCCATGGGTATAGATGTGAAGCAACTCCAGGAAAGGAAGTAAGTACCACGTCTCGTCTGGTCATCCCAAGCCCTAATATATACCCAGACAAGAACCAGAAGTAGCGGAATGGGTGTCCGTTCTAAAACAACGTTATGCTGGCATGAAGATTGTTGTTGGTAGGGACAAACTTGATGAGGTCCAAGGTGTCAGGCACAAGATCCAGGCTTTTGAGAGGTTCTTAGAACGGTATACGGAATTTCAAGGGAAGGTTCGCCGTCCGCTTTCCTGTCTTTCTACCTGATGCTGAATCTGTGTGGTTCAGGTGGTTCTAATACAGGTTGCCCTACAAACTACAGAGTCCAATGAACTGGCTGGTGGCGTCTCCGATGCAGTGGCCAGAGTCAACTCCCGATTCTCCACCTTGACATATCAACCTGTCGTCTTCTTACATGTACGCATCTTAAGTCCGGCGCAGAAGGATCAATACCCTAATGAGTCTATTGATAGGTCCAAGACTTGACCTTCAGTCAATACCTTGCTTTACTTACAGTCGGTGATGCTTTTATCGTAACTAGCCTCAGAGAAGGTATGGCACTCCGGACGCACGAGTTCGTCGAGTGCCAGGAAGGAAAGGAAAATCCAGGAAGTTTAATTCTTAGCGAGGTGGGCGCTCCTATCTGGGGTTCAAACGATGGCTTACCTTTTCTCAGTTTACTGGGTCTTACAGTTATTCTGGTTTCAGGAGCTGCATAGCCATCAACCCATGGGATACTCGAGGCACCTCAGATGCCATATACTCCGCCCTCACGACGAATCAGGAAGAGAGCAAAAATCGCTGGGTGGTCAGTAAAAATTTGCCCCTTTTGACCCGGGCTGAACGATCGCCACAGGAACTTCACAACCATGTGACAACCCAAACTGCGCAAACCTTCGTCAACAGCTTCCTCAGCCGGGTTATCCGAGCCCATTCCGAGCATTGGTTAGACGACATCGAGGATGTCCCACCTCTGGACCTGACTCGTATTCTCCCCCAGTATGCAGCTTCTATCTCATACCATCCTAGTAAAACTCATGCTCGAGCATAGATATAAACATTCACAACGCCGCCTTATTATTGTTGACTTTGAAGGCACGCTATGGCGAAGGGACCTTACCCGCAAGGGCCTTCAGGCATACTTGAACGGAGAATTCAAGATACCAGAAGCGCCGTTGGAAGCATTGAAGAGCCTTGCACGGGACAGGCGAAACGACGTTTGGTTGCTCAGTGGGCTTCCCGTCCGTGATGTATTGGATCGTGTCGCAGAGGAAGTTCCTAACATTGGAATCGTGTAAGTGCATTCTTCAATACCAGTGACCTTGTCTTCTCATGACCATTCTAGCGCGGAGAATGGATGTTTTATGAAAACTAAGCCCGGAAGAAATTCCGCTTCCGGCTATACAGGAGAATGGCTTAACCTTGTCGCGAACCTGAATATGACCTGGAAGAGCAGCTGTCTAGAGATACTAAATTACGTGAGTAATTGTGCCTTCTCAAAAATTAGTTCTTGAATCGTGTCAGTTCACGGAGCGCACACCGGGCTCCATCATTGAAGAGAGAGAAGCTTCAATTATTTGGCGGTACTGGACTGGTGACCCTCAAGCAGATTCGGCTGATCGACAATGGGCGAGGAGACAAGCAGCCGAAGCCCAAAACCACATCTTTGATAGTCTCGGAGAGCGGTATGGTCTACGTATCATACCAGGCAAGAGCTCCTTCCTCGTTCTCCCCGGCAATATATCTAGATCGACCGCCGTTGGCGCCATCCTGCAACCAGGAGGGCCAGCCAGCTCCTCGGCTGCTGTTAGATCGAATCGAAAGGGCAGTCTCTCAGAGACGTATTCATACAACACCCTATCTTCTCCGACTATTAGCATCTCAGCCGCCGCGTCTCGGGTTGGTGAAGCTCGTGGTTTGGCAAGCGAAGTTGATTTCGTGCTCGTGATCAGCTCGGATGAACCTTTGCTAAGGAGGATGAATGAAATCGAGGGAGCTGATGCAGAATGCGTTACGGTTAGCACAAGTAAACGAGGGACCGATGCTCGCTGGAAGCTCGATCTCGACGAAGGCGAGCCTGTGATTTCCTTCGTAGATCATGAACCAGAGTCAGAGGAAGTAAAAGAAGTTGGTAGGGCTGGCAACGTGGTCGTGAAGGTCCTCGACCGGTTCGCCGCTGTCGGCTCTAAGACAGCCCTTGGCTAGAAGACGATTTTCGACATGTCTTTGGAAACGTTCAACCAGTGTGCATGTATGCAGTAACTGATTTTTATGCCCTGATGAATGTAATTTTATATAGGCGGCTTAACTTTGCTTAGTTATACGATGATAGATAGACGTGTATAGAGGGTACGTTGGGATTCAATCTACAATTTTAGGTTCGGTAGGAGCAATCCTAAACATCAGTGAGATTGACGAGCCTTGGGGAACTGACTTATCGGGGAAATTTGCTGCCCTCTAACGGAGTTTCGCAATGGGGCACGTCGCACGGGCTCGCTTGCACTAGTATGATCCACCACCACCTCATCTCACCTCGGGAACTTACATCAAACAGAGGTGCTATGTTACCTCGTTAGCCTTCGGTAACGCTTAGATGTTGGTTTACTTGTTGAGGTATAGAAATACAGTTCAACGTGTTCGGGAAAGCCTTGACCCTCCTATCATGCGTTTACTATGGTTCATTGGTCTTAGTATTACATTCTGCGAGCTCTGGGATAACTGGAAACATATTTGACCGTTCATTATACTTTCTACTCTGGTGTTACGACCTAGGAACGTGTAAATCGTTGAAAATACCAAGTCTGGGTTCGAATTCCTGAATCGATTCTGGAAAGAACCATGCCAGGCTGTTATTAAAATGTCAGTCGTGTATTACGATAACATGGTTATTCGATCCTAAGGATATATATCCTCACCTGGGCAGATTCTTTCACTGGTTCGCCCTGGGTGCGAACGGTTTCATCGTTCACGAAGTATTTGGGTTCTTGAAAGTCCCCTGTAAAAGGCACAATTCTACCATGTTCATTATTAGCTGGTTTGACTCTATCAAAGAATACTTTGACATACTCGAACATGGATTGTTGAAGCCACGCTTGTTGGGGAGGTCGGTGAACGATTTTCCACTGGTGTAGATTGTTCTCCTCTCCCTCTAAGCAGTCAACTGGTTTTTGATTCTCTGGCTCCCCATTGATACCAAAAGTAGGGGGGAATTCCGGTGGTGACCAAACGAGATCGGCACGATTGATATTATAAACCCCCATACCCGGATCGACAACCTTGACTTGCCACTGTTCAATGACATTGTCATTAGTTCAGAAAACGAAAGAAGAAGAGAAGTACATACAATTTGGCGTGAGAACCCATTGGTTGCGAGCTCAAGGAGGATAGGGTTACCGTCCTGCTCAGGTGCAGTGGCATATGATGGTATGGGCATTGGAATTGGTATTGGAATACCGCCGGGACCTTTGGTGGCATCCACGGGATCCTCAGGGAGGATAAGATATAGACCAGGTTGGATAGAAACAGCAGACTTCTGTTCGTTATACTCAGGCATAGCGAGGTTGGTTGTCGATGATAATCTCGGACAATGAATACCATGGCAGTTTTGATACGTATATATAGGTCTTTGGGAACATTAGAGGTGTCAAAGTGGTGGCGATTGTGGAGGAATAGAGGGGTCATAGAAGATTCAACATGTCAATTTCATTGGTCTTCGAAAGGGGATTTCCGATTCCGTTGAAGGCTCAATATCGTATGTCGTACGTGCCACCAGAAGTTGTGGTAGAATGCAGGCTGATCTACAAGTTCACAGAGTACATTGTCAGCTATGTAATTGAATTGATGTTCCTTATACAGGGAATCAACCTGTAAGAGCGGAAGACATAATGTTCCAAAGGAGATTGATTGAGAACTTAAGAGGGCCTTCAGTCTCAAGAATGGGTTCCTTGCGGAGCATTTATGAATAGTGCCGGTAGATCGGAGAGCTCACCTGATGAAGCTAATGCTGTACACAGAAGGGACGGGAACAGACATTCACCGTCAAGCGATTGGCGCTCAACGATTTACGAGATAACAGTTATCCACACGATATCGCGTCCATATGGGTCATATTTTAAATTTCGAAGCAATTCCACTGGCCCAGTAAACTCGAAGGAGAAATAACTCTGCGGTCATTTCACTGTGTATTTATGAGATTAACCATCTCCTTTCGTGTTGGCGTTAATACCACATGACCCTTGATGTATGATGTGCCATAACGTTCTTCCATTCCCAGAACCAAAGTATCAGTCAAGAAACAGAACAAGCTGTCTCCGATCCGGTCAATCGGCCGTGCCCAGCCATCATGATCTAATCCACAGGTTTTGTTATCTATCTATCAGTTCAGCCTACCCTGCTCTATTTTTAGCGCCATCTCTGAGGCGCCCAACCTGGCCACCAACGTCATTCTCATCAAAAAAACTTATTTCGGGTTTACTGGCCAGAAAGACCCGGACGTGAGTGCCGCTTCTTGGAGCCAGACCGAGACACAGAGCCTCGAGGTGGTATCGACTGCTATCTATTTGTAACTAATTGCCGTTAATGTACACCATGAGCGAGACACTGAGAAGCTACCAGGAGCTTGTACCCATTACGCTACAAAGGATAAACTTCAATTGGAAACGGAGAATAAAAAGGAACGGAGAACAAAGGAGTGGACGTTATCGCAAAAATAGGGCATGTTGGCGTCCATAAGGCACAGCGAACGTGGAATGCGTGATATGCTAGAGCTAATGATAACTGTACTACTGAAGATGAAGGGTTTTATACACTTGGTATTGTGTGAGAGAAAACAAGAACAAGTGATGTGAAGATGGAACAAGGACGGTAAGAATTAGGAGACAGAACTTGACAGATAATGATAGCAGATGCTAAGCGGAGACGAATGTAAAATGTAATGGTGTAAGCAGGGCTATCAACGCCTTGCTACACGCTTTCGTTCCCGACCCTCATCTTCTATATCCATCGATTCGGGTGAAGATTGTATAACATTGATATTCTGGTTCTGTTGCAGCCCCCGGTTACTCTTCGTCCTTCGTCGGACAGAGCCAGAGAGGCTGGACTGAGACCCAGGCGTACCGCCAGATGGAGATTGAGTCATTGGTACGCCCCCGGCGGTAGCAGGGGTGGAAGTGGCGTCGAGCATCATCATCATCGCATGTCGCCGCTTGGTGCCCACGGTGGGGATCGCTGGTGCTTCGGGGAATGAGAGGGGTGAATTGATAGACGTAACCGTTTCCGGGATGAAATTGAAGACGGACGTCGAGGGGATTGCCGGAAGGTTGGTAAAGGTACTAGACGATTCCCCTTTCAATGCAGTGCGAGTTTTGCTGCGTTGCGTAGGTCGTAGTGTGTTAGAATGAAGAAGGGGCGGTGACGGGGTGGTCGGTTCAGGGGGGTGATTTAGAGTCGTCAACGCTGGCGAACTCGGGGTGGGAAGAGAAGGGAGCGACTAATAAAGGGAAGTCAATCATTTGTTGTAGCAGAGTGTGTGTGTGACCAAACGTACTGTATTAGATGTCGCAGGTGCTGGTATATTTTGTTTACCGTGATTCGGCGGTACGCTGGACGTCGGTCGAGCGCGCTCCTTTTCCCGTTCGCGCTCTTCCTCTTCGTCCTCCTCTTCTTCCTGAGCTTTAATGGCTTCAAGTCGAGCTTCCGTCCAGTCCATGACTCGGCCGATAGTCATGCCATCATTATCTGCATCAGGTGATGAGCCCAACGTAGAGGGCCCCAATCCCCCAACAGAAACCCCCTGCTGGATCATCGTTAAAAGATCCTGGCACGCAGCAGCGTACCCAGCGTTGTACGCGCGTTTGGCATTTTGGCGTGACGAACGATAGAGCGTGGTAATGCTAAGAGCCGCGGCTTTTGGAAAGCTCAGCTAATTTACTCTGGGCGTGGGTGGGAGATAAAAAAGTTACCTCTGAAGTTATTGAGCAGCTCTTGTTCTGCCTTCTGCTGGGTAGTCGGAAGAGAATTTGCGAGGGTGTTGAGGTTGAGAGACTCCATGCTCGGTGAAGGTTGGGGAAGAACAGAGATGCTAACCACAAACACCTTCATTCTCGCTTATGTCAGCACTGATCCCCCTAAACCACTCTGTCTGAGCTCCCTTCTTGCGGGGACCTACCGTGTGTCCTGAGCCAAGACCTCCACTTCGTCAAGATATGTATAATGACTCCGTATTTCCAGAATTTCCTCCCCCCCAAGGGTGATTCCCCCAAATTTATTTGTTCCCTCCGAATCACAAATAGTGACAAATTCCGCCGCTCCGGTGTTGTCGTTCTATACCGTTCTCGCGCACGTCCCGGACTAGGATACTTAATCCGCAACACTTCCGCTCTTGTACTCTTTGATTCATGGGCATGATGACTTCGAATCCACAGCTTCCGCCCTTGAGGTGTGTACTACTGACACTGTCTGACCTCGTGCTGTTGGGCTATTCGAGAGTCATGACTTACTCTTAGTCACCAAGCTGTTTATGTTAACCCGAAACCTTAATATTCTAACACGAATAAAGCCTTTGAACAACTATACTGTCTCCTTCGCGAACTTCCCGGAGCATCAGCTTCAGACGGCTGCTGTGTACAATGTCGAACGAGGCTTCCACGCGCAGTCAAAGCTAATTTTGCGCATTATGACGGCTTTACAGCTTCTGATATCCACAGTAGTACTAGTAACCAAAGGCAGAAGCAACAGCACGACCTGTCCTCGGATTAGATCACAATCGATCCGGTCCGGTCGGCGGAGAGAAAATAGCCGGTTTGTTATCATCTTGAAAAGCAAACACTGTCAGTAATCTAATCTGATCTCCAGACTCCAAACCCACCAGCCCACATAACTACCATTCTCAAGACTTTGTTCCCTGTCCCACAGTTTCGTATAGCCTAACATGTCAACAGAACCAGCACAGGGTTCTTCATCGTCGAGCCGGGGCCGGGGACGAGGTCGTTCACGGGGCGGCTTTGGCAAATATCTCAGAGCACGAGGCCGACGCGGCGGAGGTCGTCCAGCAGAGTTTCACGAACGCCTAGTATTGGAAGGAGAAAAACCAGAAGAAACAGACGAAGTAGATGCTGCTGAACGTGCAGCTAAGTACTCTCGGAGACAACTTGGCTCGAACGTAGATCGATATGCCGAACCTGAACCTGAGCTGGGATCAGATGGTACGTGAGTTATCATAAAGACTGAGAAACAATTCTGGATTTCAGGTAACTTTTAGGTGAACCGATTGTTGAGCCTGAAGTGGACTTATCGAATTTCTTGGAGCGTCAGCGCCTCACTGATGAAAAGAGTCCATCATTAAGCTCCGAACTTGTTGGTCAACCAGAAGACGAGGACGACGTAGACTATACATTAGATAACATCACATCCGGTGGAAAATCAAAACGACAGCAAGGAGCACCAAAGAAGGGCAAAATAGAAGCTCTAGAGTGGGATGATGAGCTTGAGTCTATGGCTCGAGAAAAGGCTGCGGCGGAAGCTACTTGGGGTTTGTCTAACGCTTCAGCACCAGTGACAAGGAGGCTCATATCCCGGTCACAGACCTGAAAGACCGTTTCCGTGCTAAATCGGAAAAACTCAGAAGCAGACCAATACCTACCGCGAAGGAACGCAAGGGCACGTCAATCTCTATGCTTCTTCGGGCCCGATCTCATACACCACTTAGCGAACAATGCTGTCATTGAAGCGCCCGCACTACCGACTTCTGCACCGCCAAAAGATCTTAAGACTGAGATGCAAGATTTCTTAGACGACCTTTTGAGTTAAATTTGAAGGCCTTTCGGGACTCGTGCCATTCTTCTGCAATAGGGTGTCTAACTCAAGTTCTGAAATGATCAATTTTACCTACGGGGGTGTCATCTTTTCATAGGATCCACACGTTCTTCTACCTCAAGTGCGAGACGAGAGAGCCCTGCTCTGTTGCTTATTGCTTGGCGAGTGTGGTCACTTGGTATCCGGGAATAGGATTGGGCTGGAAAGAACCATGGACGACCTGTGAACGCGCTGTAGGAAGATAGAAACGCACTTAGACCCTTACCATAGCTGCTCCCTGTCCATCAAAGAAAGAAAGAGAAGAAGAAGAAAAGCATTGTCCCTTTGTTCTGGAACAAACTAATGAGTACCGCAGGCTCACGCGGAGGGCGGGTCCCGTCTGCTGTTAGACGTCACTCAACATTTGGAGTGCACGGATTGGGGTTTCTTCGTGGATTGAGTGTGAGGAAGGAGTATTTAAGGAACAGTCCGCTTTTCACCTTGCGCCTCGTGCTGGACCTGCTATATGCTAGGCCTGTGGACGCGTTGGCTGGCTCAAGTTTGTTAACCTTGCAGGGAGGAACGGACGCATCCCAATGCTGGATAGGACTTACCGTTACGGTGCAGGATCGGTGCGCAAACCTCAGAATCTGGTGGGCTGTAGTACGTTGCGGCACTTGGGATTGGAATAGAGACCAGCTAAGGTCAGTTGGGCGTTACAATTCTGGGACGTTTCAAGTCGTAACACTTGGTGTCAAGTAGATAAAATCTACGGGGACAAAGAGTTGCCCTGGCTGGCCATAGGTAATAATGGTACAATCTAACCACGGCGAACGAAAACGGGGTCGGCTGTCGGGGAGAGGGATGTTTCGTGCAAACAGTTGGGTATTAAGTTGAAGGTATGAGTCGTCAAGCGTACATCAAGCCATATCATCCACAGAGGCCTGTCGGTGGACGGTAACCACAATGCCTTGCTGTGCATTGGAATACGGGTTTGTTACAGGGTATATGCTGGGGGCGCAGAATGGCCGGTGGTATACAGGGCTCGGCAGGCATCCAGGCCGAGGCGATGATTCATGAAACGTGGCGCCTACCGATTCAGGTAGGGAGAGTGTAGGTGAGGGTGGTGGCGGTGTTGATAATGGCGGTGAGAGGTGAATTTCTGGTAGTTGGGGTGGTTGGTCATCGATGTGTGCATCAGGGGGTCCAGAACCCTGAGCAGATGAGCGAGATGGGTGCGCGAGGTTACAGGGTTGAGCGTGGGTAGAGAAGGTTGAGATGCTGAAGGTGGAGTAGGTGTCAATGTGGGTTTCGCCGTGGGTTGTCGCGGGTTGGGGGGTTCGGCTTTCGAACTTGGTGGGGGAGGGAGCAACGGAGGTATGTAAGGAGGGAATAGACGAAGAGACGAGTATGGGGTTGGAGATGGGGAGATTGGTCGTAGAGCTGTTTTTGTGGTCGACGAGTTTGAGTGGCTTAAGCCCCCTGTTACATTGGTCAAAATTCAGCGTTTAAATGGAGAAGGAAATAATGTTTACAAGCTGCCAAAGGAGCTTCCAATCTTCACCATGTCTTCTTTCTCCTGTGGACTGGCAAACCGGGTCTTCCTCATCCAACACCAGATCTTCACATAGTCCTTCTTCACTTCCTCTCCAAAACCAAAGAAAAGGAAGAAGATGAAGGATGAAACAGGCATAGCCCACCAAAAGAGGTAAACAGTTTTAAGAAATTGTGGCGGAATAATGAACTCAGGAAACTGATCAACCCGCGAGAAATCTGAATGTACATCGGCCCAATTTGTCCATGGGCGAAGGCCGCCATTGAGGTTGTTGTATAGATTGAAAGTAGTCAAAGCCACACCCCATATCATTTCCGTGATGGCCATGGCGATAAGACGTAGGTATCTGTTAGTAGTGAGGGCTGAATTGGATATTTGTAGGTGAGAGGCGAATGTGAGGCGCCGTTGAATAAAGTGGTGGAGCGCAATCGCTAGGTGACCAGTGTCACTCAAAAGTATAGAGAATGCAGGAAGCTAACGTACTTACCCGCATAGATCATGGTTATAATGGAGAACAATAACTGTGGAAACCAGATGATCATGACTGCTGGGACAGAGATATACACGGCTGCTTGACATCCGGTGTTTTCAAATATATCGAACCGATGTCCTTGTACAATATAATCTGTCCAAGGAGACAGTTAGTTAGAGAGCAACGAGCGTACCACAAATCCGCAAACTTACGAAGCACCATAAAGACAAAGGGGACACCAAAGCACATAACCGCCTCGAAAAGCATGCGATGCCGCCGGTCGACATGATCAAAGGAGGTTTTTCGAGAAGAAGACACCATTTCCAGATGTTTGAAGACACAAAGAGTAGCTAGAGGAAGGGCGTACGACGCGCCGACGACTACCTTGGTCGCTAGCATGCCATCAGACGCAGGATCACGGGAAGTTCGAGGGAGACGTACCGATATCACACCAGACGCGTGCTTTAATGTCCACATTGCCCGCCCAGAGCAAGGAGTTGATCGCAAAAATTAAGTCGACGGTAAAAAGCCAGGCAATGATTGATAACGTTGCGACGTTTCGTGCCCGGAGATGGGAAGGCAATGGAATCAGGAGCAGCCCAGCAGCGAAGAAAGCAAAGGTAGGAAGTTGAGGATATTTCATGGTGTTCGTGGGGCAAGAGAAATCCAGGAGACGGATACATCCTGTGAAGGCTGATATACATGATTTCAATCGACAGTACGTGTTGCAGCGGACAAAGGACTCTGCATTGTGACGGCAGAGGAGGGGTGTGACAATACCCGTGACACATTGTGTCCTGTCACGGGTACTTAAGGGCACTTGTGTCGCATTGTCCAGCCCACGAACAATGGCGGGCTTACGAACCAGCAAATCAGCCGTCCATGGATTCACTCAAAAGTCTACCCGGCCTTGTCTCTCGTTCCCCCGCTCCACCACGTTGAAATGCTGTCCCACGATCCAACCTACCCTCTCTTCCCAGTCCTTTCTTTTCTTGCTTTCGCCCTTGGAATCATTCCCCTGCCCTGGCACTTACAAGCTTGGAATGCCGGCACGTGTGCGTTCATGCTATGGGCTTCGCTCGCATGCCTCGTCGAGTTCATCAACTCAGTGATATGGAGGACGAGCGTTGCAGATGTGGCACCAGTCTGGTGCGATATATGTATGTTTATTGTATCATATCCTCCATCACACTGTTACTTATATCGAGTAGCAACCAAATTTCTGCTAGGGGCCGGCATTGGTGTACCTGCGTCAATCCTTTGTATCAGCCGACGACTATACAGTATCTCCACCATGCAGAAGACAACTATCACACATTATGACGTAGGACACATTTCTGGAGCGCATATCCCGCCCTGAATATTCTTATAGAAACGACGGGCCATGGTTATTGACCTTCTTATTACACTTGGATTTCCGATCCTTATAATGGTGCTTCGTATGTACTCAATTTTCCCCACCGAGTTTCGGCTAATTGATCCCGTAGACTACATCGTCCAACCCCATAGATATGACATCTTGGAAGATATTGGTTGTCACGTGGCAGTTTACAACACACTACCAGCATATTTTATTGTCCTAATGTGGCCTGTTGTACTCGGTTGTGTGTCGTTCTCTACTCAGGTAAGATCGAAAGGCCTTTTTTGGACCTTTATTTGACTAGGTCTCGTTCAGCTCTGACCCTTCGCGCCTTCTATTCGAAGAGGCTGCAATTCGGCCGGCTGATTCAATCTGGCAATCCGAACATGAGTATCAGCCGTTATATCCGGCTCATGATGCTCGCTATCACCGACATGATTTGCACAGTACCAATCACGGCATGCAGCATGTATATTGGTACAAAAGACGTTCCCCTGAGGCCCTGGGTTTCCTGGGAGGATACGCACTTCAATTTCTCTCGCGTCCAGGTTTTCCCTAGTCTACTATGGAGAAGGAGCGCGTCTTTCCAAACATCAATCGAGCTCACCAGGTGGCTATTCCCCGTCTCCGCCCTCATCTTCTTCGCCTTGTTTGGGTTTGCCAGTGAAGCTCAGAGATATTACCGGATGATCTTCGCCTTCGTGGCCAAGCTTCTGCGACTAAATCTACCCAACCTTAAATCTCCATTACCTCCTTTCAGGTCCGTTGCACCACGTTCCGAAAAGGAATATACTCATTCTTCCGATCCTCAGCGGCAAACTCGATATGCCAACTAAAACTTTCCCAATATACAGAAATCAGGGTATCCAGACCCTCGATACTTGTACGCCGAACTTGTTGAGCAGCAGGTCCACTGTGACGGAATTTACCATCGCTCATACGGACTTCGATATTGATAAATTTTCTGTAGCGTAGCTTCCCCGACGTGTACTATATACAACCTTTGTTCGCTAGCATTTTTACTTATTCTCAATCATATTGTACCTGTGTCGAGCGTCGTATATGCTGTGGTCCAACCCAACCCGATGTTTGTTGAGGTTATGATCATAATCCAACATTCAACGTTCAATGCTGGCTTCATTGTCGTATTAGCAATAGGAGACGCGTGATACTACTGATCCCTTATTCTCCAAGATCCCCTCTTGGGTTGCTTGATAGCTGTGAGGTAGTGCCCATACTGTAAGTATCCAGCCATACTTCAACCGCAAGTTCTCCCTTAGATGTAAAGTTGAAACGAGAATTTTGGCAAGAGCGTTTAATTACACCAAGGGAACTCTATCAACAGAGCGCCTCATGGGCCAGTTAACCACCACCCCTCCCCCCCCTCCCCCCGAGCCTGCGGATTAATGAAACTGAGTGCGGACCACTCCTAAAAATGTGACATGTGACCATTGTTACGTGTCGTCACAATGGGACCCAACACCGAGGACCCACACCGACGTCGATTGACCTGTGAACAATGGTCCAAAACTTAACTCCGACTCGGTTTGTGTCATTGTTCCATAGACAATGGTAGAGTTCAAATACTGGAAACCTCTGCAAAGCATGGCAACCGAACCCACCGACCTCCATATTTGTTCTCGCTAGCAAGCAACCAAGTCCTTCCCTCACACCCCTTTCGACTTGCGAAGCATGGACAATTTCATCGACCTCGACAATTTTGCAGCTTTAATCAACTCTGATAACGCGACATCCTTACCGATATCATTTCTTGACAATGGGCAGGAATTCGACCCAACCTGTGCCATTCCGACCGATCAAGAACGGGTAGGGAGTTTCGAACTCTCAGCCTGGTGCGTTGTTGCGTGAGATGTGTATAACCTGTAAGTGCACCTTTCACTCTACAAGAAAGACTAGCCGTCTGACCTCTCCCGTAGCTGTCCAATTGGTTAAGCAAACTG
This sequence comes from Chlorophyllum brunneum, assembly GCA_963576785.1. Classification (NCBI taxonomy): domain Eukaryota; kingdom Fungi; phylum Basidiomycota; class Agaricomycetes; order Agaricales; family Agaricaceae; genus Chlorophyllum; species Chlorophyllum brunneum. Next base: position 1,565,604 of record OY756148.1, read on the forward strand.
TATCACCACCATTCAATATTCGGTCTTCAGGCTTCTCCACTGTATCGTAAGTGCATCACCTCTCTTGACCGGAACCCTTCTGAGAGGAATGCCTCAGCATATCATGATACCACTTTGATCTTTTTCGATACCCACTTTGCCTTTCATTGTAGAGGGAAGCATCATTATGGATTTTTATTTAGAGTCGCTGTAGATTCAGCAGCTCGTCGGAAGGGCAGGTCTCCCCAAAATCTTAGCTAGGATGTATTTTACAATTTCCTCTGAAGGTATGCCAATTTCCGTTCAAGATATCTACGGTTAGTACGTTAGTACTACCACCCGCGTGAACGCATTCCCTCAGCTATACAACCTGTTAAGTCCGAGACACATCATGGTGTCAAATTGTTGTTGTACGGAATCTCCACTTTTTGAAGTCAGCCGTCCAGCCCTCTCGCGTGGGGAATAAACCGAATGTAAACGGTAATTCGAGCAGACCTCATCCCTGTTTAATTGTTTGTCTTGACCAACATAGATAGTTCCGACGCGCGGGAAGGGCTGGGTAGGAGTTCTGTTCGTCCGGGCCCCGAAATCAAGGACTTCTCCTGCAGACCTGAAGGTTTGTCCAAGCTTCCGCGTATTGGAAATTGATGGCACACAATTACAATTTCGTCAGGACGTGTTTACAAGGGAACGAATAACGCTTATACTGATCCTGTTGACCCAAATGAAAAGGTGCGGGAAAAAGGAGTATCGTTGACAACGTAGAAATGAGCGCCCGGGGTAATAAGAATGGAAGACATGGAAGAGGAGGATATATAATAGGGTAGGGGTGATTTTATCTCGCTATCCATCGATGCGTCGATTGATTTGCTATCAGAGAGGGTACTGAGAACATGGTAAAGAGCTTTAGTGAGGGGTCAGGTCTCGGGTTGACGACAGACATACAATAGCGACTTGTCTCCTGGGGGCCTGCGGATATGGCATAAGGTCCGCCTCACCGGTTCGATGACTTTTTGGACAAACCCCTGATATTCCCGAACAGCATCTTGCCCGAACGCGAAGAACAAGAAGAAAATCAACGCCGATACACGAATCGACCACCATCCCACATAGGTCCAGGCAAGTTCAAATCTTGGAATTAGCACCAAAGGAAATGTGTCAACGCGGGAGAAGTTGAAATGGACATCATCCCAGCTGATCCAGGGTCGAAGTTTGTGGCGTACGGAGAACCATACATCGGTAGACAAGACAAAACCACCCCAAAACATTTGAACAACGGCCATAGCCATCAAACGAAAGTACCGAGAGGGTGTTATTGCAGAGCTCCCGTTCTGTAAGTGGCGAGCGAATATGAGCCGACGTTGAAAAAAATGATAGAGTGCGAAACCTAAGAACAATAAGCCGTATGATAAATGCAGAGGGAAAAATATATACCAGCGAAAAGGAAAGTGAGGGCGACGGCGATCAACGGTGGTAGCCAAATTAGGAGGATCGACTGGACAGAATTGTAAGTATTCGCCCGACAGCCGAAGTCCTCGACGATATCGAAACGGTGTCCTTGTACAACATAATCTGTGTTGAATGGAGTCAATGAGGTTCACGGGGCTGTCATAAAGAACATACGAAGAGCCATATAGACGAATGGAACCAGCCAACACATAACCACCTCAAAGACCATACGCCGCCCACGCCCCGTTAGGAAGGATCGGGATTGTCGCGCAGATGCAATCCACTCGAGATGAATGCAGATACAAAGACAGCATGCTGGCAAGGCCATGCTACCACCAATCTGAATTTTCGTCACTGAACGGAGCAGAAGTTTGAGTACCAATATCTTGGATGGTGAGCAGTGACTTACCAATATCGCACCAGACTACAGCAACAACCTGAACATTACCGGCCCATATAATGGAGTTGACTGCGTCAATGATGTTTGAGGCGAAAAGCCATGCAATAATAGAGAGTATAGGAATGTTGCGAGCCCCCCAATGCCAGGGAAGAGGGATGAGAACGAGGAATGCTGCTAGGAAACAGCCGACAGTAAGACCCGCAGCCATGGTAGATTGTGATACGGGTTAAGAATGTGGACTCACCAGGGAAAATGAGTGCTTATATGAGGCATCGTGCTGAGAGAACACCCTGAGCATTGTGGTCGTCCATGGCAAACAATGGTGTATGTGACCTTTGTGACACTCTGTCACAATGCGTCCGAAACTCAAGTGGCTGTCGATCGCATTGTCTGGGAGCATATATAAGGTCTAGCTCGCTGCTGTCTGCAATTCGTCCTTGAGATTCGTTTCAGACAGCCCCAAGCTCATTTTTCGACCTTCCAAACACTCTGCCACATCCTTGCCACCTGCTTTCCCACACCCCGAATCTCACACATCAATGGATTCCTTTGATTCCATCGAATTCTCCTCTATCAATATCGAGGGAGCCTGTGTCCCGAGGGCAGATAGTATCGCTACTACACCCGACCTACAAATACTATTAAGCCAGGAGGGCTTTCCCGTCGACTCCGACACCCCATTGCCCGGCTACGGAGCTGTTTGTATTATCGCTTGAATAGAAAGTGAATCCATGTTCTTCACCACCGCTCCTACTTACCACCCTTCCCGCAGGTATGGCCTACAGCAGGTCTCTGGACTCCCTATACCATATTTATGAAGCGTGGATCGCTCATCAATGGCAGTGGAATTTCTCAACCCAGTGTATCCCTAGTCATCCGATACATTATGCTCTTTGCGGCGGTCCATTGATATGCGGTGGTCGTTGCTATTTTCCATTTCTGGAATTCATGCTCTTTCGTCCGCCTCATTATTTGTTCTACATACCCTCAATTTGTAGCTCAATTTGTAGCTACCATTCACTTTGTATTAACTCAGCCATTTCGGGTTTTATGGAAATTTCAACGATAATTTTGAATTTAGGATCGGACCTTCGACAAGCCATTGTTGCGTCTCTACAATGGATGGCTCAAGACTGGTTGCAATGAGGAAGACAGTAATTCCCAGCCTCGAGCCTGAACTACCAGATGCCTTTTTGGTACGCTAATGACAGACGTTTGATCACTGACGAGGGAATCGAACTTCGTGCGACACGTCCTCACTGTTCGGACCAAAGGGACAGAAAGTCTTCGGATGATCATGGCACATTGCAGCTACTAGGATTGATCCAGCAGACTCTCCTAATTATTCAGGCATCTAATCTCTTGGGATGCCGTCGATCATACAAAAAATACAGGTAGGGAAGTCATTTCCACTGACGAATTGACTGGCTGATCAAAGTGGAAGACCACTTGTGAAAATTGCTCAATACACCACATTACTTACTGGTGCGAATTCTAAATCATGCGAAGCTCTCCTCATCCGACTCCTGGTGTAGAGTTCTGCCTCAGGAAGCCCCCTATAACAAACAACTTATGTTTATTACTGTGGCATTGAGGCCAGCTTCGACATTTCTGCTCCAACTCACAAAGGAAACCGTTGGTGAGAAGTCCGTGTGACTCCTAGTGTTGGTGCTGCACTTGGACTTCTGGTCCAGGTTCAACAACGTGCAGAAAATGCAGCCTTCATTATTTCTTCTGCTCAGAGTCCACACACTTGGCTTTGACCGATCTTATGAAATTTAGTGATATTTCTACTTGGTAGAGGGGCCGAGGTACCTGGGCGGTGCATCTTTTTATGCACGATACTTTACTTCGTTGGTGTGAAAGTTCGAAAAAGTGAAAATTAGAGCCTAAGTGGGATCCTGCAGATCCTCGCTTCTGCTTGACACAGGATTAACTACTCATGAGCCTTCGTACACGATGAATATTACAATTAGGTGAAATAAACATATCAACGGGCAACTAAGGAGGATGAGATCAGGAACTCTGGGTTTGGACTGAAGGATGCGTCAGTGGAAAGTTATCCCATCCATTAAAAAAAGCATCATACCTTCAGAACCCGCAGTCATAGCTTGGGACCTCCCTGTAGGAGATAGACGCATCACCAGGGAACTCGTTAACGTCCAATCCCGTCAAATCCTTCAAACCCTGAACACTCGAAACGAAACCCTTCTGGGCTGAATTGATAACGGTGAAGGGAAGGACAACCTGCAAGCCATCCGCACGGTTGTACAAAAGCTCGTAGCATGCGCCACAGCGGGTCGAGTTGAATTGTTCAACGAGGAATGACCCAGCGATGTGAGGGAAGTTCGGGATAGACCCGAAGGTCTCGTACCCGTTAAGAACACCCGCATCGGCAGAACAAGCAGTGGTGCTGAGAGAGCCCTTGGGGTCGTCGTAGCGGGTGTCGTAGTTGAGCACTCCGTCGGCGGGAGGCTGAGCCATGGTGGAGATGGCAGTGGCAAGAAGAGCGAAGACAGTAGAAGTGAACTGCATGGTAGTTGAGTTGATTGATTGGTACTTGACTCTGGCTCTTTGCCAGAGACTCTTATACTGTCCCGAGCCCCCATCCCGGTAATTTGATGATTGCGCAAAGACGAATGACCAAGCTACATTCCTCAGCGACGAGGTAACCGGGGAATGAGGTTACGGCTTGCATTCCAGAGTTATTTCCCTTTGGCCATGCCCCACGGATTTGGAGGAAAATAGTAGTAGCGGTGACCGATAACTACTGTGTATCCGGCTTTCACTGATAGGGTAGAATTCCTATCCCGTCAGATACGCTCATAAGCATCGCGTCAGCGTGGAAAACGATCCGGTCGAGAACCTCTTGAGGGTATTTCGACCGAGCCAATCAGCCTGCGGGCTATATATAAAACCACCAGTATACACTGTGGTTATCTTGTATGTCCTCCCGGAAAAACGTCGGTCGTTTCACACACTTTGCTACGTTACTGAATATCCATTCCAGCGAGCCCTTCGCGAATGTACTATGCGTTCAAGTCGGAAAATGCTGCCGCAGTCGTCATCGATAGCAGGGCACAGAGCAAGTGAAATCGTCATTACGGCCATGACAAACACCATAGATCAAAGCTGTGTAAGCGCGATAAACCTCGCACAATAGCTGAGGCCGAGAATGATTGAGACGGGGTGTAACATGGAAGGAGTAAGCCAGTCCGTACAGACAGGTTGAGATTCAGGACACAGGATGCAGACGAGTCAGGTCACCCTATCTCCAAACGAAATCCGGGAACAAGAGGCCTGGGCCATTGGCAAGGGGTGTTATTTACCGCTACGTTCTTTATTCCAGTAGGGCAGCGTGGGGCCTGTCGCACCATTCATCTTTGCGTGGACGTTTAAAAGCGATAGTAATGAACACAAAGAAAGGTATCGTCAAGTAAAGGTGATAGATGGGCTGTTGGGTTTGACCTCTTGAGGATATCGCAGACCGCTGTCCACTGCGATCGAAGAGATGACCAGACGCGAGGTTAGGGGTCATTGGAAGGTTTGTTTAGCTGGGACCTCGGAACCAAACAACAAATAACGCTGCGCCAACTTCACGACCCTCTAGACTCCAATGCGTGTCAGATGTATTGAGCGTAAAACTACAACAAAAAAACCCTAGGGAAAAGTTATTGACCAGTATCCCACCATTAATGCAAGCAAGGTATACTAAAAAAAGAGACCGTCACTTAACCCGAATCTGTGAATGCACATGTGCCCAGAGCGTATTTACTTCTCTAGTATTATGTTCCCGACTGAAATGTACAGACCGCACATTAGGTGCCAAGCAATGAAAGAACTTGGTTACCACAATCGAGTTCTCAATCAACGAATCCCCAACTTCAATCGCCTGCATCTTCCTCAGCTTTCTCCGCGCCACGATCCCAAATACACTTCTTTCCGCCTCTGGCTTTTCCAACTTGCCCAAACCAGCGAGATCGCATAACTTAGGACAGTTGAAAACAGCATTCATCCAAATACTAAATTTCTCCAGATTCGGACAATGTTGAGCCAGACACCAAAAGCCGATCAAAGTCGTGTGAGGCCTGCCGGTACGTCCGCCCCTGCGATTACTCACAACGAACGTTGTTAGATTAGGCAATGCTCGGCCAATAACATCGAAGTCTTCATCCAGGAGGTCAACAAGGGCGTTAGTAAGGGAAATGAACCGGAGATTGGGGAAATGAGGCTGGCCATATGGTCCTGGTTGACACAGGATATGGAAGGCGTCAGAGAAGTTGCATATATACGATTGTAGTTCCTGTTCTGAGATGTCCTCTTCACTTTCACGACTTCCCTGAAACTCAACGAACTCTATTTTCGCATGGTGCTGATCTCCGATCAACGTCTCGAAAAAAGAGCAGAGGTCCTGCGGGATCAGGCGTGGTGGTCCACCGAAGAACTGGAAGCGCACAAGTTCTCGTGAATTGATCTGTTTAAGAAGCCTGGAGTGGAAACAGCGTTCAAGAGGGCCGCCTCTTTCGACGCCATTGGGTAGTACGTATGAATGGAGATCGAGGGTATGGAAGGTTCGATTTGGGCTGAAGCCTTTGAAAGCGTTCATATTGAACCGTTGAATGTCAATGCTCACAGCCCTGAGAGGTTGGAGTGCTAGCGCCGTTCCGATGGCGTCGGATGTGAGGGGAACCCCACAGATATTCAAATTTTTTGGCATACTCCGAGCCTTGGTGAGGTTGACAATTGACTGTGAAATGAGAGGTGAGAGGTCCGGTTGGCCATGATGGCAGTAGAAGCGGATGTTCTCCAATTTTTCGAGGATATGCAAGCTGAAAAAAAATGCCAGATCCGACTTGAACGAACAGGAGAATGGGCCGTTTATGCGAACCTGGATGTTGAGAATACGGAGCTGAGGAGCTGTGAGGAAGTATTTCGTGTATCGTAATTGTTCTTCGACAGAGAGAAGGTAGTGGAGGTTGGGTAAGATGGGCGCATCGCCGAAACGGGCGTGAAGCGTCTTGACAACGTGTTCTGTTGGCTCAAGCCTATCAGCTGATGGCCCCCAGTCTTCAGTGATACGGCCAAACCACTTCACATATCGTGCATATTTGTCGAATTTCGCCCAATCTTTCTCCGTAGGAGTTCGTTTAAAGGTCTAAAAGATTATGGTAAAGCCAAAACGGAAGAATCATTGGGATAAAAAGTGACCACATACAAGAAAAGTTTTCGGGAACACCTTGTGCAAAGGCTTCAACACTGTTCTTCGCTCCTCGGAAGTGGTTCATCCCCAACAAAATGGAATCCAACAACATCCTGTCCCATAGTCAAAAGCAACAAATCCAACCCCGCAATATCGTGCCACAGATGCCTCATTGCCGGCTCGAAAAGGACCTTGCAGGTCAAGGCCGCAGAGAGTAACGTGGTTCCTTCGAATGGCTGCTCTGGGTTACGAGGTTGGCGACCACCAGTCCCGGGCCTCTGCACCCTGAGATTGAAAAAGACCTGATCCAATATTTCATCCAAGAACAAAGCTGGATGCATAGGACAAGGTCCGTGCGGTTTCGTGGGTGGTCCAGGGGGGATGTGAGTGGTACAAGGACGGAAAGAAGACAAAAGCGGTTGGAATGGAGAGGACAGCCGTAAGGCTGACTGTGCCCTTGTTTTTAGGTTTTGCTTTAGAGGACTGCTATGGCATGGCGTGTGTTGTTGTTACTCGAGCACCTGATCAGTGTGACGATCAGACGATGTGGTGATATGATATCCTCCGAGTGACAGCAGACAGATAGGCCCAAAGAGTACACCTTCATTTTCGTGCGACATCGTGTCGATGGTATATATAATGGGCGCGTGTAGGTTTGTCCAGCTTCTAGACCCAAAAACCGACGTCTTCTGCCCAATCAGGATACCCGCCAGAATTGTGGTTCCAAATGCGGTGGTCAGCGCCGGCTGGCTGCAGGGTTGCGCCGCCGACCTGGTTTTAAGCGCCGGGACTGCACGATGGGTCTCCTGGGTAAGGACGGGGGTTGGTGGAGCGCAGAGAGAGCTGCTCAAATAATCTGATCGTGTGAAAGAGCTTAAATGAAGACCTGTTCCGTTGATCGGTCAACTCTCCCGAGCCAGGCTTGTCGTCATTTCTGTCGTCATTGACAGAGGACAATATAATCTGGTAATGCACGAAATACACAAATGCGTAATGAGTATGCTGAGTAGATGCACGTGTACAGAAATGGGGCCTGAAAGCAAGGAAAACGCAGCTCACAACAGGGAAAAGCAAGGAGAACGAGAGAACGAAAAACGATGTAGAAAGACTATCATGAGTGAGAAGGGACCCGCATATAACATCTACTCAGAATTATGAATTCAAGTGTACCAGCACACTCAAAGAACGAAGGAAAGAAAAGAGGAAAAACATCACCACTCAGACCAACCCTCCATCCCAACTCGCCCTCTTCCGCTTATTATCCATCCTCAACGTCCCACTCCCGTCCGTACCAGCAGCATTCAACATCAAATCCTTCGGATTCACAACCTGCTGACTCTGTACCCTCTGATGCCCCAACTGATTCTGTCTCGCCGTCGAAAACTGAGAAAGCTGCCTCGTCAGGCCCAACGGGGTGTTAAACACGTTCCCTGTGAACGTTTTCAACCCTCCTCCTCCACCTGTGCTTGCATTCCCATTCGAGTTAGACGTAGTCCCGGTATACCCGAACCCCGAACCCTGGCCTTGGTTATGTCCCTGCCCAAACGCATGATGTGCATGCCCATGCCCATGGCTATGCATATAAAAAGGCTGAGCCAGATCCAGTGCTTGCCTCGCCTCTACCTCCGCCTGCGTCATTCCTACTCCCATCCCACTACCCGCCGTGGTGGTATTCGTGACCGTCGCAGGTGTATCAACCAACATAGCGCTAAACCCCTGTTGCTGCTGCTGTACTTGATTCTGATGTCCAAAGTTATAGTGCAAGTCAAGGAACGGTAAGTCTGGGTTGGTGTAAGCGTCTGTATTGACATGGGTACCAGGTTGTCCTAAAAATCCCAGCGTGCTGGTGTTGGCGGCTGGTGGGGGAGGGGAAGAAAAGAGCGCGCTGAATACGGATGGATTAGAACCTGTAGTTGTGTTCACACTAGGAGGTGAGGTAGGACTCGTGGAAATGGTCTTCGCAACAGGTGTCTTTGCCCTCCAAATCTCTGAATGAGAAGGGAACGGTGGGAACGTCGTCATCGATAGCGAGTGTCCATGACCAAGTCCTTGTCCCTGACCATGCGAATGGTGCACCGTACTACTCAATGACCTCTTCACACCAGGCGTGCTGGGCATCGCATTCCCACTCGAGACATTCCCACTCGTCAACGACCTCCCACGCTCCGCTCCTTCGGCTCCCGTGTTGGCAGTTGCAGGACCAAACGACATCCCCAACGAATTACTAGCACTGGGGGGACTTCCATTCTTCCCCTCACTCGGTGGCACAGAGATCGACCTCCCAGCCTGTCCTTGTCCTTGTTGCGTCCCTTGATTCTGAACAAACAACCCTCCCCCGCTCGATGCTCCCGCCCCTGTTCCACCAAGTCCAACCCCAAACATCGAATACTTTCTTGATCCCCTCACAGCATGATGCATCACAGGCGTCGCAGGTGGAGTCAGATTATTGATATCCACCAACGCATTTTGTGCCTGCGCGAATTCGATAAGATCCAAATCATCTAGGCTGAATCGACCCCCAAAGGGAGTCATGACAGGTCCAGGTGTGGCCGACGGCGACGAAGAGGAAGGTACATGTGCGCTTGGACTAATCGAGAGTGAGAGAGAGTGACCGTGTGTTGGTGTATGCGGGTGTTGATGGAGATGAGAATGTACGTGAGGATGAATGGAGTGTTGTTGATGAATAAGAGGGGATGATGGCATATGCCCTAACGTCATTCTCCTCGTTTGTTGCGGTGATGTATTCGCCGAGTTGGACTTTGCGCCTCCACTAACTGATCTTTGCGTTTGTCGTTTGCCAGGCGATGACAATCCGCTGCCACCAGCGTCAACAACAATGGTCTTCCGCGTACTCGTAGTGCCATCCATAGCATCATCTTCAACCCCAACCTCCTGCATCTCCTCATCCACATCTTGTGAATCATTCAAATTGATATCTCCCAACGCAATTTCATCAATCGCAGAAGGCGCATGTAACTGCATCGGGTTGATACTCCCCTTTCCGTCGCCTACAGCCCCATCACTACCTCTTTCAGCATCATCACCACCCCGACCGATTTTCTCATCACCCTTCGGGATACCCATAAGTCCAAGACCACCGCCGTTCGCGCTCGCCGGAGTACTATTAGTAGCACCAGCACTGGTTCCACCCGGCGCATACGCACTCCCAATCCATCCAAACCCACCACCAATTCCATACCCCCTTGCACCAAAAATCAAATCACCCGCATAATCAGAATGATGAGTAATGGCCCTTCCAGTTCCACTCGAAGCACCGGGATTGACATAACCCATGGAATTATACACACCATCATTGAAATCATCCGAGAATGCACTCTGATTATCTTCGTTGCCACCGAAACTGACTTCGGAGCTTAGATCCCCAGCGAAGGATTCAGAACTGAAGGGACCGCTTAAACCACCTCCTGAACCGACACTGCTAAGTGCGGATGAAGACCAGGCGGAAGAGTTGTTGGCTGCGGAGAAGGGTGATGATAGAGCCAAGGCGGAAGAGGAAGGTGGCCATAGATCATAACGATCAATAACACCATGGTGTTGATGCGAATTGTAATAATTAATCATATTCAAAGGAAGGTTGAGCGTCGTCAGATTGGTTATGTTTCCTATGAGTGGGTTCGTTGTCTGAGTGGAGGCGGGGGCGGAATTCGCATTGGTTGCATTTGTAGTGGCGGAAGCACTAGCGCCGGTAGCGGTGTTGGTGTTGGTGTTGGAAGGTAAGAGTGGATGAGAGGTGTTGAGCGGCGTGAGATTGTATGGTGTGAATGGAGAGGAAGGTGAGAAATACGATGAGGATGTACCCGTACCTGGCGCACTACTCCCATTGGGCGTGAATGAATGATCGAGTCGCGGGTTGGGTGAAAGCCAATCTTGCGGTCCCCAGGCAGATTGACCAATCTTGGGTCCATCATGTTGATGTAAGGTATGGTGGGTCTGAGAGTGCGCATGAGAGTTGCTATTGGCGGTAACCGAACTCCCGTTTGGATTACTCCCGCCTCCTCCGCCATCGTTGACGTTACTGGAAGTATTCCGTGGCGAGGACCAGGTGTGGTGTGTATGGGTTGGTGTATTGATGCCGGTGCGTTGAGAAGTCGGATTCGGACTTGGCTGTTGTGGGTGATTGTCAAGGGCAGAGGGAGGGTACTCGGAGAGAGGGTCAGAGGAGATGGGGTCGAGTAATCGCATCCCAATTTCATCGACATCGTCAATGAACGAACGTTCAACAGTCGATGTTGGACTGAGGATGCGCAAAGTGAGGTCATTCTTCTTCACCCCATCCACAAGCACACTCGTTCCCATCGACAACAATGGTGTCTTGGGCACATTAGTCGTAACACTCGAACTCATCTCCCCATCATCATCCTCTGGCCCCGAACTATCTTCATCCTCCGAGCAAGCCGTACTCTGAGGTACACTCTTCGTTCCACCTCTCAACAAAATTCCTTGGCTCGTTTGTGCTCTTCTTCTCCTTACACCTCTCACAGGGCCCGTCTTTCCCGAACTGCTCAACGCGAGTTGATCATCCGTCGCGGCACGTCCAACAACAGGCGTCCTCGAGTCCTCAATCAACTGATCCTTCTTCTTCTTACTCGTATTGTTCCTAGGTTTGTACCCAGCCGCCTGATACAACTCGGGGAACGCATTCCTGAACCTGTCTCGAAGGTCTGTGGAGCGGCGGTTTTGTTCTTGAAAAATAGGGTCCTTGACGATAGTGGCCCAGACGGTGCCATGTTTCTCATAGCCAGCTTTGAGTGCACGGTCTTCTTCCTCTGTGAAAGGCCGTCGGCGTTTACTCCGCGTCTTTTCAAACAACGACGAGCCGTCCGGGAGTGTGGAGCGGACCTTTGATGAAAGGTGTGTACGGGCGTTGGGGTAGTGTTTCTTGTAGGCGTCTGGGAAGTATGTGCGGAATCTGTAAAAGGACGCACGTGGAGACGTTAAATTAATGAAAAGAGGATTGCGATTGGAGTAAACAGACCGGTCTTTGAGATCGACAGGTGAACGATTATCAAACTTGAGTGTGGGGTCGCTCAGGATCGTCTTCCAGTTTCCAACGCCGTGCTGCTCGGCGATTGTTAGTTACTGGCCGCAGTCACTAATGGACTGCGTACGCGGTTACAGCCTTCAACAAGCATCTGTGTCTCTTCGGGAGACCACTTCTTCCTTGGCTTCTTTTCTGGGACGGGCGCAGCAGCATCCTGGGTCTCCGTCTTGCGTATCTTGCCCTTCTTGGGCTCCTTTGGGGTGGTCTGTAGGGCACTCTGGTTGTCTGGGGAGTGTTGGCTGGTGTTGCTGGGGCCGGCGATGCCGGTGTCGTCGCGGAAGGACCAGGGGGTGCGTGGAGAAGATGCGGGGAGGGCGAGAGAGACTCTGCGCTGCTTGAGGGCGGGAAAGGGCGCGGTGAAGGAGAAGTCTGCGGAGGGAGGAGAAGCCATGGGGAGGGTGGAAATACAGAAAATATTAAATAAGGGGAGGCCTGGCACGTTGCTTGTGCGTTGTATTCTGATCTACGCTACTTCCCACGCTCATTTCTCTTCCACCTCTGCTGCAATCCGCGCCTCGACTTCGTTCAGCTTCGACACCCACTCGTCCAGTCGCTGCCCAAGCCCCCCAATCTGCTCCCGAGAGAGCACCCGGGGTTGCACCCAGCTAATGTACGCCTTTTCCTCCACCTCGTCCAACGACCCACGGATGAGCTTCAGGCTATGCATATCCACATCACCACGAGGCACTGATCAGAAAACGTTTCTCCACTGACCTCAGGGCTTTCATCACCAAGTGCTCGACCTCATCCACCGGCAACCGCGTCTCTTCTCCAATCGTCCGGAAACTCATCGTCCGGTTGCTCGCTGGCCTCTTGAACACACTCTCGATTAGTGCCATCAAACATATCTTTTGCCTCAAGAACGCATAGTTCTCTTGCAGAATCGGCTGTTTCCGAACATGCAATGACGCGTACAGCCCCAAGGTTATCGCAGCACAATCACCAAAAAAGTTTTTTGAAGATACAGATATGTCAGCGATAGGGAAACAAGCTGCTGCAGCGTGCTTACCTCCTGCGGGAACAAAGGAGCGAGCGCCTCGAATTTGCCGATATTCCCTTCGTTGAACGTGAACAGCAGTTTCTTAATCCACTCGTGCGGCGTCCCGTTGAACGCGTCCAAGATTGGATGCATCAACTACAACAACATGTCAGATAACAAAGAACCCCCAAACGTGTGTCTGACGCACCAATTCACCAAAATTATATATCGTATCTGCCAAGAACGCAGAGATAGCTAGGTCGTGCGCCCGTACCAGTCTCTCCTCACTAGACATATCCTGTTCAAGATCAACACATGCGAGATAGAGGAGCGAATCCCTGTAATAGGGCGCATACTCCGCTTTCGCCTGTCAATTTATATCTCAGTACAAAGAAACCCACCCTGACAAAGTGTAAAATCACCCACCTTATAATAGTCAGCAGCAACACCATAATAAGCCGCGTTTACGCCCCCATCTACACCCTCCAGTGCGTCCAGCACCTTCCACGCAGCATCCATATCTGTCTTTGTACCCTCCAAATCACCAAACACTAGCTTCGCATGTGCGATCGTTGCAAGAAGTAATACGTGAGCCTCTGGTGACTTTGTAATGTCAATGCGGGAGAGGAGGGACGTAAGGAAGTTTAGATGTGTTTGTGGGTCTGTCCAACGCGCATATACCAAGGTCAGTAATCAGTTAGGGCACCGTATATGTTAAGCAACATACTGTCGATATCCTTCACAACTTTGACTCCCATCTCGACCAACTTCAACTGATTAATCTTTCCTTCAAAGTCCCTCACGAACCGCTCAAACGTGTCCACGCGATACGGTCTCGCCAACGGGTGATCAAAGAATTCAAACAACTTTCTCGTCAACTGATGCCATAACCTTGAAAAACGAAAAGCTAATTTGGGCTATAATACTAAGAAGGAAAGGGTGAACGCACTTCTTCGTATACAGAGTCCTGAACGACTCAAAGAATGGGTGAAGGTCTGCTGGTGTATTGCTCAATGCAAGCGCAATAAATTCGTCCAAGACGAATTTCGGTGGTTGTCCAGTCGTCGGTGCCATAGTCAAGTCCAGAAGGGAAAGTACACTTCTTCACGAATAGAGAAAGATCCAAGTAACAATCGCTGTGGTTATAAATCCACAGGCAAATTCAGAGAACGTGGATCCGAATGTCTCGAGATCACAACTCCACACTATATCCAACAAGATCAGTCTCGACTTTGTGAAGGAACCATAAGAACGTACCAGGGTTTTCAGTTACAAAGGTTTATCAACGCGTCGAGGTCGAGGTTATGCAGTCAAAAGACAAGATATCTATAACACCAAACACAGTCCAATCGCGTCAGGGTCCTTCACATTAGAGTGACGCGTCGTCCTTTGCCTCGTGGGATGATTTTAAAACACGCACAAATAATATAGACAGCCCGGGCCGTCCGGTCACTCATTTAACTACTGGAAGTTCCATGACGCTCAAAATTTTGCTAGAAGAATGCTATACATACAGCACCTCACAGCAATTGCCAAGTATCCTTTTGAAGAAATCCACGGGGGACGACTCACCGGCGGTTATCCCCTTCCATGTGAACTCATCGTCAAATGATTCTTCATGGGGG